>OX465267.1:1321579-1921579 GCA_949987775.1 Aproaerema taeniolella | reverse complement strand
ATATGCTTCAAAACAATGAGAAGACGATCAATTACGATCACTTTTGATACTCATTTGCCCCTTATCATAAATCTCAATGACGATTCTGATGAAGATGATCCAGATGACGATGACTATTAGTGTAATTTAATATTTAGTAATACGATCAATTATTCTTATTTGTCTTTGTTTATAATTTTTTATTTAAATCTATATATATATAAATGAATCCCTATTTCCCTTGGCCACGGCATCACGCCTGAACGGCTGGACCGATTTCGCTAATTATTTTTTTGTTCTGTTCGTTATTATCAGAAGGATCATAAGAAAGAAAAAATTAAGATAGTTGAAAAAAAAAGAAAACAGGACGCGTTGCCATAAGACCATAAGTGCGAGTGGGCGAGCAATATGCTTCGCTGCGCTTGCACATTTTATTGCCCCGCGTGCAGCGAGATAACTTTAATAGCATTTTCGTCGTCGTCATGGCTTTGGTCTCACTTTGAAAAAGTGAAGGGGGTTTAGGCCGAACTCCACCACCAGTCCATATAAATTGCTCAGCTTCCGAGTTATTCAGACGTTGAGTCAATTAAAATTTGAAAATAAGAAAATTTGTGTGATTGAGTTGAAAAGGCCAACCCTCGAAGTAACATGCTTATTCTTCTCTGGGAAGAACTGCACCTTTGCGAATAGGCGCAAAGTTAAAAATGTTAATGTAATTCGCTACTTTGACTTATTTTAAGTAACAACGTGAATGTTCTACGAAATAAAGCTATTTTTGACTTTGACTAGACTGGCACACTAATACTCATGAAGAAAATTAAAATGTACAATTTGATCAACCAATCAAAATCACCTTGGATCCATTTTGAGTCTTTGATAGGTTTACTTAAGTTTACTACACCAGCCTACAGCTCCGTCCAGAAGCTCAGAATCCTCCTAACGATTTCACAGGCTTCGCGGAGCGACCATGTATCTGCGAGGATTTTTCATCAGTCTCTAGGCACATAGGCATAGGCGACTGTTTCATCAGTCTCTAGGCAGCCCCTGCAGAGGGGGCTGTCGGTGTCGGTGGCGTTTAATACGAATTAATGAGCTTATTAAAAAGTTGCAGAAACTGTCTACATTACAATGGTCTGTGTACTTCGCCTCTGAGCGAGTGATTGTAATTTTTCAACGTCGAAAAATATCGGTAACCCAGCTAGATTTCACCCTTACAATGGTCAACGCTTTTTGCTGCAAATGACGAAAAAAGAGAAGCGACAATAGATTGACGAGAAAAAATCAAGAAAAATTTGCGCAACAAAACCATGTAAAAGGAATTATGTACTTACATACGAGTATAATAACAAGCCAGTAAGTAGAAGCCAGTAAGTGGGATGCGAGGGTTTTGCTGTATCGTAAGAGAAAGGCTGACGACAACCTATTACAAATATGCTCATGTTCCAAATGAAAAAATGAAAATGAAAATTTATTTATTTCTAAAAGTAATTTTTACATTCTCACTTGAGGCCAGCCCAGTAAGCATTAATAGCCAAATGTGGCGTCAACTGGTACGGGCGTAGCCAGAATTCTGTTAAAGGATATAAAACAACAACAAAGTGTATGAAATCGCCAAAGTTTTTAGCGACCGTACCCGGTTCCACTGCTAGTATCCACTCTTCAAGTTCTGCTTTGACGACAGATTTTATGACCGTGTGGTGATCGGTTCAGAATAACACCACCCCGTGGGTGTCGTAAGAGGCGACTAAGGAAATTCAGTGAGACCTACCTCCTATCAATCCATCCTGGGCAACGGCACCTCAATTTGCTCTGAATCTTAGGTGTTGTCCTATGGTCTCATGCGGTGTAGTAGTCTCTGTAAAGGGCCGTCTGGATCGCGACCACCCTCCTATTGAAGTCCGACGCCAAACAGCTTGCTGTGTTCCGTCGGTCCGTAGGAGTACCAAGCCTTAATAGGCATTTTCTGGATTAATTTGCTCCTTCTCCGACCTCATCTATGACCTTGGTCAAGATTGAGGTCAAGAGTTAACCCATCATATAATAAAAAAGTCATCTAAATTTTCAAATTGCAATTAAGTGAAAAGTGTTTTGTTTGTCCTTTTTTCAACGTTATTTTGCACAGAGGTAGTTGGAGGGCTGGAGAGATGAATAGATAGTTTTTTATAACATACACTTATTCCTTATGTATTTATCTTTCTCTGTCTCTCTCAAAACCTTTTCAAATAGCTAAATATATACTTTTTCTTCTTATCGTGTAGGTATAGTCAAGTGTGTGGCGAACTTGGCTTACCCTGGCTTTTAAACCGCACAATGGCCTCTGACTTGGTTTTAACGACTGTAGTCAATCGACAACAGCCGGGCTCGACAGCTTAACGTGCCCTCCGAAGCACGGAAACGCTCGTGATAAATTGCCGCTTTAATCACCCATCTGGCTCACTGCCTCTGTGTACGTTGCTTAACCTCACTGAACGGTGCGAGCGCTTAAAATATACTGTGACAACGAAGCTCACCCTATACTCTCTATACGCAACTTTTATCAAGCCGAATCTAAAACTCAAGCCCAACTTTCAGCTAACCACTAGCCTCAAGTTTCTTTTGTCAGTGGCGCCATTATGTGGGTGTTTTTTGCATTGGTAATCAAATGGCTTAGAGTTGAAGAATAGATAGATGTTGTCACGGAGTTTCTAGATAATTTTATACATGTGCCGTGTGGTGATCGGTTGAGAACAACACGACTCCCTATCAGAAAGTCTAAGTAGCAAAACGTCTAACAGAGCAAAACGCCTAATGAGCAATCTGCCTAATTAGTAAATCGTCCATATAACAAAACGACCAACTAGCAATACGCCTATGTAGCAGAACGTCTATGTAGGAAATCGACAGTATCTCAAAATGCCTGGACACTTAGACACAAAAGTGAATACAAGGTGTTTGGAAGATCGTGTGCCAAACGGGTCTCGTACGTAGTTTCGAATGACGTTGAAGCGACGCACGCTGTGGCGAAAAACTTTCCGCGTGGTATGTTGGAGCGAAAGTTCATTGAAGCGAACGCCACGAAGTCGAACGACACTGAAGCGATCACCGTTGGCGTTGTGGCGAAAAATTTTTGAGATCTTTTACGCGATATCGAATGACGTTGTAGTGACACACGTGGTGGCGAAAAATGTTTAAGCGAAATCCACGGGGTAGAATGCCACCCCAGCGAGAAACATTGATACAAGAAATATTCTTAATAAGGAAAATGAATTTTTTTTTAGCGACATTCTAACATCTAGCGACGCGAAAGCCTCCTGTGAATAAAAAAAAACAATTCAGGTCATGTCAGGTCAAGTCAAGTCCATGAACTTACTTGATTCGGATGACAGAGCTGCAAAAATTAAAACTGCTCTATCTCTGTAAATTATAACCCTGGACATTCCGTGTGCAGGCCAAACGATAGATCTTGACGAGATCTTTATTTCAAATGACAGTTTTAATTTTGACAGCTGTCATTCAAAACAAAGATCTCGTCGAGACCTATCGTTTGGCCTGCACACGGAATGTCCAGGATTAATATTTACAGAGATATTGCTGTTTTAATTTTGACAGCTGTCATTCGAAACAAAGATCTCGTCGAGACCTATTGTTTGGCCTGCACACGGAATTTCCAGGATTAATATTTACAGAGATATTGCTGTTTTAATTTTGACAGCTGTCATTCGAAACAAAGATCTCGTCGAGACCTATTGTTTGGCCTGCACACGGAATTTCCAGGATTAATATTTACAGAGATATTGCTGTTTTAATTTTGACAGCTGTCATTCGAAACAAAGATCTCGTCGAGACCTATCGTTTGGCCTGCGCACGGAATGTCCAGGATTAATATTTACAGAGATATTGCTGTTTTAATTTTGATAGCTGTCATTCGAAACGAAGATCTCGTCGAGACCTATCGTTTGGCTTGCACACTGAATGTCCAGGATTATTATTTACAGAGATAGAGCAGTTTTAATTTTTGCAGCTGTCATCCGAATCAAGTAAGTTCATGGACTTGACTTGACATGACATGATCTGACTTGTTTTTTTTATTCACAGGAGGCTTTCGCGTCGCTAGCCTGGTGCGATACGTGATATTAGAAAGTCGCTAAAAAAAGTCATTTTTCTTATTACGAATGTTTTTCGCCTCAATGTTTCTCGCTGGGGTGGCATTTGACCTCGTGGATTTCGCTTCAACATTTTTCGCCACCACGTGGGTCGCTACAGCGTCATTTAATACCGCGTACATGTAAGACCTCAAAAATTTTTCGCCACAGCGGTGATCGCTTCAGTGTGGTTCGACTTCATAGCGTTTGCTAAAAAAAATGCCGAAAATTGCACTATTTGCTATCATAACTTTTTTTAAATTGTGTTAAGGGCTAAATTTTCATCATCATCTCACTAACACCTACTCATTGAGACCATTCTTATGAGCCCCAACACGCAATAGCTGCTGTAAGTTTTGAAGAGTTGGGTATCCCGCAGACTATTAGATGCTACAGCATTAGCTCAAGGTTAGCATGTCTGGGAAATACCACCACAGTAACAAGACACCAAATTTCAAATCAATCTGACCTGTGAAAGTAGGCAAGACCTTTTTGTCAAGTAGGAAATGAGCTGATGATCTAAAATGTGTTGAGGAAGATATTATGTTTAAGAAGAAGTTTTATGTTTGTTCTACTAGCTTTTTAACCCACAAACTTTCATATTATTTCAAATAAAAATAAATAATTTCATACGACTTTTACTATTTAAGTTCATAAGTGTACACAATGAAAAACTGTCGATTTCCAATATAGACGTTCTGCTAAATAGACCTATTGCTAGTTGGCCGTTTTGTTACATGGACGATTTGCTAATTAGGCAGATTGCTTATTAGGCGTTTCGCTCTGTTAGACGTGTTGCTACATAGACTTTCTGATAGGGAGCGAACAACACTACCCCATCTCTTTCCGTGGGTGTCGTAAGAGGCGAATAAGCATAAGAGGCTTATTCGCCTTTACACTAAGCAAATTTATGTCTTTTAAACAAAAAAAAGAGCGTAATTAAACCGTAAAATAAAACACAAGGAGTTTGAAAAGAGTAGGTTACGCCACTCTTGCTTTCAGCGCCTCATTTCAAATTTAGTTAAAATTAGGAAATTTGTAATGAGAAAATAAGGAAATTTGTAATTAAATTAAAAAGAGCTCCTCGAAGTTTCTTGCTTATTCTTCTCTGGAGAAGACTGCACCTTTGCAAATAGGCGTAGGTAGAGTCAGTAAAGTCAAAAGAAAGAATACGTATGTATTTAAATCCTATAATCTAACATCCTGAATGAACGAATGTGTTTGTATGTATATACTGTAACTGTGCCTTATTTTATGTAACATCCTGAATGTTCTATGAAATAAAGCTATTTTGAATTTGAATTTAAACGAGACTTGCCTACTATAATTCTATCCTAGGCAACGACATCTCAATGTAGCGTTCTATGGTCTCATGCTATATGGTGTTATCATCTTGTAGTATGTGCAATGAAGAATGAATGTATAAGTTTGTATTAAAAAAATCAAAGATTTCGTGGCCCACATAAGTCTCGCGCCCGGTACTACCTCGTAGGCGGCAGCTGAAAATCAGTGTTTTGCCACTTACGGTAAAACTTTATACTGAGCTGCAACCTGGTTTCCTGCAGCACACACTTACTTTGCCTTGTTTTTTTTTGTTTTGTTTTTTTTGTTTTAATTATATTTATTATTATGTGATATGTTCTATTTCTCTATGTTATTACGCTCTGTCTCTGTGCTTATCTTATCTGTTACTTTCTTTTGCTATTTATTGTTTATTTGTTCCTTATTTCCTTGTTTGTTAAACTCTATCGTTGCTTTTGTTTTTGTCTCTTTCTGTACTATCTCTTTGTAAGTGATGGAAATAAATTTCTTATCTATCTATCGAGCATGAATCTACGGAATTTGAAAAAATGTCGTTCTGACTTTTTTTTAAAAGGTTAGACTACAGGGCAAACCCTTAACCCGATTGTCTTTGGTTTTGGCTCAAACTGTTCCAATTTTCCAGAGGAAATGTCACAACTTTTTGATATCGTTCTTCGTTTCCAAAATATCGAGCGCCAAAATCAAAAATTAGAAAAAAATGTTTTTTTTTTTAATATTTCGGCCATAACATTTTTTGTTTTTGAATTTCTCGAATAATTCTTTTTGCATCTTACAGTTCTTGTGAATACGCGTATTTTGAGCTATTTGAATATCATATCTTAAAAACTCTCTGTGATATAAGGGGTTCGCACTTTTTCATGAAATCGGAGCCTATACTGGAGCGAATGAAAATACATTTCCAATGTCAAAAGAACCATCGTTATATTAAATAGAACGATCCTTCTTACCCTCTTACTTTGTGTAAAATTCAGCCAAATTATACTGTAGCGAGGCTTCTAATTTAAAACTCTACGGCACCAGGCCACTACGGGTAACTTTAAGAAATTCAAATTAACTTGAACTTGTAAAGGTATCGTCAATTTGTTCAGGCAGCGTTGGGTCCCACTTTTAAAAGCCGTACGGCTGATTTGGGGATTGAATTTACGGAGAAAAAAGTAATAATGGTGCAACAGGGAATGCTTATCTGGTGTATTTGTGTGTAGGTGGAAACACTCTCTTTTTTGTGGTAAAAATGTGTTTAATTTGACTATACAATAAAATATATTTAATTGCACAATTTAGAAAAGAAATACAATGATCATACGCTTACAAATAAAGTTACAAAAAGGTACAATACAGGCGACCTTGTCGCTTCAAGCGACGTAATTATTCGATACATAACACACACAACACACATAGTTAAAGAGGAGATGGAAAACAGAAAAAAAACATAAAAACTAAAACAAAAAAAAAACAAAAAAATATCTACCTTTTCAGTAAGACTATATTGCTCAGTTTACAAAACGCTAATTAAAGTTGAAGCTTTTTTAAATGTTATGCCGTCCTTGTTTACTTCAAAATAAGAATAGTGACACTATGAAATTTAAAATAACATTATCTTTAAGGTAAGTCTCTGCAACTGAGTGTAAGGTCCGTATTACAGAACGCGACTAAAATTCTGATCTATACTTAAGTAGTAGTCGTCTTTGTCGTTTTGATAGTGAGAGAAAGATACAGTCAAAACTTCAGTATAATTCAAGGTTTGAGTCAGGTTTCAAAAGAAAAGTGACATAATTTTCCACGTTAAAAACGTATGAGTCACCGACTTCAATCCCAACAACAGTCCGCACAAAGTAGATAACTAGTATTTTTTGCAGACTACGATGCCTATTAGCAAATAACCACAAACGAAAATGTCACTCATTTATTTAGATGATGTTCTGGTTTGTTGTTTTTGTTGATTTTTTTACAAGCGCTCAATCTTTTCGATAAAATCTATATGGGACGAAATCGTATACATCAAACAAAAAAAGAATTTTAAAAATCGGTCCATAATTGGCATACATAACACATTACATACATAAAAAAACATACAGTGGAACATAGAACCTCCTCCTTTTTTTAAGTCGGTTAATTATAAAACATAGATTAAATGAAAGTCGCGTTCAATCTTAATTAAAGTGGATAATAACGATACCTCATACATCAAAATCCATCAAGCCGTTTAGGCTACAGGAGGTCACAAAGGAACAGACATACATACATACTTACATACACTCGAAAAACATTACCCTCCTTCTTTGGCAGTCGGGTAATAAAAACGTTATCTGCCAAAATCCGTTTCTCAACACGTTTCTTTCGAGCATGTATCGATTGATTCTTGCTTGGAATAAGCTTTACCTTCGTTCTGTAACTCCATATTGACTTGCTGCTTACTCGAGTGGCAAGGAAACGTACCTACGTGTGCACAGAGTACAGACAGGAGCACGTCAGGTTACCCATTTGCGCTACGAAAGCCGACGCTATTACAAGTGAGATAAGTGCGACGTTAAAGTCAACATGTATAGCCTGATGTGCTCTTGTATGTACATTTAAGAGCACGTCAAGCTTCACTGTACACGTATGACGTGTACTTTTGCCACCGATGGAGCACAGCAAGTTGTATGGCGTTGGACTTCGGTAGGAGGAGGTCGCGAACCAGACGCCCTTCACAGAGCCTACCATAACGCATGAGACCATAGGACGACACCACAGATTCTAAATAAATTGAGGTTATTTTTTTCTAAGGAAGGAAGTGGAAAGAAAGTTTTTTTTAGGGATAGTTACTGCATTCCTAAACTATCAAAGAAAAAAAACCGCAAAAATATATTTTATGAACGTCATGGTTAATAATCAAGATAATCTTTTTCGTAAGGCTTATAAGAAATGTTTCAGACGTATAAATCAATTGATTTCTGCTTCAAATAAACTGTGGGTGTTGGTTCTGTAATCCCGTATTGACTTGCTGCTCACTCAAGTGACATGACAGGTACACACGTCTGTTGCTACGCAAATATATTGAAAAAGGTATAGACACAAACAAAAAATCCATTTTTTTTCTGTCCTCGGTACAGTCTGGTCTGGCCTATCTTTTTGGAACTAGTGTGGGAAAATATTTATTTATTTGAGAAATACCCTTTTTCCTTAATAACAAAATAAATAAATAGAAAAGAAAATTTCTTTATTTCTGGTATAAACCCAAATTTGCACCATATTGAAATACAAATTAATATATAATTAAAAGAATTTAAAATAAACAATACAAAGTCATGTTATTAAAAAAACAATTACAAAATATTACATGTCAGTAGAAAAATTTCAAAATATAGAATTATTTTAAATAATCAATACAAATACAAAATCTATTACGCTAAAATATCTACCAAACTCTATGTACAGGCGCAAAAGTCACGATGGTATTGCAATAGGTTACACCTTTTTTTTAATTCATCTTATTTATTAAGAGATAATAAAAATAACACTCATGGAGATAGTTTTGAGTTAGGTTTCAAAAATTAAATCACGTAAATGACCACCATTTTCAGCCTCACAAAGACGGGCTCTTTCGAGAGCATTGCTCATTACTTGTATTATGTAGTAGTATTATGTTAGAATATCTCTAATGTAGGTCCTATACTTAGCTTAGGGTCTTAGGGGGTCCAAAGGGGTCGCGAATTCAAAAAAAAAAATGGGTCGCACTCCGGGAATGCCGGCAGAAGTGAAAACTTGAACATTAACGTTGTGCATTAATATAGAAATAAAACAAAATACACAAAAAGAGTCCGTTATTCTCTCAGTCTATCGGTATTTGCGCATTATGTGCGAATAATCGTTGACATCTGTCACAAAGATAATTTTACCATAGGGCTGCCATCCGTCCGGGTTTCCACCCATACTTCAAAGTACACAACGCTGCTAAAGAAGTTTTCACTTCAAAAAAGGTGGCAACCCTATCCTACGCATTTTCGATCACGGTCACGTGACATCTGACGATCTGACGCGAGTTCATCGCGAGTTTAACATTTTTCCCCCATACTAAAAGTACTCAACGCCGCTAAAGAAGTTTTCACTTCAATAAAACACTGATCTATACTACACGGATCTGTGGGAAGCGAAGAGGCGCGGCAAATCGCGGTATGTGATTACAGAGCCTGGCAAAAGGCCTCATTGCGAACACATCGAATGGAAATCTAAGAGAGCTGGTTGGAGGGTCAGTCTCGCAAACGACAGGTACCGGGTTCAATCCTCAGAGTTTTCATAGTTTTCTGATTGGAATTTTCAAGTAATAAGAATTCTATTCCTTAGCGGTGCGCAATATAAAAGATCACGAGAAGCGCTCAGTACGGATCCGAGGAATCTTGAGGGTGGTATCTGGATTTGACACAAAATACAAAAGAATAGGAGTTTTTTTAAAAATATTAATTTGAACGAGGCGTCTAATTACGCTTATGAAAGTTTCTTAGGAGACTTCAAAAATAAAAAAATCCCCAATTAACAAAAATGTAATTTCCTTTTTAAAGCAAGACAAGGAAAAGAATCAGCAACTCCTAACTGGAGTATTGCTTCTGCGCGCTTTAATCTTTAATTAATTTAGTATTCGTTACCATTGAGGTTACCATAGAGTTCAGGGCGTGTATTCCACTAATCAATGGCGGTGGAATAATAATGACATAGAGACATAGGCAACGTTTATTTTGCAACTTTAGCACACAAATATAACAATCTTATCAATTTTATTTTAGAATAAATCTAATAATATATGTGTGCTACAGTGACAAAAACGGTTCCACCTCAGCAGTTGTGCTCTACCTAAGGTAGAGTTTTCTGCCGTGTGGTGATCAGTTGAGAATAACACCACCCCATCTCTTTCCGTGGGTGTCGTAAGAGGCGACTAAGGAAACACAAATGAGACCTGCCTCCTAGTAATCCATCCCAGGCAACGACACTTCATTTTTTTTCTGAATCTGAGGTGTCGTCCTATGGTCTCATGCGGTGTGGTAGGCTCTGTAAAGAGCCGTCTGGTTCGCGACCACCCTCCTACCGAAGTCCGATGCCAAACAGCTTGCTGTGTTCCGTCGGTGCGGTGGAGTACCAATGCCTTTAAAGGCATTTTCTGGGTTAACTTGCTCCATCGTCGACCTCATCTTTGAACTTTATGGTCAAGATTGAGGTCAAGAGTTAACCCATCTTATGATAAAAAAAAGAGCGCTGATATTCTGACCAGCCCATTAATAGTGACCAGCTCATCCGTTCAGGTGGTGAAATTTAGAACTATCTAAACCTCATTATACACTTGACGACAGGACCTTGAATAGGGGCGCTACCACCAACTGAATGTTCACTAGCTATGTAATTTTCAACTCATCATTTTGAAAACACTTACCAGCGTGAGGGATAAGAATAGTGGCCACCAAATTCCGTTTAGTAGATTACGATAAGACTGTACAATATTAAACCTATTTATATTTTAATAGTATTCCGCTCGGGACTTCGTTCCCTTAAAATTTGGGAAAATTATGTAGCCTATGTTACTCAGGGATAATGTAGCATCCTAATGGTGAAAGGATTTTTGAAATCGGTCCAGTAGTTTTTAAGTTTATTCGTTACATACAAAAAAAAATCTTTCCTCTTTATAATATTAGTGCAGATGTAGATGAAATAATCTTATCTTATAGAATAATTATCAATTACCAGCTTTCCGCCCGCGGCTTCGCCCGCGTGAACTTCGGCAACCGCGTGAAGTTTTTTCCCGCTAACTCCCGTTCCCGTGGGAATTTTGCAATATCCTGTTGCAACTAAGCTTTAAGTTTACTAAGGTATGCCAAATTTCAAGCGTCTAACTTAAGCGGTTTAGATTTTTCATACAAAAGGATTTTCCTGCTCATTCCCGTTCCCGTGGGAATTTCGGGAATTCCTTTCTTAGTGCACCTCTACGGTACCTAAGCTACGTCCTTTCCAAATTTCAAGTGCCTAAGTTTAGCCGTTTAGGCGTTGATAAGTCAGTCAGTCAGTCAGTCAGTTTCTCCTTTTATATATTCAGATCAGTCTTAAATTTTCCATTTTTGCCTTAGATTTTATGAAATAAATTTAAATCAGATGTTGGCGTCATTGGAGCATGGCAAACGGTCAGTGTCCTCTTAAGATGTCACTGGTTAATAGAATAACCACCCAGACTAACATCCCATTTTGCTTTTAACTAATTAAAATATTACTTGAGATTTTACGACCTTAAATGACTCCTTGCGACATCTGTTTTATTGCTGTACAAAGATGTCTGTATGAACTTTTATGTCCCCTCATCCTTTTAAAGGAGATACCTTTAAAAGGATGAGGGGATGAAGGATGAGATATAAAACCTATAGACTTACGCCTATAATCCTTTCGGGGTTTGCAATTAACGCCTGAAACAACTTTCAGGATTATTAGATCTATGAGTATACAACGTGTATAAAAAGTACACAATTATTAAAAAAAAATAACGCGTAGCTCTACTTCAAAAAATTTCATACTTATTATATTAAATTTTCATTAATCGACTTCAAAAAAGGAGGAAGTTCTACGTTCGACTGTATGTATTTTTTTTAGATAGATAGATAGATAGATAGATTGACACTTTATTCAATTGTCATAAAACAGCACAACACAGTAATAGACAAACAACAAACATACAAGTAAACATGAATCAGCAAGCAAACAATGAAGTAAACAGACTTATAAACAGAAACAAATAATTTCATAAAACTATTTTACACCGTGTTATCTGTATCATGCCAATCAAATTGGCGCTGACTCAGCATATTGCTGCAGTACCAGACTGCATTTTAATGTATGTTCACCGATTTCTCCGCCAATTATGAACCGATTTTCAAAATTCTTTTTTTTTTCGAAATAATATGCTCAAGAAGTGGTCCCATATCAATTTTATCAAAAATGATTCAGCGCTTTTAAAAATCAACAAAAACAAAAAAATACTACAAACCAGAACATCATCTAAATAAATGAGTGTTATTTTCGTTTGTGGTTATCTGCTAATAGGCATTGTAGTCTGCAAAAAATACTTGTTATCTACTTTGTGCGAACTGTTGTTGGGATTGAAGTCGGTGACTCATACGTTTTTAACGTGGAAAATTATTTTGAAAGAATAAACCGTGCATTACTAGATTTGCGACTATTGCACTTTTTTATTTAATTTTGGATTTTCGCTTATAACTTTTAAACCCCTTGTAACTTTTAAAAGCTTGTAAACAAAACAGTTTTATCAAAATCGCATTCGTTTAAAAGCTACGATGCCACAGACAGACACATTGATACACACGTCAAACCTATAACACCCTCTTTTTTTGTAAGGAGATTATTTCTTAAAAGCCCCACTATTGGTACAAAAAATCAAACAGGTTTTTTAAAACCGTATTCACAAAATAAACGACTTAAATTCAAATCCATATTCTAACCAATTGAGTGAGTCGTAGTAAGTACTATCAATACAAAACAGCTGTGCTACCGTCAGATTTATCCCCATACTTACAGTCACTGCAAAACATTTACTGTGAGCAATTTATCAGGCTTCCAAACAGTTTAACTAAATAAGAAATATAACTGTACTATATACAGGGTGTAAGGGATAGATTAGCAAAAACTGAAACCCTCGACTCAGACAATCATTCTGAATAAAAAAAAAAAAAAAAATAAAAAAAATTAATTAATTAATTAATTAATTTAATTTTAATTTTTTTTTTTTTTTTTATTAAATTCAGATCATCATTCTCAATCCGGCCGGTTGGGTCGAGTGGTAGTGACGCTGCCTCTTGATCGGCGGGTCCTGGTTTCGATCCCCAGTCGGGGCAAACATTTTTGTAAAAAGCAGATGTTTGTTCTCGGGTCATGGGTGTTTGTGTTTGTCTTTGTGTGTTCCAAGAGACCCACGACACAAGGGAAAACCTTAGTGTGGGTCTTTGAGTGTGAAAAAAAAAGAAAAAGAAGAGAGAAAGAATCACTTTCCAGTGGAATTTCAATTTCCAATTCCTCAGGAAAATTTTCAATTTATATTCAATTTTTTTAATATTTTCTGCTTTAAAATTAAATTATTTAGGCTAAAGCACTCTATTTTCCAATTAAAAATAATAATAACATCGTAAAACACGAAACCAGCGATGTAGATCATAAAACATTGCATAGCTCCAAAGTAAGTGAAAAATGAAAACTCCTTAATATGTTTCCGGGAAAAAGAATTACTGTAGTCCATCGTAGTTATGAATAAATTCCTCCATTTAAGTTGTAGGAGCATACATTTACTCTCGCAATACATATCTGCAGTGGACTCGTACAATACTTGAGTCGTATAGAAGCAAAGGTGGCTATCTGACTTATGGGTGATTATTGGCAAATGTCAAAATAAGGTATTCCATACAAATTTTAACTTATGAATTATTCATCGTAAACTTAAATATGTATTATAAACAATATTACTTTTAGTTAATTAAGTAGGACACAATAATATATAATATGCAAAATTGTTTTATTTTAGACAACAGTTTTTTTTAAAGTAAAATTTTACAGATTGCCGGATTTGAAACTGATTTCATACTTTGAAGTGGTTTTTCTATAAGAAATAGCCGACTTTGATATGAACTTTGAATAATGGTAGAAAGTATTCAAAATTCTGAGTGTTGCTACATTCAAAGCTTATTTTTACTTTAAATGTCAGATAGCCGCCTTTGACTCTATTCGACTCACTTACAAAGTATATCCTAAGTTGTCCCTTACATACACCCTGTATAAGTAAATTTGTTATTGTAACCGATACATTGATTTGATTGGTTCGGTGATTGAAGACTGCTTTAATAGGGGACTAGCGGCTACGTTCAATGTATTGGGTTTCAATTAGTAGACCTTTTGACTAAGCTAGCCCAATTATCGATTGACGGCTCAATTTTCTTTTTCACTCTCGACAAAAGAAAGGGATGAATAAGTTTGACGTACTTATCTGTGTATCTGTACCTATATGTGTATCTGTGTGTGTCTGTGGCATCGTAGCTCCTCAACACATGGACCGATTTCGATACGGTTTTTTCTGTTTGAAATACTTTATCAGGGTTATGTGAGGTCACAAAATCTTGTGCTCCTAATTCGTCATCCTCACCTGCTAGTGGTTCACCCTGCTGATCAACGGACGAGGCTCTGGCCTATTAAATAAATAAACGCTACCTACTCAAAGGCCAACACTTAAGTTTTCCCTTGTGTCGTGGGTCCCTCGGAGCATACATAAAGACAGAAACAAACACCCATGACCCGAGAACAAACATCTGCTTTTTACACAAATGTTTGCCCCGACTGCGGATCAAATCCAGGACCCGTCGATCAAGAGGCAGCGCCACTACCACTCGACCAAACTGGCCGTCAAAGGAGGCTTCACCGTTTTATATTTTGGTTTTGATTAAAACGAGATTGTGCAGGCCATTTTTTTTAAACAATGACAACAAAAGAGTGGTGTTATAAGTTTGATGTGTGTCTGTCTGTCAGTGGCATCGTAGCTCCAAAACGAATGAATCGAATGAATTTTTGAAGTGAAAACTTCTTTAGCGGCATTGAGCACTTTTAGTATGGGGAAAAATGTTAAACTCGCGATGAACTCGCGTCAGATGTCACGTGACCGTGATCGTCAGATGTGGTCAGATGTGATCGAAAATGCGTAGGATAGGGCTGCCACCTTTTTTGAAGTGAAAACTCAGCAGCGTTGTGCCCTTTGAAGTATGGGATGAAACCTGGATGGATGGCAGCCCTATGGTTAAATTATCTCTGTGACAGATGTCAACGATGTCAACAGTTATTCGCACATAGTGCGCAAATACCGATAGACTATTTTACTGAATTGAAAGTAGTCAGTTTGGTCGAGTGGAAAAGTTGCCAGATTGAAAGCAACAGGTCGAGGGTTCGAATCCTGAGAGAATAACGGACACTTTTTGTGTATTTTGTTTAATTTCCATATTAATGCACAACGTTAATGTTCAAGTTTTCACTTCCGCCGGCACTCCCGGAGTGCAACCCGTTGTTGACGTATTAAGATTATAAAGCAGTCGAATGTCTTGGATAATATAACATTTTTAATTTTAGAGTTATCTTACGATTGAATTGTAGTAGCTATCGATTGTTTGTCATACGCTATACTTAAGTATTTATTGTCTCTTTCTCTCACTATCAAAATGACAAAGAACTACTACATAAGTCTGAGTCGCGTTCTATAAGGACGTTAGAGTGCTTAAACTGGTACCGAGCAATATCGGTTAAACTATAAACATATCAGCACATTTCTACCCGGGTATATACCCGGTGAAATACAAGTTAAATACGTCGATAAATTGCGTAATAAACTGACAGGGACGCAGTCAGGGGGTTTGTACATATTGGCGGACTTTAAATTAGTTGAATTGGCCCACAAAATTGAATAAATTTCCGTATGGAACATAGGTCTTCTTCTTCTTATCGTGTAGGAATAGTCAAGTATGTGGCGAACTTGGCTAACCCCGGTGTCGGAGTTTTCAAACCGCATAATGGCCTCTGACTTGGTTTTTAACGACTGTAGTCAATCGACAACAGCCGGGACCGACAGCTTAACGTGCCCTCCGAAGCACGGAAACGCTCGTGATAAATTGCCACTTTGGTCACCCATCAGGTTCCCTGCCTCTGTGTACGTTGCTTAACCTCACTGATTGGTTGAGATCAGCGAGAGTCACTGGGCTACGAGCGCTTTAAAATATGAAAAGAAATTGCTTCTCAAACAACTTGTGCAATCAGTTGATTTACCTTTGTTTTAAAAGTTGTTTTTTTTTCGATGGTTTCCTTGCAGAAAGATTTTCAGTTTTATAAGGAAAATCACCCCCTTATTTAAAATTACTCAAATAATTTGATTCCATTCTTATTTCCTTTACACAATTTGTAGTACGTGTAGAAAGAAAGACAAATTTATTACATCGGACATTACAACACATATAAGAGGCAAGATTAAACAGTAAAACACGATACACTACATAAAGACAATAACAAACTAGCCTCAGATCGCTATGTGTTGTAGGGTCCGAGACAAAGGGTCCTCAACTCAGCTATATGTTGCGACTCGGGAATCAGGATATGAGACCGCCTTCTGTGTCTCGCCATCTGTAGGTTAGTGCCATCTGTGTCTCGTATGGAAAACTACGGACTCATAAAACTCATTTGAATTGGATTACCTGTGAAACCTGTTCACAATTGTATTTTAGTATTTTTAAAACGCTTAACCCTTGAAGAGGGATATTCACAAAAATATTCGGTAAAAGAAAACTTTTTGGAAAAAAAATTGCACCGATCATTTTTCTTTCCCTAAAAATTCTTTGTGAATATCGAAGGTAATCAAAAGTCAAAAGTGTTTATTTCATTGAACATATAAAATGATACTTGTACACGTCAATATTATGAATTACATTAACACTTTTGACTTTGCGCCTATTCGCAAAGGTGCAGTCTTCCTCAGGAGAAGAATAGGCAAGAAACTCCGAGGGTCGCTCTTTTTAAGTCAATCATATAAATTTTCTTACTTTTAATTTTAATTGACTTAATATCTGAATAACTCTGGAGCTGAGCAATTTATTCCCATGGTTGCTTGTCTAACAGATAATCCGAAATTCTATAATAGCCCTTTTTACAAAGTTTTTGTTTAATTATCGTCTTAAATTTTTCTAAAGGTAGGTTTTGAATACACATGGGAATCTTATTGTAGAACCGTATACATTGACCCATAAAAGAGTTTGTTACTTTGTAGAGACGGCTAAATAGACTAAGATCCCAGGGCCGCCAGACCTTACTTCGGTAGGAAGGTGGTCGCGAACCAGACGGCTCTTTACAGAGCTTACCACACCGCATAAGACCATAAGACGCCACCTGAAATTCAAAATAAATTGAGGTGTCGTTGCCTAGGATGGATAAATAGGAGGCAGGTCTCATTTGTAATTCCTTAGTAGAATAGACGCTCTGTACAGTCGTTCTTCTGAATTCAGTGCTATTTGTATAATCTATTCTGCGGTTCTAGTGTGATCCTGAATTCCGTCTGTCACTTGATTTTAATCGCTGCTTTAATTTATAGCCTGAGAGCTATTTGTGCTTGCCACTGGTTTAGAGGAATGAAAGCCATTTGCGGTTGCCGACAAATGACCTTTCTGAAGCGAGAAACTATAATTTCACAGTAGTTTAAACTGGTATCTCTGTAAGTTGTAGAATGGCTGAAGTATTATATATTTTTTATTTAAAAAAAACTTTGGTTTATATAACTTTATTTTTTTTATTACCCTTTGAACAATAAACATGACCCTTTGACCTAAAAATTACCCTTTACTCTAAAATTAAGAAAAATGTTTCACCCCTGACATCATCGCTAATAACTTTTTTACGGCTGAACCAATTTTGATCAAACATAGCTAAGAATCGTCTCGATAACGTAAGCTTTCAAACAAAAAACTGCATCAAAACCAGTCCATTGGTTTAGGAGCTACGATGCCACAGACATATATAGAAATAAACAGAAACGCTTGCCTTAGACTTATAACACCTTTTTTGTCGGAGGTTTAAAAATTAAACAATTTTAGGCGTCCCTGTAGTCATTTTTGGACCGGATCCTAAATCCGTTTACCGACTTACCCAGCAATGGATTGTACTCAAGGGGAAAACATATATTGTATTTTAACACCACCTCCTTATAAAGCTGTAATAAAACGTATACATTTAAATACGTACTTACTTTTAAATAAGTGCTTACTTTTCGCCCGTAATTTTATTTAATGTAGAATAGTATCTTTATGTTACATAGTATCTTTCCGACCGCGGCTCCGCCCGCGTGGACTACAGATTATATCGTGCCAATCTGAGGGATAAAATGTAGCCCACGTCCTTTCCAAAGGTCTCATCTATCGTTATACCAAATTTCATAAAAATCGGTCCAGTAGTTTAGCCGTGAAAGTGTAACAGACAGATAGTTGCTTTCGCATTTATAATATTAGTAAAGTTTTTCTTATTAGTTTTCGGCACGGGACTTTGTTCCCAAGGGAAGTTAGATAATTGATGTAGCTTATAAATATATAATCCTGCTGACTTAGTTACGATACTGCAAAATTTAATAAAATTTCTTGAGTATGTAAGTCTACGACCAATACTTCAACTTATCGGGTGTCAGTACATTTCTGTCTAGCGTTTGATGATGACAGAGACAGGCAGAGATGACATGGACAGGTAGAAACGAATATCGGTCGATTTTCCGTCGTAGATAGACATAAAAGTGACATATACAGGGCTTTAGGTATCTCTCTTTCAACCTCTCGGGTGGTTAATCAGTCCATGAAACTGAACAACTTCCCCAAAGAACATAGGTCAAAATACGAAAAAAAATTTTGATCTCCCATACAAAATGTGCTATACTGATGAAATTTGTATGGGAACTCAAATTTTTTTTTCGTATTTTTACCAATGTTCTTTGGGGAAGTTGTTCAGTTTCATGGACTGATTAACCACCCGAGAGGTTGAAAGAGATTTACCTGAAGCCCTGTATAGTTCCGTTGGTGATACTAAGTTACAACCTCATCCACTGTGGTATAAATAGTTCTCAGTTTTGTCATTTGAAAGGGTGAAATGGTCACCATTGTCATCCACCGCCAATGAGACGCCATTAAAAAATAAATAAACGCTACACACTCAAAGGCCCACACTAAGGTTTCCCCTTGTGTCGTGGGTCCTTCGGAACACACATAAAGACAGACACGAACACCCATGACCCGAGAACAAACATCTGATTTTTACACAAATATTTTCCCCGACTGGGAATCGAACCCAGGACCCGCCGATCAAGAGGCAGCGTCACGACATTTTTTTAACATATTAAAAAACAATAAATACGAGTTAGTGGAATAGCTTCCCAGTGCAAATTATTTACCGATTTCATGTAATTACATAAGAACTTCCTTAGTCGTTTCTTCACAGAAACGAAAACGCAACACTTCGGATAGAAAGACGTCAGACAACTTAATGTATGTGCCTTTGAGTGTGTAGCCTTAATTGTTTTAATTATTATCGAGTAAGTGTACTAAATTCGCATCGGGGGCTTTTATTAAAATCAAGTAAGTGTAATTACATCCTCAATAATTTCTTCTTTTTTTAAAAATTAGGCTTCTAATGACATTGACAAAGTCACCGCCTAGTGATCTAAAGCTCTATCTAATTTTTGACTTATAAAAAACCACAAAAATTTAAATTAAATGTATTAAATTATACCACAGTAACGCTCAGAATACGAAATGGAAATAAAACATGGAACTTATCCGATAATTTCATTGAATCGAAACGTTTTCCTTTAATTTTCTTTTATATGGGATCATAGGACACATTACAAGACTATAAACAGTAGCTAAAGTTGTAATATCAGCGCTACAGGTAAAACTATAGCATTATGCTGAGCCAGCGTCATTTTCGTCTGTGCAACACAGGCAGCACAGTGCAGCGCTTTGTTTTTTATGTTAGTATGTGTGTTTTTGTAATCGTAAATTAGATTTGTTTTTGTGTCTGTAAACTGTTTTCTGTGTTCTTAAATGATGTCTGTGTCGTACCGAAATAAAGTATTTTCTATTCCAAAATAAAAAGAAAATTCAGCCTTGTTCGGGAATTCAGACAGCGTTACTAAAACTAATCGAATAATCTCACAATAAGTGTATCTTGCCTCTGCATCTTGTATTTGCATCTTGACAGATGATTAAAAAGTGTATATTTTATCGGAATTTAGTAATTCCTTAAAGTAAAAACGACAGAAGTTTGAAATTGATCCTACTACATTCGATCAAAATTAGTTCAGCCGATTAACAGTTATAAGCAATCGAATGTCATGGGAGATAATATATTTTTTAATATTAGATTTATTTCAATATGCGGTACTGTACGTTTCCTGTACAGTTACTAGACCTTATAAAAGCTACTTGCAATTTTGGACTTTAACTACAGCCACATAAGGTTTATTTTATCATGAAGTGAAGTAATATTTTGCTGAAAGGTAATATAATATGCTGGCATGAATTCGCGATAAGTCTGTATTCCTTTATGCCGTTTGAGTATCGTTTTTAGGTGAAAATCAAGTGAAAACGATGATTTTTTCAAGAGGAATTTTTACGAGGAATTTCGTATTGGATGGGATTAAGCTTCTACGAGTATATCCATGCTGGTTTGGTTTGAGGTTTTAGATTTTTGCGGCAGTAATATTTATGTATGTAATATGTATTTATTGTACAATTGTAATACAGAGGATAACAAGTTTACAGTAGGAAGTTCACGAAGGCGGACTTATCTCACGAGGGGATTTCTTCCAGTCAACTTAGTGAGAGTACTAAATATAACAAAGAACTACTCGGCACATTGAACGATTACATATAACTAGCACATATAAAATTTGAAATACTTGATCTATACTAATATCATAAAGAGGAAAGATTTGATTGTTTTTTTGAATTGAATAGGCTCCGAAACTACTGGACCGATTTGAAAAATTATTTCACCATTAGAAAGTTACATTATCCGCGATGGACATAGGGTACATAATTTTCCCGAATTCCCAAGGGAACGAGGTCCCGAGCGGGATGCTAGTTTTTTTTAAGCAGACGAGTTCTAGAATGGAGACCGCAAATTAACAACGCAGCTAGGGCGCCCTGTAACTAGCTCAGTGGCGTGCCATAGGAGAGGTCTATGTCCAGCAGTGGACTGACACAGGCTGATGATAATGGTTTTATGGAGACAGAGGACGCCTGGGTCCTCGTCCTAACGTGATTTTTAATTTAAATTCAACCTTGTTCCTTAAAAAAATAGACGCTACACACTCAAAGGCCAACAGTATGGTTTTCCTTGTGTCGTGAGTTCCTTGGAACATACACAAAGACAGGCATGAACATCCATGACCCGAGAACAAACTGGGTTCGAGGCCCAACTGGGAATCAAACCCAGGACCCGTCGATCAAGTGGCAGCGCCACTATCACTCGAACAAACCGGCCCGACCGTCAATGAAGTGAAAACGCCGAGAAAAAACCATTACTTGTAGTTGTATTGTATGTATGTATTTATTTTTTGCACATCGCCCAGCGAGCTATGGAACGCTCCCTGATCGGGATCTCGCTAAGGGATAGAATCCGAAATGAGGTCATCCGACAGAACACCGGAGTGGTGGATATTATCCAAAAGTGTAGCAAGCTGAAGTGGCAGTAGGCTGGCCATTTCTGTCGCAGAACCGACGAGCGTTGGAGTAGACAGGTTCTCGAATGGAGACCACGTCTTGGCAAACGTAGTGTAGGACGCCCCCCAGCCAGATGGTCAGATGACCTAAAGAAGATAGCAGGTAGTGGCTGGATGAAAAAAGCGGAGGATTGTGCAAAGTAGTGCACCTTGTTCAGCAGTGGACTGCAATAGGCTGATATGATGATGATTCTTTATGGTACAATAATAATACAGAGGATAACAAGTAAACACTAAAAGGAAATTAAAAGAGGTGGAATTATCCCACTAGCGGATTTCTTCCAGTCAACCTAGTGAGAGTACTAAAGAGAACAAAGAATTACTTGGCGTAGTTGATGATAGTTACGGGTAGATTCCACTAAGCTGTCCTTTGCACCCTGTATGCCCTGTAAAATTCAATACGTAACCCTTTTCAACCGATTTCAAAAAGGAGGAGGTTCTCAATTCGACTGCAAGTTTTTATTTTTATTTTTTTGTTTTGTATGTTCGTTACGCGATAACTCTGCCAACTGTCGGCCGATTTTCAAAATTATTTTTATGTTCGAAAGAGTATACTCCTGAAATGGCTTTAAAAAAGATTAACAAAAACAAAAAAAAATATTCACAAACCAAAACGTCATCTAAGTAACTGAATGACGTTATCATCTGCTAATAAGCATTGTAGTCCGCGAAAAATAGGAAAACTGAAAAAATATAACCATGTAGTTACAAAAGTTTCAAGATTACGTAAGGATAGCTCCCCTAATGTTTTTGGAACTTCATCAATTAATTCATTTTATGACACTAGTTATCTACTTTAAGCGAACTATTGTTGGGATTGAAGTCGGTGACTCATACGTTTTTAACGTGGAAAATTATTCAAACGAAAGAAACATCTAATAGTCTTGTTCCATTCAACATTAAGTGAATCCGCCTGTTGCATGCCTAGCATGGAACTCAGAAGGCAAGGAAAGGCGTTAAAAAGCACGCCACTTCGATTCACCGACTGAATGCATGCAATTGATTCTCTAATCACATTGCTCACTTTGTTTGGCAACAAACTCAAGTAAAGAGGTTATGTAATAATTTTTGCGGTTTTTAATCTAGTACATTTAGTTACATAATTAATGAGAAAGACTGACATATCTAAATATATATAATTTTCCACGTTAAAAACGTATGAGTCACCGACTTCAATCCTAACAGTTCGCACAAAGTAGATATCTAGTATTTTTTGTGGACTACAATGCTTATTAGCAGATAACTACAAGCAGAAATGTCATTCATTTATTTAGATGATGTTCTAGTTTGTAGTATTTTTTGTTTTTGTTGTTTTTTTTTTAAAGCGCTGAATCATTTTTGATAAAATTTATATGGGACCTCTTCAGGAGTATACTCTTTCGAACAAATAAAGAATTATTCAAATCGGTTTATAATTGCCGGAGTAATCGGGTAACAAATATATATATTAAAAAAAAATACTTGACTTGAGAACCTCCTCCTTTTTTGAAGTCGGTTGAAAAGGAGAAACTGACTGACTGACTGACTGACATATCAACGCACAGCCTAAACGGCTAAACGTAGGCACTTGAATTTTGGAAGGGACGTAGCTTAGGTACCTTAGAGGTGCACTAAGAAAGGAATTCCCGAAATTCCCACGGGAACGGGAATTCGCGGGAAAATCCTTTTGTATGAAAAATTTAAACCACTTAAGTTAGACGCTTGAAATTTGGCATGCAGGTACCTTAGTAAACTTTAAGCTTAGTTGCAACAGGATATTGCAAAATTCCCACGGAAACGGGAGTTAGCGGGAAAAAACTTTTGTATGTAAAAATCTAAATTAACTCGCAAACGAAGTTGCGGGCATCAGCTAGTCTTCTTATATACAGCGTATTTCAATATATATCGAAACTGATAAAGAGAAAAGATTTGTATTTTTGTATGTTTGAACCCGTTTTTAGTTACAACGCGATTTCCCTAGTTTAACTAGTTTCCACTGACTGCCTTTGTTAAAACTAGTATTTCCTAGTTAAAACTAGATTTTATTTTAATTAACAAGTAGGTTTGTTCGTTACAAATATATTTGTAATGAATAGAATGGGCCTCTGAGTGTGTAGCGTTTAATTTAGTTTAAAAACAAAAAAAAAATGTTTCTTTTCTTATAACAAGAGCATACAACTGTTTTCAGATTCTTTTGTAAGATCTTTAAAAAAAAATAGAGAATGCCCGGGACTTCGTTCCCGTGAGAATTTCGTAAAATCCTTCCTTATCCCTTGAATAGAATAGAATAGCCAAACTTTAGCTTTCTAGGGCCGAAGACTTGAGCTGGGCGTTGATGAGTCAGTTAGTCAGGACTTGCAATTTTATACATACTACCTTTCCGCCCGGGCCTTTGTTACCGTAAGAATTTGGAAAATATTGTAGCCTATGTGTTAATCCAGGGTGTTAGCTACCCCCATACCAAATTTCATTAAAATCTTTTCAGCCGTTGAATGTTCGAAAAACCCGACGTTTTATATATGTATATATTTTTTACTAGTCCTATACGTTTTATACAGGTTGAAAGAGAACCTCCTAGCTTTATTGAAAATCCTGAACCAGTATCACTTACTGAACACTTTTTTTTATTTTATTTTTCTTAAACGTAGACACCACTCGGGCGCACCCCCCGAGCGCTACCTGCACCCCTCGCGTGCCTGGTGTAGAAGTAATGTCTACGTTTAGGCAAATAATGAACTATTCCCTATGAAAAAAAAAAAAATTTTTTCATAAATATGTTCTTTGAGTGATACTGGTTCAGGATTTTGAATATAGCTAGGAGGTTTGTTTTTACCCTGTATATTAAGATAAATACAAAGTAGTTTTAACTATACATATGGCCAGTAAAGCCATTAGGTAAGGCCTTTTTGTACATTATTTTTATGTTCTGTTTATTGTACTGCATGTCACTGTTTGCAAATGAAGTATATTGTAAGAGGGATGCGAGGGTTTTGCTGTATAATTGGCGAAAGGTTGACCTCTCACCATTTTGCAACTTGTTTCATCTGATACTGATACTCTGCCTACCCCGTTTAGGGATTTATATTGTACTGTATGAAAAAAGTCCCTCAAACATCTCATTCGTAAGTTGCGTGGCGAGTTTCATACCCTACATACATATGCTCATAAACAGCAAAAATGTATGTCTGTCGTGCAACGACTCCATTCATAATTAATAAGCTATGGTGTCTCACATTCCCAAGCAGGGACGGACGTAGGAACTTAGTGATGGGACTTTTTTGCAAGACTGTTACTTCTTACCGCCAAAGATAAAAAATAAATTATTTATTCAACCAAGAATTTCACAGTCAAACACTAAGGGCTAGGTGTACAAAATAAAAAGGAAAATTTAACATGTGTCTCAACTAGGTAAATTAATATTACCTGTATCCAGGCATTTTAAACCTCAAATAACTATTAAAATAAACTATCACATGACAAATAGTTTGCTACCGTAAAGTTAAATAAATTACCTAAAATTATAAGATGAAAATTTAGAATTTAAATATACAAAATATCAAAATGATGAAAAGATGGTGGTGAACTTCAATCAACAATACACCAACTCGATGTTGGCTTCCCAGGCTAATCAGCTTGTTGCACTAGTTGTATGAAAAGGCAAAAGTTTTTAAAGTGAAAACTTCTTTAGCGGCGTTGTGCACTTTGAAGTATGGGATGAAACCCGGACGGATGGCAAAATTATCTGGTAAAATGGTAAAATTATCTCTGTGACAGATGTCAAAGATGTCAACGATTATTCGCACATAGCTCGCAAATACCGATAGACTGTTTTACTGAATAGAAAGTAGTCAGTTTGGTCGAGTGAAAAAGTTGCTAGATTGTAAGCAACAGGTCGAGGGTTCGAAACCACGAAGTGAACTCAAGAAAGTCTTTTTGTGTTTTTGGCCGAGTGGTGAAGTTATCAGATCGTAGGCGAGGCCTCGAAGGATCGAATCCTTAGAGAATAACGGACTCTTTTTGTGTATTTTGTTTTTTCTTCCATATTAATGCACAGTGTTAATGTTCAAGTTTTCACTTCTGCCGGCACTGCCGGAGTGCAACCCGTTGTTTTTTTTCATATGCCTAGGTTCTATGGGCATGAACAGGCGGTTAACAGTTTTAGTGGGCTGATTAACATCCTTAATTTTCGCTAATTCAAAATCCCCCATCACGCGTCCATGGCAATTTTCTTTGGCATGGAACAGTGAGTACTATATCACGTTATACCACGAAATTTTCTAATTTCGATAAGACCCCATTTCCTACAAGAATGTGGTAGTCTAAAGTGGGAGATCTATAGGTACTTATCTCAAGTCATCCTGTTTTTTCTACAGGGTCCTATCTTCCCAAATGCGGTCCATTATCAAACAGGGGAATGTAAAGAATTCATAAATGTTACACGTTTTATTACGTTCTGTGCCTCCGCCTGCCTCCAGTGGAAAACTTACGAAATGAGACCAAGCTCATTTTGTACCAGGTTTAGGGATTCTTGGATTACACCGAGGGAAATAAGTGAAATGAAGCTAAAATGGTATGAGTTGGGGTTTTGACAAGAGAAATAACTAGAATTTTCGACGAAAACTGTACATTTAGGTTATTTAAAACGCTTACCCGCGTGAGGATTATTCTCAAATAATACATTACAATATTAATACTTTATTTGCACACAAAGACAATAAAAATGTCAAGTCCTATAAATCAGTTAAATAATTAGGTTATACTTTTGCAAACACGAATAAAAATGTATTTGACGATTTTAAGTGACCTTAAGTAATTTAAAACTTGCTTTCCACCTGGGACTTCGTTCCCGTGGGAATTCAGGTAAATTATGTAGCCTATGTTTATCGGGGATAATGTAGGATTGTAATGGTGAAACAATTTTTCAAATCAGTCGAGTAGTTTCGGAGCCTATTCAATGCAAACAAACAAAAAAACAATCAAATCTTTCCTCTTTATAATATTAGTATAGATAAACAATTATTGACTTAGAATTATTAATTCTTGATAATTCTCTGTAGTAAGCGAAAATCAAGGATGTGCACCAGCTCACTATACTGAACAACTGTCCCCAAGGAACATAGGTCAAAATTAGAAAAAAAAACCTTCTCTCCTTAGAACTTGTTCGATCAGCCGATTTTCAAATCAGTCGAGTAGTTCGATCGGCTTTAAATTGAAAGTACATTTTTTGAGAATTACAAATAAATTACTTCATGGGACAATCGTCCATTAAAGTTTCTCTACTCTAAAGTCATCTCATATTTACTCATTTTCGGGAAATGAGTACGTCTAAATTGTAATTTAATTCTGTAAAGCGTTGAGTCACAGTACAGTCAAAATCCGCCGGGCTTTAGCATCAATGAGTCCACAAATAGTACGCGAGTTTGTCCCAAAATTCTAACCTTTTTTGCTAACAACCGTGTGAAATACGGCAGAAATGATGTCATCCACATACGCGCCCAAATTCATATTAGGCGGTCGGTGCTGTAGATTTGTTATCTGTTTTGTTACCTAGATTTTCGTACTGTAAAACCTAACGTGATTAATGACCGACAAATAAAGCAATAAATTGGCTATTCTGAACACACCAGCAGTCAGCTTTATAGGCTGAGGAAATGATAATCCTTACTTCAGATAGCCAAAGACCGCTATATATCATTCGATCGAATTACAGAATCGCCCTCCAGTTATTTATTGGGTAGTTTAGTTGTGAATTCGACGAACGGGTAGCAGAATAACCCACAAATGGATTGAGAGCCGATCGTTTTGGTTTGAGGTTTTTTATTTATTTTGCTGATTTGGGCACAAAATGTTTCTAACATTCAGCTCGTGAATTTGTCAGCATAGATCTTGGACGATATAAGAAATAAGTAAATTTTTAATAAAAAATTTAATGTCAAAAAAATCATCAAATTTTAAAGTTTTGAATAATCGGCCTCGTCCTGTACCTTAGTGCTGTAGTGCAGTCACCTAACCTACGATCGCAGACTCTAATCTCTAACCGTTTTACTTACTACATGGAAACCTGATGGTTGCCATAAGTGGCAATTTATCACGAGCGTTTCCGTGCTTCGGAAGACACGAAAAGCTGTCGGTCCCGGCTGTTGTCGATTGACTACAATCGTTAAAACCAAGTCAGAGACCATGGTGCGGTTTGAAAACTCTGACATTAGGGTTAGTCAAGTTCGCCATACACTTGACTATACCTACCTACACGATAAGAAGAAGACCTGTAACAGTTTTACATACTACCAAACTGCGCATCATTTACATCCAAAAAGTACAATTTCCGTCCTACACTCACACCGGCGGCCATTTCCCACACAATTTCGTGATTTTTTCAACAAAACGTAGGAAATTACATAGCAACCTTTTTAAGGCAGTTCAAAGGATGGCAACACTGTAATTGACTTTGAAATCAACGCAGTTCGTGAGAAAAAAAGGTAAAATAGCGGAAATTTGGTGACATTCTTTCGAGATTTCGGGGATGAGGTTTTATTTTTTTCTTTTTAGAGGTGTTGCTGTTTAGAAGGTGTTGTTTGAGATTATGGGTTTAACGAACCATTACTGTATGGCTTGAAGTTTTACTTTATACTGGTAGCGTAGGAAAAATTTAGAAATGTACAGCTGCCTTACACAATGAGGTGTTTTTAGCACGGGCGTAGCCAGAATTCTGTTTTGGGGAGGGGGTTTGAGAATATAAATTTCAACAACAAATAGGTATTGATAGGTATTGCCGATACTACTTTACGGTGTTTCGTAGAGGGATAAGGGCAGGAAGATGATAATGATTTTGAAAATTTCGGGGAGTTTTGAACCCATGGTTTTTAGGATGCTTTTCCAAGTGCCGATTCCAAAGTACAGTGTCAAATTTTTTATTTAAACTGGTGATTCTAATGAGTATTATGGCTGTAGCCAATTTACTCATTGAGCCAATTTCCTTGCCGCCTCACCAATTTAAAATAGCGAAAATTGGAACTGGCGTTTATGAAATGGCATTATTGCCATTCGGTTGACAGTTTCCTTTACCATTCTATTACTTTCTAGTGCGTCACAGGGCTTTGTGTGTTTGGTTGCATTTTAAAGATCTCAATATTAAAATTCAAATTAAAAAAAGAAACAAAAATTTAAAATTAATTTTTTACCATAAACAAAACAATATTTTATTATAGCAAGTGTCGAGTCGAGACCCCCTTTTATCAAAAGAGCGATGTCCGGATTTTTAAGGTGCATTTATTTCTGGATGAAAAAACTGAGGTCATAATAAAATATAAAAATAAGGTAGCCGTGTTACTTTTTTTTGACAGTGACAGTGAGTTTTTTTTGACGTTGTTGTAGCGCCATCTATCTATGTATGAAAAATATCGTTTGAGAAAAGCCCTTATTGTAAAATACTGTCTTATCTAAAAATGAAAAGTTCTGGCTTATTGATTAGCTTGTATAGGCTTCATATGTAGACTTGACGGGATATACCAAATTAAAGAACTAATTTTAAGAAAGACTATAAGACTAACGATAAATAGATTAACTTTATTTCTTCCTAACAATATGGAACAATGTACAATGTTCTAAAATTGAAAGAAAGTTAACAAAATCTAATGGAAGCCAAAGGACACAAACTCAGCATATTTGCTGTCTATGATAGGCAACAAACTGATTTTCAGCTATGCCTAGAGATGTGATTTTTCTTGCGCGTACATACCTGCGGTTAAAACAAAAATGTAATGAATTAATTGATATAAAATAAATTAGACGAACTTTAAGGAATTAACAAGTGTTTTTTTTTAACATTGACGACTTTGTAAAACAACCAAGCCATTTATAAAACTAAATAAAAGCAAATACCCTTGACAGAATCCATATTGCTGAGGTACAATACGTACACAGAATCCACAAAAGGGAAATAATTCTATTAACATGGCAAACGCGCCGCAAAAATTTCCGCACGAGCAGAATTCATAGAAAATATGCAAAAACCGTCGACGAAAAACCTCATGGCAATCATGTCATGACAATACCACACAACTCAACACACACTTTTTGAACGATCTTTTTTCATAACTGTTAAGGGATATTCGTGTTTCTGTGTGCCAAGGTTCCGTATCTTTGTTTGAGCTTGAGTGTTCTAGTGTGTGTGTAAGATTCTTGGAACTAGATCTAATTTTGGTTTTTAGTGCTCAATCATTCATTGACTCGTTGACTAGTTAAAAAGGTCTTAAATACGAAAAAAAACAAATGACTTTAGGATGAGTGTTCTTTACCCTTTTATCACTTTGTACCGTTTCAAAACCGAGGTACTTTTGACCATGAATTGGGATTTAGGAGGTCACGAAATTGCGCAATAGAAATTGAACGCTGACCTCCGTGAGCCAACTAAGAAAGAAGTCTGACAATATTCCTAAGTTCGTATGTTTCTTGTCTTTGTTGTCGGTTATCCATCACGAAAGCGTCGTCGTTTGTTTAACATTGCATTTCGGTTTCCTTGATTGGTATCTACACAAGTTTCTTGCCCACTGGTAAGAAGAAAGAACTTAGATGGACCCCAAATTAAGTTAGGGCACTGAGAGTACGTAACTCAGAAAACTTACAATTTAGTACTTATTAAATATTATGGATAGGTATAACAATTATATTTTTATCATTTATTTATTAATAAAGGGTTCACTCTTGACCACCATCTAGCTCAGGGCAAAGACGCGCTCGAGGATGTAGCAAGTTTACCCAGAGTTAAGTTATAATTCAAAGTGATACAGATAAATCTAAAAACAAGAGAAAACGAAGTCTCTATTTGAACACGGTACCCTAAAATAGTGTTTAAAGAGCGATGAAGCAAAAAAAATATTATCGGTTGTGTAGGCCCATCAATCGATGTAGAGCCTATTTTGAGTACACCCTACAGCACATTTAACTATCGAATGCAAAAAAAACTTCTGTTATTATATTTAAGGTTATGTTTTCCTTGTAAATCAACTCTAAAGATTGAAGTCTCATTGCGTATGCTGGAACAACTGTTTTGGTGCTGTCTGTATCTTCTTCTTCCTAGCGCTTATACCCGTTTCTCATTCAAGGTAAGCTTGACCATGATCCAGGGTTTGGCAGGTCAAGCTATTACAGTGGAGCGATTGCCATCTGACCTTCGTGACCCTGCTAACAAGGTAACCTGACCGGATTGGATCATGGTTACACATTCAGTCTTCTGAAGTGCAGGTTCCTCACGTTGTTTTCCCTCACCGTAAGAGTATCGGTTAGTGTGCAACTAACGTACCTAACTCAGAAAACGAGTCATTGGTACATGGCGGCACTGGGGATCAAACTCAGTACCTCTTGCTTACGAGTCCGACCCACTAGCCGTTAGACCACCGACGCTCTCTTGGTGCTGTTTGTATATAGATGTCTATTGTGAAGTGCATTTGTCTATATAATGTTACAAATTGTTAAGAAGCAATGAAGTTTATCTATCTACCTATACAATACAGTCTGCCGTCGCGTGAAATTGACTCATATTTCTCCCCGAAGTATCTAATTTAAAGGGCACTAAAACAAATCACCCAATAGTAACTATATGTCAGTTTACTGATTGAATTATAAATCAGAAAAATAGCTCATTGCTATACAGGGAGTAAGGGACAGACTAGCAAATACTGAAACTCTGAATTAAAACTATCATTACAAATATTTTCCATGGGATTTTTAATTTGTTTTTCATGTTTTTTAATATTTTCTGCTTCAAAATTCAATTGTTTATTGTAACACACTACATTTTCCAATAAAAACGATGATAACAACATAAAACACGAAAGCAAGCAATGTAAATCGCACTCTGAGAAAGGCGCGGCGCGGGTTTCATATTTACTCGCATAAAATTGAAATCCCAAATTTTTTTCGCATAACGATATTTTTTCATAATCAGTTCGTCATTTCTCCAAAAAAAATTATGCAAAAAAAAATTAGGTCTTTCAATTTTATGCGTGTAAATTAAATAACCCGCGGCGCGGAGGGATCGCGTGCGAGGCGCAGTTTCGCGGCACATTGCGTAGCGCCAAAGTAGGTAAATAAACAAAACCCTTTAACCTAATGTTTCCGGGAAAAAAATACTTGTAGCCGATCATAGTACTGGGTAGATTCCACATTTAAGTATTTACAAAACTGCCCTTAGTTGTAAATACTTACAGGGTGTATGTCAGTATACTGATTGAATTATAAATCAGAAAAATAGGTCATTGCTTTATGTAAGTGCGATAATTTATAAAAATTCACCAATTTTTGTTAAACGATAAAAGATTTGATAAAGTTGGGGTCTTCACAGCCCCTTCCCTTTGTACTAACACCACCCCATCTTGGGGTGGGTCTAGAAACAAAATTCAAGCGTATTTACTTGCAATTAGATGCAACGGAGCTCGGCTAGTTTTGAGTGCAAAATCAGATATAAGTAGCGCGTGTTGGTTTGTCTTATCGTTACTGCGGTATCTAGTAGATGAGCAATTTGTGTTTGTATCAAAACTGCTATATTTTATTAAAATTGGCCCAGCAGTTTCAAAGAGATGAGTTATGAAAGTCAAGGGTGATAAAAAAAATTAAACTTTTTGAGTTAAGGATAAAATGATTGTGACATTTTTATCCAAATGTTTGTTCCTGTGCTAGCTTTTACAGTAAAATACAATAAAATTCATTGCACAGTTTAAAAAACAATGATATAAGGCTTACAAATAATATAAGCAAAGAAATACAATACAGGCGACCTTATCGCCAAGCTTTTAGTCCAAACTAATTTTTTTTCGGTGTAAAGAAAATTTCCAGAAACGCTGCATTCTTTTGAATCAATCCTCAGTCAAAGAATCCAGGGGCCATCGTATAACAGCGGGTGATATTAAAAATGATAAGTATTCCGCCTTAATACAGCCTTATTGGTGCGGATTGGTAGGTAGATTTAAATACCTACCCCAAAAGGGATGATCCGTGAAGAAATTCATTTTTTTACTTTGTTCTAGGGTTGTGCTATAAGATTTTAACCATAGAATACATACAATCAATTACTCGATTATTACCGTACTGGTTGACGAATGAATGAATAAATTCTTCTTCTTATGGTGTAGGCATTGTAGAGGTTCTATTACCTCTACGTTTACCATCTCCTTGTAAGGCCTTTAGCCGATGGTTCCTATTTTAAATGATTGGGGTCATTTCGCGCCTTTTATAAATAACTGACGTAGTCCCTTCCGCGGCTTTGGCCGTGAAGGTCAGGTTTCCTTCTAATAAATGAAGTCAACCATATAATTGTGTTTCCCTGGTTGTCGACCCGGTCACCAGCTCCCTCAGAGCTACGCCACAGTACGAGGAGTGATCAAAAAGTAGTGATAATGAAACAGAAAATAATATATTTTTTAAATAACAAAAATTTGTTGTTCAACATAGTCTCCTTCTCTATCTACACACCGAGTCCAGCGTTTCTCCAACATTTTTAACCCTTTAAAAAAAATGATTTCTCTTGGCCTTCCAAAAACCCTTCCACGGCCTCTATCACTTCATTATCATCGGCATATCTATTACCGCGCAAGTATTCTATTAGTTTTGGAAAGAGATAAAAATCACTGGGGGCCAGGTCCGGCGAATAAGGTGGGTGATCCACTAATTCGAACCCAGCTTGTTGAATGGCATCCAGTGCAACAGCAGAAGTGTGAACCGGCGCGTTGTGCTGATGAAACAAAATGCCTTTTCTGAGCTTGACATGTCTTTTCTCTTTTATAGCCTCTCTCAATTTAGCTATTGAAGATGCATAGCAAACGCCTGTTATTGTGTGTCCCTTCTCAAGATAATTAATTAATAATATTCCTTCGGGATCCCAAAAAATTGAGGCCATGACTTTGCCTGCCGATGCTGTGGTTCGAAATTTCCTTGGAGTTGGTGACGACGGTCTTTTCCACTGTAAAGATTGTTGTTTTGTTTCTGGATCAAAATGGTGAACCCATGTTTCATCCATAGTGACAAATCGAGCCAAAAAATTGTTAGGATCCACATGAAATCTGTCCAACCAGCACATTGAAAGATTGAGTCTGGTTTTCTTCTGATCTTCTGTTAACATTCTGGGTACCCAACGCGCCGAGGCTTTTCTCATACTCAGATAATCTTTTAATTTTGATTGAACACTGCCATATAAAATGCCAGTTTCCTGGACTAAATAACGCACTGTAACACGACGATCGTCTAGAACAATCTTTTCGAATTTTTCAATTTTTTCCTGCGTAACTGACGTCGATGGCCGGCACGAGCGGTGCTCATCTTCTGTCGATGTTCTTCCAGTCTTGAATTGAGGTGACCATCTTGCCACAGTAGAATATGATGGAGCAGACTCACCTAAAGTCTCCACTAAATCACGATGGATCTCTTGCGTCGTTAACTTTTAAAACTGAGGTATTTAATAACGGCTCGCACTTCGTTTTTCTCCATAATGATATTTTACGTCGGAATTCGTCAAACAACTAGACACGGTTTCTATGTTTCTTAAAATTAAGACTTAATTTTTTGTATCTAACCTCGTAATTAAATGATCTTTAATTATTGGTATGAATGAGTAAATTATGAATTGTACAAGTGGGTCATTATCACTACTTTTTGATCACTCCTCGTATATTCAATTATGTGGCGAACTTGGCTAACCCTGGTGTCAGGGTTTTCTAACGCACAATGGCCTAAATTCTCTATTGCACACAAAACAAACGAAAAACAGAAGGAAATAATAACCCTTGACTATTATTTCATGGACTTAGTATTATGTGCCACCTGGATACCATAATGCAAATAAATTGATGTGACAATACCTTTTTTTTCGTTCTCTTTTGCTAATTTGATACACTTCATATGCAGTTTGTAAGGGAAAGGTTAGCAAAAATTCAGACCATAATTTGTTATGATTTTCCAGTGGAATTCTTTAAGAGTTACCTATTGATAGTGCATGGATGCACCTTTTTCCTCATTAATTTCCATAAAAATCTCAAAAAATTATACAGCCTGTATGTTATTCTGATGTCTAAACTGTATCAAATGAAAGTTTCATTGAAATCCGTCCAGTATATTTTGCGTGAAGAAGTAACAAACACACCAACATACACACTCACAAACTTTCGTCTTTATAAGCTGTCTTATTAGTGTGATCTGTTTTTTTTTTACCAGCCCATATACGTCCCCACAAAGGAGCACGGGCCTCCCTTCGAAACACCAAATCACCTTCCGTGATGTGATTGATTTCAAAAAATCGGGACACCTGATTGTACAAATAATTGGACAACCCTATCTCCTGCTGTCACTAAAAATGTCTAATTAAGTTTTTCGGGACAAGAAATTCGGGAAATTTGAGATGCTGATCTCAATTCTGACATTTTACGTCTAATAACGTGTAAGAAGTCCCTGAGCTGTTATTATCTGTTATTTTACTTCGGCTTGGAGGGAATAATGGAGATTTACAGTTTTTACCGACTTCAAAACAGGAGGAGGTTCTATTTTCTTTTTTTATGTGTGTTCATCGGTTTCTCCGCCATTTCTGGACTGATTTTAAAAATTCTTTTTTGTTTGAAAGAATTACCATGTCAGGGTCTGATGATGAAATCCCATGGAAATCGAGGAAAACCCTTGAATTGAATAAGCATTTACAATATTTCTCATGTTCTTTGTATTATTTACACAAAAAATATAAAAATAAATTAACTTTTTAAGAAAAATAATTAAACTGACTTCTAAAAACTGAAAAATAAAGACGAAAGAAATCATTTAATGTCCTACGTAGTACCTACTGATCTGTTTGAAGTCGGTGCCAGGTAAAAAAGCTTGATAGGCTGCCTTCGCACCGACTTCAAACAGATCAGTAGGTGCTACATTGTTAAAATATTTAATTTATTAAAGTTGAAAATTTATAAAGATGTAGGGGTTTGGATTGGGAGATTGGCCGGAGACTGTAAGCTCGTGGTCCCGCTCTGGCTCCTACCTGGTCCAGCGTCTGTCGATTGCTGTCCAGCGCGGCATGCGGCCAGCTTGATGGGGACGATTGGGCTGTGTCAGATTTAGGGCGGGTCATTTAATCGAAAAAAACTTATGTGGATATTCAATTTTAATTTCAGATTGTATGAATAAAGTAGAAATTTTAATTTATAATTAATATAACACTCGGTAGTCTAACCGCTAGTGGGTCGGACTCGTAAGCGAGAGGTACCGAGTTCGATCCCCAGTGCCGCCATGTACCAATGACTCATTTTCTGAGTTATGTACATTAGGTGAACACTAACCGATGCTCTTACGGTGAGGGAAAACGCCGTGAGGAAACCTACACGTTCAGGAGACTGAACGTGTAACCATGGTCCCATCCGGTCAGTTTCCCCAGTTACCAGGGTCACGGAGGTCAGATAGCAGTCGCTCCACTGTAATAGCTTGACCTGCCAAACCCTGGATCATGGTCAAGCGTACCCCGAATGAGAAACGGGAGTACAACCAAACACTAAATAAATAAATAAATGTATTACCAACGGCTGTCGTTTAAAAACTGTATATCTTAACGTTATGTTGTCTGTACTTCAAGGGTCCTTTTCAAAACCACCATTGCGCCATTCTTCCATCATTGCCCGATTGTTTTTTGTTTTTTCATTTGTGGTTCGAAAGTTTAAACAGGTTCTCTTAAATCAAGCTCTCTTTATTGCCAGTTACAAACATATACAAACTCCTTAGTGATTTCAAATTAATCCAATTACCTAAAGCTTAATATGAATGGGATAGTAATACATAGCAAAGGTGTACATACATAACATAAGAAAAGCCTATACGGAGCAATGACGCTAACACTTGAGACATATTAGCAAACACAAATACAAATACACATGAAAACCCTCTTGAAGCTACAAGTACCATCAACAAAAGTAACAAAATATTCCCAGGTGCGACAGCAAAAAAGGAATAACACAAAATGGCGTCGCACTGTCGCTATTTCATCTCCATTCGATTTGAAAATTACTTTACACTGACTTATCTCGATGGAAGAGAAAAAGGACAAGACAGAGTCTTAACATAGTTAAGAAGGTTCATTACATTTCATTTATTAATTGCTGTTCTACATGGTTATCGTTGTTGATTAAAAATCCTACTTCCTACTAATATTATAAATGCGAATGTTTGTGAGGATGTTTAGATGTTTGTTACCCTTTCACGCTCAGACGGCTCGAACAATATTGAAAAAAAATTGTAAGGAGGTAGCTGACACCCTGGATTAACACATAGGCTACATAATTTTTCCGAATTCCCACGGGAACGAAATTCCGGGCGGAAAGCTTGTACATACATGTTTTATACGAAGCTTGCTTTTGTATTTCAACTTCAGACATTTACTTACGGAACCCTAAGAGTATAAAAAACTCCGATTGTATTCAATGAGTCCTTTTCATTGTAGCAAGTGACGCAGAGTTCTCACGGAAAAATGTTTTAATTAATACTCTTATAATAATTGCGCGTGTTTAACCTTAAAATAGAAGAGATAGCTTGTTGCGCTTGCTGATCTCAACCGATCAGTGAGGTTAAGCAACGTACAAAGAAGCAGGGAATCTGATGGGTGACCAAAGTGGCAATTTATTTCGAGCGTTTCCGTGCTTCGGAAAGCACGTCAAGCTGTCAGTCCCGGCTGTTGTCGATTGACTACACCTAACCTGTTTGAAAACTGTGACACCAGGTTTAGCTAAGTTCGCCATACATTTGACTATACCTTTATGATGAGAAGAAGAAGAAGACTTGTGGCGCTACAGTGACGCTAGCTGTTGGGAATCGATCACTGAGGTTAAGCACTAAAGTGCCATTTAGACAGGTAACCAATAGGGTCGATGACTGATTTTAGATATACAGCGGGTAAGGGACAGTTTATCAAAAACTGAAACCCTGAATTCATGTCATCATTCTGAATGATATTCTAGTGGAATTTTCTTCAGAAAATTCAGAATAGCAGTATTAACAGTGTAAATCACGAATTTCAGCAATGTATAGGTGCCGCATTTTAAAGCCAGCGTGGCGTGGCGGCGGGACCACGCTTTTGGCGTAGTTTCGCGTTACATTGCGTAGCGCCAAAGTAGGTAAATAACGTAAACTCCTTAACTTGAAGTTTCCGGTAAAAAAAAAATCTTGTAGTCGATCGTAGCTAGGGACTTTAGGTCACTAAATCCTAGGTGTAAGTATAGAGTACGTCGAGAATTCTAGGTCCTTAGGGCTAGAATCCTAGGCGAACGCAGCAACCTAGGTGGAGACGGAAGGTGTTAGTTAGAGAACCTAAGGACTTAGAATTCTCGACGTACTTAACGTCTAGGATTCTATGTCGTAATGACATAGGTATTCTATACTTACACCTAGGACTTAGTGACCTAAAGTCCTAAAGCCTAGGTGTAATCCTAGGCAGACGTTCATGCTGGAGACAGTCATGAAGGAGAGCTTTTGGCCGGAGGGCGTGGTGTTCCGCCGGCACCGAGGGAGATTCCCGGTTGCAGACACCCCCGGAAAAACACCCGGGAAATAGTGTTAGTTAAGTTTTGATTTTGTTAAATTATATTTATATGTCTGTAAGGTATTTATGGGCCTAGTTGCCTGAAAATAAATGATTTTATGATTTATTGTTATACCTAGTAGATTCCACCATTTAAGTATTTGCTAAGCTATTCTTTACACCCTGTATACATTTCTCCATCTACCTTCCACATTTCGCCTCTGACCACATTCCGGGAACTTATACACAACTATACAACCTCAAAATACTTGTCTGTCCGTACATAATTTAGGTGTTTACTGGAACTGAACTACTCCAAGAATTCGCTAAGTTATAACTTGGTTAAGTTGCCCCGTAAGGCAGTTGTCCCACCGGCAACGATGAACGAGTAGCGAGCAGAGCGAGTATGTAGAAAAGATTCGGCGTGCGTAGTTCCGATAGTTGTGTAGCCTGGCTTTAAGCGAGTGTGCGAGTGAGACGAGCGAATGTACTTTCAGATCCACACTGTAGAGAACTTTCAGATCCCGGTTGTCTGAAAGAAATTGCTCTATAGCAATAAGACCGCCGGATTGTACACTACATTATGAACATTTGTTTTCGTTTAATGTTATGGTTTATGTTTTTTTTTTGTGTGTAATAAAGAGTAGTGTTTAGAGAAATGACCGCTGGTTGCTCTCTCGGCGCGAGTTCTGATCACTGAGCGAGTGTTATCTTTCCTAGCTCTTGTCGACCAGCGACAAACTAGTGAAGCGAGTCCTCGCCAGCAGTGTGAACAGTCAGCGATCAACTATTTGTATATGCATTTATTTTGTTTACACAGAATATATATCTATTGTACGTTTTTTGAGCGAGAAAATAGCCGATAATTAGTCGTTTTCTCGCCGGCGGTGGGACAACTGCCTAACGTAGGTTAAGCATAAACAAGGATATTTCGGTAAAGATATTACAGAAGAAGTCTCAAGTCTTGAGACTTAAGTATTTATTGTCTCTTTCTCTTACTATCAAACTGACAAAGACGACTGCTACTCTAGAACTAGAGGAAACTAGAGGAGGTTCTCTGTTCCATTAAATTTAAGGGAGGCCCGTGCCCTTCAGTGGGGACGTATATGGGTTAATAAGAAGATTTATTAGGTACATAGTTCAAATTAAATAACAATAAAAAATATTCATATTTTTTATTATAAGATGGGTTAACTCTTGACCTCAACCTTGACCATATGGTCAAAGATGAGTTCGACGATGGAGCGAGTTAACCCAGAAAATGCCTATAAAGGCACTGGTACTCCCACGCACCGACGGAACACAGCAAGCTGTTTGGCGTCGGACTTCGGTAGGAAGGTGGTGGCGAACCAGACAGCCCTTTACGGAGCCTACCACACCGCATGAGACCATAGGACGACACCTCAGATTCAGAAAAAAATGAAGTGTCGTTGCCTGGGATGGATTACTAGGAGGCAGGTCTCATTTGTGTTTCCTTAATCGCCTCTTACGACACCCACGGAAAGAGATGGAGTTGTATTATTCTCAACCGACCACCACACGGTATAACGAACGGTGAAATCTAAGTGTCTAAGAATATTAATTTATTATCATGTCTGCGATAGAGAAAAGACAGAAAGTTAAAATTGCAATAATTTTATTTCTCAACATTAAACAGAAATCTTTAATTATTCATCGTAAAAATAAGCAGATGGGAGAAAGTTAAAAAGTTTTCAACTGAAACAGTATTTTTAACGGCGATTTGGACATTTTACGTGAGTTTAATATTTTTATTGAGTAACAAAATGCTTTTGGACTTTATTAGTTTAAAAGTTGTCATTATTAAAAAATGTAAAGAAATGAAAAGAAAAATCTGTACCCATCTCGTTTAACTCCTGACAAAAAAGAGGGGTGTAATAAGTTTGATGTGTGTATCTGTGTATGTCTGTGACATCGTACTTCTAAAAGAAGGGACCGATTTTGATATGTTTTTTTTTTTTTAAATCGGACGTAATTGAATTGATTTTTGCTATATTTGATCAAAATTGGTTCAGCCGTTTAAAAGTTATAAGTAATTGAATCAATTGAATGTCAAGGGTGCCACACAATTTTTATCTTAAGATTTTAGTTATAATATCTATATCTATCTATACTAATATTATAAAGAGGAAAGATTTGATTGTTTGTTTGTTTGCATTGAATAGGCTCCGAAACTACTGGACCAATTTGAAAAAAATCTTTCACCATTAGAAAACTACACTATCCGCGATGGACATAAGCTACATATTTTCCGAATTCCCACGGGAACGAAGTCCCGAGCGGAATGCTAGTCTTCTATCTTCTATACGTATTATAAAGAGGAAAGTTTTGTTTGTTTGCATTGAATAGGCTCCGAAACTACTGGACCGATTTGAAAAATTCTTTCACCATTAGAAAGCTACATTATCCGCGATGGACATAAGCTACATGATTTTCCCGAATTCCCACGGGAACGAAGTCCCGAGCGGAAAGCTAGTATTGAATAAAAGGACTGTATAACAAGTAAAAGGAGTTGTTATTGTAAGAAACCTTAGTATTATCAAATAAAACAGCTGAGTAATCTAATCCCTAAACATAATTTATATTACCCAAATTGAATACATTCAAGATTACTCATAAAACTAATGGATTCGTAATGATACTTTATTATAAAATCTAGACCCAGATTTACGGCTAGGCACTTACTGGAGCACTGAAATTGTTATAAATTGTGTCTGTTAGATTTATAGGTAACCGTTAAAAGATAGGTCATTCAACTTGGGAGCAGATTTAACTTTTGTAATAAGTTGATTTAACAGATTGAATGTAATGAACGAGTTACTTTCACGACTGTAGCAATTTTAATTTTGTGTTGTTAACGCCCAGTTGCAATGTCCATTAAAGTTAATGCGCCTTTAAATATCATACACGAAGAAGAAGTCTCGAGCTAAATGGAACAGCCAGATGAAGGTAGTTAGTAACATTATTTTTAGTAATTCTTACTTATATTTATATTATAAACGCGAAAGTTTGTACGTATGGATGTTTGTTACAAAAACGGCTGGGTTTTTTTTTACCAGACCATATACGTCCCCACCGGGTTTCATCACGATGTCTTCCTTCACCGTTGAGCAAGTGATAATTAGAAATCCGTACATAAATCCGCAAAGACGAATTTAGTGGTACAGGCCCGCTCCAGGATTTGAACCGACGACCTTCGGATTACAAGTCTGGCTCATTACCAACTGGGCTATCACCGCTGGGTATGGAGGTAGCTGACACCCTGGATTAACATATAGGCTACATAATTTTCACAAATTTCTATGGGAATGAAGTCCTGGGCGGAAAGCCAGTGTTAACTATTTGTACGTAGCTATTACTTGAAATTTAGTAGGTGCTAAGAAAATTAGAGTTTAGGCAACAATTTCTGTGATATCATTACGTTCTGGTAGTCTTGTGGTCCCATTCTCAGTGTACTGTCACTTTCCACCTAGTTGATGCAAACAAAGCCAGTATACATTTAAAGAAGCTTTAAATTGAATAAACGTTTCTGCAACTGAGTTTTTGAGCACTGAGTAATTCTTAAGTGGAATTTTTTATTTATTTATTTTATATTTTCTTAAAATCTTATACATTATAGCTGTCCGCCCGCAACTTCGTTCCCGGTGGATTTTCTTTTTTTTTAATATGAAAAATAGATAGTAGCCGATTCTCAGATCTACTGAATATGCATATAAAATTTCATCAAAATCGGTCAAGCCGTTTCGGAGGAGTATGGCAACGAAAACTGTGACACGAGAATTTTATATATTAGATTGTAAAAAGAAGAAGGAACTTATCTGCCCACTAACTGAAAAACTTTCCTTGAGTAAAATAAAACACGAAGATTTGACCTATTTCAAAAAATCTTTAAAAAATGTACACAGGTTTATTAATTTGATGCAGATTTACAAAACATTACGACTTTCAAGTGTATATACTCTCTCATTTTTGGTTTTTTTATATACCTAGTATAAATAGAACTCTAAAATCGATTGTACTGACCTTACATCACGCAAACAAAGTTTATTGTTGTTTTTCTCCTAATTGAAACACAAATCCGAAACTCAAGTATTATTCAACAAATTACAGTAAAAGTCACAAGATTAATGAACGACGAATGCCAGAAAACAAAGAAAGCAAAAATCCTCTAACTCCCAAACAAATGTCATTATAGCCGTCTTCAAGCCAAAACGAATATCTCTCAAAGTTAGAAAAAATACAACCTAAATTACAATTAATTTTCGTCTTGGCAACACTTCTTTTATTCTTTCAAAAGTCTTTCGTTAATTTCTTTCAAAATTCAAAAGTTGTTCTCATTAGTGTACGATCACTGTTTCGAATATGCAATTAAGAAAGTTTGAAAATCGAACTTTGGCATTCCTCGTTTGAATTTCGAGGATTTGAAAATTAGAAAAAGTCACGGAGATGTCTCGATAGTATGACTTAAGTTTGGTAATTTCGTTCTTAAGGCAATGTAATAAGATTGCTTTTGTACTACGTTGGGTAATTTCGTCTCTACACGGAAAAGTTTGACCTTTAGATACGAAGTTATGTCTCTGAATTTATATTGCACATTGCAAAGAATACTTAGAAAATGTTCAATAGAAGTGGAGTTCTTGGAATCTTTTCCTCACATTGTATTTTACGCAAATACCTATCTCGAATATCTGTTACAGAATTTATATTGTCAACTTGGTCGCTTGAAATACCCACAAAGAATGCATAGTTATTTTTAAACCTCGACAAAACAGAAGGGTGTTTTAGTTGTGATGTGCGGAGCTGTAAAAATTTTTTTCGTTTGCGACTATTATGTTCCTTTGGGAAAATTGTTCTAGTTACAGAGCTAATCTTCGCTACCTACTTAAAGGCACTGAGAATGAGTAAGTACAGACGATAGCTCGTCAGATTACCCATTCGCACCGTGTTGTGATCGGTTGAGAATAACACCACCCCATCTTTTTCCGTGGGTGTCGTAAGAGGCGACTAAGGAAACACAAATGAGACCTGCCTCCTAGTAATCCATTCCAGGCAACGACACTTAATTTTTTTCTGAATCTGAGGTGTCGTCCTACGGTCTCATGTGGTGTGGTAGGCTCTGTAAAGGGCCGTCTGGTTCGCGAAACAGCTTGCTGTGTTGCGTCGGTGCGTGGGAGTACCAGTGCCTTTATAGGCATTTTCTGGGTTAACTCGCTCCATCGTCGACCTCATCTTTGACCAAGATTGAAGTCAAGAGTTAACCTATCTTATAATAATAATAAAAAATGAAAGCCGGCGCCATTGAAATCATTATAAGGGTGACGTCAAGGTCAAAATGTATAGCCTGATTTGCTTATTCAACGTTAAGGCTTACAATTTCAGTTCATTTCAACTCCATACAATTCCAGTAATTGTGACTTCTATAGATCAAACGAAATAATTAACGTGTCACAATGGGGCATATATAATTGCAAGCATTCATACGAGTTCTATTGATAACAAAACGCTTTCAAATTCAACAGAATTCAACCGTCTTGGTATCGCTATCTCGCTCTTACATAAGCGTTTTATATAGAGAAATCCAACTATAAGGGATTATTTAGAATCAGTCACAGATTTTTTTTTTCCATATTTTTTTGTCCATAGTCAAAATCAAAGTCAAAAACAGCTTTATTTCATAGAACATTCAGAATGTTACTTAAAATAAGTCAAAATAGTGAATTATATTAGCATTTTTAACTTTTCGCCTATTAGCAAAGGTGTAGTCTTCCTCAGGAGAAGAATAGATAAGAAACTCCGACGGTCGCTCTTTTTAACTCAATCACATAAATCTTATTTCTAATTTTAATTGACTTAACATCTAAATAACTTAGCAGGCCGAGTGCGATAGTGATAGCGCTGCGACAACACCGCGGTCCTATGTCAAAATGTCAACATTGACAACGCCATAGGGCGAGCAAGCCTTTGTGCGGGACCCTCGCGCAATCAAAGTGAAGTTACAGCGTGAGCCGAGCGCGAGTTTGTCGTTATCGTGCTAAAGCTGTAGCTTCCCGCGCGGGACTTCGTTCCCGTGGGAATTTGGGAAAATCATGTACCCTATGTCCATCCCGGATAAAGTAGGATTATAATGGTGAAAGAATTTTTCAAACCGGTCCAGTAGTTTCGGAGCCTATGCAATGCAAACAAACAAACAAACAATCAAATCTTTCTTATAATATGTATGTAGGTAGACTTCCATCCATATCAGACATACTGCTATTTCCGGCGTGAGTTAGCGGGCAAGGAAGGCGAAATGAGAGTCACTTCTATCGTTCGACAATTTTAATTTTACGTTCACTTATTATTTTAAAAAAAGTTCACTTATTATTTTAAAAGTTCACTTATTATTTTAGTAACACTTTTTTTATTTTAAACACAATCGTATTGCTTTGCGGGCGGAGCGTTCCACTGGTTAGTGACGTGCGAGACCGACCGAGCTCAAACAACAACTGACTGCCCATTACTTGAGCCCCACTTGAAGTCGAACCGAATTCCCCACTACTATAACCAACGCTGATTGGTCGCCCTTGTGCACCAATCACGTTGTAGAAACTCGTTTGCTAAACAACTTCACATCGTTCGTTAACATCGTTCGGTTTGGTCTCACACTGACAAGTACCAGAGTTACACAAGAGATGGCGTTGTATCCAACTCTCGTCCATAAAGCAACTTTCTTTTTTTATTTTTAATTATTACAAATGCCGAAATATGACTTTAAATTATCAAATTAAATCTTAACTAATCTTAAAATTAAGAAGCGCCGACACGGCCATACTGACATGCGCACGTCCTCGTGCGCTCCGTAGCTTCCACGCACCTCTTATTCATCAGTGGAAGGATCTGCAAGTAGAAAGACACATTGGATTAAAATCGCTCGTCCACTCCTGACCAATCATTCGAATAACCATACTGCAACTTGGCCCGGACACGAAGTCCTTCCGACCAACAACCAACAACTAGTGCGGACCGGACATCTGCGTCCCTTCGACCCACTAGTTGTCTCATTGAGTGGACCGGACATCGGCGTCCCTTCGACCACTCCAATGATTACCATCGCATTACGTGGACCGGACATCGGCGTCCCTTCGACCACATCAATGCTAACATTAACACCTTATTTAACATCGCATTCCGTGGACCGGACATCAGCGTCCCTTCGACCACATCAATGCTCACATATAAACTCCTCATAGACCTAATGCGAATCTAACTCAATGCATATCGCACTCACCTTGACCCGCTGACCGCTCGCGCTCACTGAAGGTGGTGTCCGAGCCAGCGGTCATAGAGTCACTACTGCACACGGAATTTGTACCGCTACATACAGACATAGTATCACTGTTGGCACCAGGTGGCGGATGAATCTCAACTACCACCTGTTGCTGACTTGTCGCCGACACGGTTTCATCCTCACTATCTTCTTCAGTATCATTCATTATAAGATCAGTAATTTGGGAAAATCCTGCATAGCCTCCTGGTACAGCGCGTAAATTTTCGTGGGAATATTTGTACAACCGGTTTGGCCCCGTAATATTCTTTAATTCGTAACGGTCATTATCTAAAACGCGAGTAATTTTGAAAGGACCCTTGAATTTTTTATCTAATTTAGTCTGATTTCTCTCATTACATTTAACGAAAACGAAATCGCCAACTTGAAAAGGTTTCACCGTGGCTTTGCCTTTATTAAATCGAACGGTATCTGAAAGAGCTGCAATTTCGATATTTTGAGATGCTTGGTTTCGAACAACTTCCAAATCTAACCTAGTCTTTTCCGAATTTGATTGCGGGGCAATTTTTGACTCCCCAAGAGATAGAGCTTTAATTCCGAACATTAACTCAGTCGGAGAAAAACCTGTTACTCGTGATCGCGTACTATTCAAAGCAAGCTGTACATCAGATAACTCGTCGCGCCATACTTTGTGAACATCATTCTCAACGATAGTTAGCAAGCTTTTGAGAGTACGCATGACCCTTTCGACTTGTCCATTTGCTCTACAAGCACCTGTTGCAATGAAATGGAGCTCTATATTATGATCAGCACAAAACTGCCGAAATTCTTGACTGACATAACTTCTACCTTGATCAGCAATCACGCGTTTTGGGGCACCAAAAAGGCAAACTGCCTTTTTAATAGCTTTTACGGCAGCGTTTGCGTCAATGGATGTAGTGTGTTCTAAGAGCACATACTTTGTAAAGGAATCTATTATAACTGAGGCATATTCCTTGCGGTCACTTTTTCCACTCAGTTTGCCTGTAAAATCGATATGAATGGTATGCCAAGGCACATTGATTTTCGGAATTGGGTGAAGTTGAATCTGTTGAGGTCCCGAGGACCCTTTTGAGGCTTTACAAACAATACAGGAATCCACAAACTGACGGACGTGCTTAGACATCTGGGGAAACCAATATTGTTCATAGAGTTTGTCCAATGTCTTATCATAGCCAAGATGTTTGACTTCGGTATGGACATGATTGATGAGGGTCCACACAAGTGAACGAGGAACCACGGGTAACCAATGGGTAGATTTGTTTCGTTCAACTTTTCGGAAAAGTATGCCATCTCGCACATCGTAAGTCCGCGCAACATTCTCTGGGAATTCTCCGTTGTTATGCTTGGCGATGAGATCTAAGATTTCACTATCTCTTTGCTGCTCTACGGAGAGCCATCCTTGGTGTAATTCAACGTACTGTACAGTTTTCTGAGACTGAGGGATGTTGGAAACGGGATTTCGTGAAAAGAAATCGGCATGTTCCATCAATCGACCTTCACGGTAAACAATGTCAAATGTGTAGGCCTGCAAGTCTGCCCACCAACGATGAACACGTGGAGTTAAGTCAGTCTTCGACTTCGAAGCTTTCAAGGAATTACAATCTGTCACCACTGTAAAATGCCGTCCATAGAGATAATGCCGAAAATGAGCAACTGCACGTACGACCGCTAACGTTTCCAGCTCATAAGAATGATATCTTGATTCGACCTCGGTCGTACGGCGGCTAAAGTATTCCACTACGTGTGGCAAATTATCTTTTTTCTGAACTAGGACGGCACCATAACCTTCCGAGCTCGCATCCGTATGGAGCTCAATGGGCAAATCCGGATTATAAATGGTCAATACAGGTTCAGAGGTTAGAATTTGGACAATGTGCTTATGAACTTCTTCGTGCTTCTCTGTCCATTTTATTGGACCTTTTAATTTGGTTAATGGGAAAAGAGGGCCAGCAATCTTAGAGAAATTTGGGATGAAACGTCTAAAGTAAGAGGCAAGTCCAAGAAACTGGCGCACCTGTGTGGCGGTTTTAGGTGTCGGGGCATCTACCAAAGCTTGAACTTTCTTAGAATTTGGCCTTATCTCTCCAGATTTAACTGAATATCCTAGATAATTTATCTCCTTTTTTAAGAATTTACATTTCTTCACGTTGAAAGAGAAACCTGCCTCTGATAATGCCTTAAGGACGCGATCGAGGCGATTCAAGCCTTCAGCGACATCAGACGAAAAGCATAAAACATCGTCCATATACGCTGTTGCACCGTCCTTAACTTGCTTTAAGGCGTTGTTGATACACCTTTGGTAGACTGATGGTGCATTTCGTAATCCAAAAGGCATTGCCAAATATTCGTACTGACCTTCGGGGGTCACAAAAGAAGTACGTTCTACTGAGTCGGGGTGGACGGGTATCTGATGGAAGCCAGAAGCCATGTCAAGGGAGGAAAAGAAACAAGACCCGTTAAGGCGATCTAATTGCTCGTCTATGCGTGGAAGAGGATAATGTTCAGGGTGTGTATTAGCGTTAAGTTCTCTATAGTCGACGCACATCCTGTCTGTACCGTCAGCTTTTTTAACCAATAGAATTGGGCTCGCAAATGGAGAGGTACTTTCACGAATGACTCTTGCGTCGAGAAGAGCCTGAACTTTTTCTCTGACTACAGATTTTTCGGATTCAGAAAGCTTATAGGGGTGACGTTGGACGGTCTTATTTGGGTCAATCAAATTGATTTGTAATTCACCGGTAGTTACTCGACGAGTCGGAAAACCATCTATAAAATAACAGCTGTACTTTTGAAGTAACTTAATCAAAGCATTCTTATCTTTACCGGTCAAATCGGTGTCAATTTCATCAAAATTTAAAAGGCCTAGACGTTCACACACATTACTTTCCTTTTGGATTTTAAAATTAATGTCTTCATTACTAATTTCAATCTCAACCCCGTGACTTAAAATGTCTCTACCTAAAATCACTGGTTCCGAAATAGCCTCATCAGGTACAACATGAAACAAAATTGGTATAGTTATTCCCTGCACGATAACCGCACTTTCAATTTGATCAACACATAAAACATTATCGCATCCTATACCCGAAAGTATTACTGTATCATTATGCGTTGTACCAGGAAACATATTGGATAAACTGGATTTGATTAAAGAGCATGCAGAACCACTATCGAATAAGAATGAAACAGTCTCACCCGAACTAGTCGACAGGATACTTCTTGCATTCCGACGATCGCAGACCTGAACCTCTTTGACCGCTGGGCTGCTGGCACTACCTTTTCCCTTCTCGGGGCAGGTTGTTGCGATGTGACCTGGTTTTCCACAAATGAAGCAGGTTGGTACACTCTTCTTTGGTTCTTCCTTCGCCTTTCCGGACCGGTCCTTGGCAGCCGAATGATCTTCACGGCGGCGGTTACAGTTCACTTGCTTGTGCCCCGGTAAACCACAGTAATGGCATGTTCCTTTGAATTCATTTCCTTTAAATCGCTTAGCTTCCTCATGATCGTTACTTTCATTTCTTCTCTTCATAGTTATACCACTGAGCAGTCTATAAAGCTGAGCCCTCGTGGTTACGGTATGGGAGCTTAACTCTCTCTTTATTAATGCATCCTTCTGACACAGAACAGATACCACAAACCCTGTTATAATATCTTCTGGCATCTCCACACGTGGTATTTTTTCGATGGCACCATACAATCGCATCGCTGCTTCAGATGCAGATTCCTTGTTGCTGATTTGAAAGCGCAGAATATTATCGAAATAGTCTTGAGGATGCATTGGCCTTGAAAATTTTGCCATAAGTTGTTCCTTTATATCAAGCCATGTCATTTTTGAAACATCAAGGCGGGTGAGGCAAGTGGCGGCACGTCCCTTCAAAGCCTCCGTGAGTGCAATGACTAAATCGACACCTTCCAGCTTTTTCGCACTAATAACTAAATCGGAAACTTTACACCAACCTTCAATATCGGCCTCAGCCTCATCAGGGTCAAATTTCAGTAGACGACGGGTGCTGTGGTTAGCCGCGGGGGTTTGGGTGGCATTCAGCAACCTCTGCAGCAAAGCTTCCATTCCGGACAAAAAACTCAAAGATGTTCCGCTGGCTTCCTTAGTAGCCCCACTTGGTTGAGATTCGGCTGTTCCACTGGCCTCCTTATTAGCCTCACTTGGAGGCAGCCCTTGCGATCCCACATCTGATGTAGGTAGACTTCCATCCATATCAGACATACTGCTATTTCCGGCGTGAGTTAGCGGGCAAGGAAGGCGAAATGAGAGTCACTTCTATCGTTCGACAATTTTAATTTTACGTTCACTTATTATTTTAAAAAAAGTTCACTTATTATTTTAAAAGTTCACTTATTATTTTAGTAACACTTTTTTATTTTAAACACAATCGTATTGCTTTGCGGGCGGAGCGTTCCACTGGTTAGTGACGTGCGAGACCGACCGAGCTCAAACAACAACTGACTGCCCATTACTTGAGCCCCACTTGAAGTCGAACCGAATTCCCCACTACTATAACCAACGCTGATTGGTCGCCCTTGTGCACCAATCACGTTGTAGAAACTCGTTTGCTAAACAACTTCACATCGTTCGTTAACATCGTTCGGTTTGGTCTCACACTGACAAGTACCAGAGTTACACAAGAGATGGCGTTGTATCCAACTCTCGTCCATAAAGCAACTTTCTTTTTTTATTTTTAATTATTACAAATGCCGAAATATGACTTTAAATTATCAAATTAAATCTTAACTAATCTTAAAATTAAGAAGCGCCGACATGTATATAGTTCTATTAATAACAAAATGCAAAAGGTATCGCTATCTCGCTCTTACATAAGCCGTATATAGAGAAATCCAATTATTAGGGATTATTCAGAATCAGTCACAGAACATTTTTATTTTATTTTAAAAGCCCATAGTCAAAATCAAAGTCAAAAACAGCTTTATTTCATAGAACATTCAGAATGTTATTTAAAATAAGTCAAAATAGTAACAATATATACTAGCAGTGCAATAATATATTTAGCATTTTTAACTTTTCGCCTATTAGCAAAGGTGCAGTCTTCCTCAGGAGAAGAACAGGCAAGAAACTCCGTGGGTCGCTCAATCATACTCAATACTCAATCATAAAAGTTCCTTTATTTCTAATTTTAATTGACTTAACATCTGAACAACTCTGGAGCTGAGCAATTTATTCCCATGGTTGCATTCTATGATAGTTTTAAATACTATAGTGGGAATCCTATTATTGAAGTCTAGACATTGACCATGAAACTTCCCCTACAGGTACGTCCCCAGTCCCCACTGAGGGGCACGGGCCTCCCTTATATTTTGAACGTCCTGTTTAAGTGTAAAAGAGGGATATGATAATTTTCCACCTTTGATTATTAATAAAAGTTTTCCACGTTAAAAAAACGTATGAGTCACCGGCTTCAATCCCAACAACAGTTCGCATAAAGTAGATAACTAGTATTCTTTGCAGACTACAATGCCTATTAGCAGATAACAACAAACGAAAATGTCACTCATTTACTTAGATGATGTTCTGGTTTGTAGTCGTTTTTCGTTTTTGTTGATTTTTTTAAAATCGCTGAATCATTTTCGTTAAAATTTATATGGGACCACCTCTGGAGTATACTGTTTCGAACAAAAAAGAATTTAGAAAATCGGTTCATAATTGGTGGAGAAATCGGTGAACATACATAAAAAATAAAAATAAATACATACAGTCGAACAATGAACCTCCTCCTTTTTTGAAATCGGTTAAAAACAATCGAGTCATTCCGAACATACCCGAAGTATGTTTGCTATAGTAATTCAAGATGGCGTTGAAAAATTAATATTACGTTTGAATGTTTAAAGAAACGCGAAAATGGTGTTTTATATGTAAATTGTGGCCATTAAATGGAATGAATGTTAATTAATGTGTTTGTTAGGGCGTAACGTAATTACTTTAATGTATATGTTTTTCTAGAAAGAAAAGGCTTTCGAGCGCAGGAATATGTTAAGGGCACAGACCTATATCGAGATAGATGAAAAGAGCGCTTCAAACTGTATGAGAACCTAGCGTGTCGAACTTTTTTTAGGTACCTAAAATGACGTCTCGAGCGAGATTTAGTCATGGGAAATCAAGACCGCGCGGAAACGATTCAAAGGCGCTTAATTAAGTAAAACAATAATGTAAATCCAATTAAAATCGATTATCATTTACGATATAGGTCGCAAGCGGACTGACTTAAGTCGGACAAAACTGTGAGCGTTGAATACACTTTTTACACGCAAGGTAGGTAAACTTTTACCGGGGAAAAGCATAAAAAAATATTTTCTACTGATTTAAAGTCAGTGCTGGCAGTTTTTTTTTTTTTTACATCTCAAATAATATATTTTTTCATTATGACTAGAACTGCAGTTTCTTTACCTTACAAATAGTATGTATGTATCAAAATTACAAAACAAAAGAGATGGATAGAAAGAAAAACTATGTACAAAGCGGAGCTTATCCCATAGAGAGATTTCTTCCAGATAACCCTCGAGAGAACCGAAAGGTGACTAATCGCAAGGTCGGCGTACTTGCGCATTAGGGAATTTTAACTAATATTATGAAATTTAACGCTACACTAATTATATTGATAATACATATATATAAAATATATACAATATACTATATAAATATCACTACGTTTATAATACATATATGATTCTATATATAACTAGCTGACCCGACAGACGTTGTCCTGTTTTTTTTTTCAACTTTCTTAATTTTTTCTTTCATAAGATCCTTCTCCTGATAATAACGAACAGAACAAAAAAAAATTAGCGAAATCGGTCCAGCCGTTCAGGCGTGATGCCGTGACCAAGGGAAATAGGGATTCATTTTTGTATATATAGATATACTCGTATATAGATTATTACTGCTCAATTGTTGTGCCCAGTGTTCTAAGTAGTCAGGTTCAAAGAGGTTTTTATCTCTTTAAAAATAAGAAAGATATGAAATGTCCCATCAACCCGCGTTGGGCCAGCGTGGATCTTATTTTCGAAGGGAGGTCCGAGCCCCTTGGTGGGGCTATAATATGGGCTGATGATGATGACACTACCCTATTAATAATACACTGAATATTCCAAATTTATTGGCTTTTCAAAAATGTTACATACAAATTCAAATTAGTTGGAGGTAAATTGGAAATAAGGTACAGAGGCCAGCGCATCAGGTTACTCCATTGTTATACCAAAATCATCCTTATCGTAACAGCACAGAGTGCACGCATGTGGTCACTTGATGAACAATTAATTTACCTTAAAAGATTATGTCACAGCAGCTATAGCACGATAACGGCAAACTCGCGCTCGGCTCACGCTGAAACTTCACTTTGCGCGAGGGTCCCGCGCAAAGGCTTGCTCTCCCTATGGCGTTGTCAATGTTGCCATTTTGACTTAGGACCGCGGTGTTGTCGCGGCGCTGTCACTATTGTACTCGGCCTGCTGAACGACGAAGATGGATCACTTTGACGAATACGCGAATTATTTAATCCGTAATCTCAACCGATCAGTGAGGTTAAGCAACGTATACATAAGCAGGGAACCTGATGGGTGACCAAAGTGGCAATTTATCACGAGCACTTCGCAGGGCAAATTAAGCTGTCGGTCCCGGCTGTTGTCGATTGACTACAGTCGTTAAAACCTAGTCAGAGGTCATTTGGCGGTTTGAAAACTCTAACACCAGGGTTAGCCAAGTTTTCTACACACTCGACTATACCTACACGATAAGAAGACGATTAATTTACCGTAAAATAAAATGTCACAGAAGGATGAAGATGGATCACTTTGACGTGAACGCGAATTAGTTAATCCGTACAAAAGTAGCAATATTTAGCAGCGGCTCGCTAGTTAGGGGAACAAGCGGGTAGTTTATCAAGTCTAGTACAACTGTTCTTGATGGATGGTTCGGTGCCGGTTGTTACCACAGAAATTGAAGGAGATAGAACGTAACGTTCGACACACTTTATTGTTTTTATAATAAATTAAACTGTTCTCATAGATGGTTGGTGCCGGTTGTTATCACAGAAATTGAAGGAAATAGAACGGTTATAGTCAATATAGTCATGGTAGGTCCGTATTACAGAACGCGATTCATACTCTGATCTATACTTGAGTAGCAGTCGTCTTTGTCATTTTGATAGTGAGACAAAGAGGCAATAAATACTTAAATAAATATATAAATTAAGTATAGATCAAGACTTGAGTCTGTAATGTTTTTATAACTCTAAAATGAAATACAAATTATGTATCACCCCCAAAATTTGTAGCTGACGTAATTGGAATGATTCTTAGCTTCATTTAATCAAACTTGGTCTAGCCGATTAAAAGTTGTAAGCCATATTTAAAAAAAAAAACATGTCGATGTGTAAAAAATTTTTAATTTTAGAGTTATTCTGGATGTCATTTCAATTAGGTTTTTTCTTCCACGCTGGACTGGGAGCGAAAGAAAATCTTAAAATGAGCCAGCTGCCAACTCTTTACAGGTTGGCAGCTGGCTCATTGTAGAAGTCAATAAATGGGACTCAAGGGTTTTGCTTGTATATCGTGGGTTAAAGACTGACAACTTCTCACCACTGTACATCATATAACATCTGATAAGCCTCCGAATTTATGACAAACGTGGCATCAAGTGGTTCTAGAACCACAAGATGCTCTGCATACCCCGTCAAGGATCATAGGCGTGTATGTTTGTCGGACGTTTAGGCTAAGTGGGCGTGATCCACTTAGCCTATCAATTGGGTCATTGTGCGGGATATTGTTTGGCTAGCTATTCCAGCCAGCCAATGTCCTCCCAGAAGCACGCTAGACTTACGTTCCTGCATGCCTCTGATAGGGATCCCGGGTTCTGCAGGATCGTGCCCGTTGTGCTTCCACGCTGTGGCATTCTATCATAAGCTCTGGAGTCTCTTCTGTCTCCATGCAACTGCGACATAGGGGGCTGTCTGTGATGCCCATGTTAAACATGTGCCAGTTTGGCGGACAGTGGTCTTTTATTATTCCTACCATGACTCTTCTTATGTGTTATCGTGAGTGTATGTATGTATTTCCCTAAGAGCGGTACCTCTTAACACAAGCATTTGATTAGCTTAATAGGAAGTTACGATCCACAAGTTAGTAAACGTAGGCTAACTTTTAGGAAATATATTAATTTGAATTTGGTAAGCGGGAGCTGAGTAATATAGGGCTAATTGATCCATCTATCTCTTCCAACTTTAAGACCCAGTTTACAATATTACAGTTGAGGCGAGAGCATCGCTCAACTCCGTCTAAATACCTAAATGTAGTGCTTCGGTTAATTTAACTAGGTTCTAGGTAGATATCCGCTAATGGTGCTGAATTAATTCCCTGTAAATTGAAGTTTCACTGAGTATTACACTTAAGATGTTTGCGGAATAAGTTTAGAAGTGTTCTGACAAATATTTCGAAATTATTCTTCGATTAAAAATACACTTCTGCATTACACTTTCAAATTTACACATTTATACATTCTTCTTTTTCTTATCGTGTAGGTATAGTCAAGTGTGTGGTGAATTTGGCTAACCCTGGCGTCAGAGTTTTCAAACCGCACAATGGCCTCTGACTTTGTTTAACGACTGTAGTCAATTTGTAAATTTGTGTATTTGACATTTTGCTGATAATTTTGTCTTAGTATTAGTTATGACGAAGCCTGTTGCGGATGTGTTTTTGTATTTTTTTTGATATTGAATATTTGTACATTTAGTTATCTTTTTATCCACCTGTGTTGTTGTATATTATGTTTACACACATACATACATACATACGCTCACGGTTGGCAGAGCATCCGCGGTTCTAGCGAACTAGTTGATGCCACGTTTGACATATCGGTTTCGGTTTAAAGATACTTTATTCTCATAAAAGACATTGTCACTTACATGAGAAGAAATACAGGTAGGTACATGCTTTTTGTTCACTCACTTCCATTTCTGTTTTACTTTTTGGAACAACTGGTAAACACTGATTTAACAATAACAAAATAATAAAGACAAAAGACAACTAGTCACTCACACGGATAAACCACCTTTCATTATGTAATTTGCTAATTTAGCTTTAAATTGGGTAAAAGATTCAATTTTTTTATATTTGAAGGTAGATTATTATAAAGTTGCACTCCCTCATACGTAAACATTCGTTTGCCGATGTTCGTTCTTATCTTTGGAAGAACTAAGTAGCTACCTCTTCTTGTGCTGCGTTTAGTAACGTGTTTAGTTTTAGTTGGTATGATTGACGTGTGAATGGACTTAGTTCGTATTTTATGAACGAGGATGCATGTGTGGAATAAGTATAACTGTTTGATGTTCATAATGCTGAATTCTGAGGGTTATCAGATGGTACATAATTTGTAATGATGAGAGGTTGTCAACCTTTCTCCCACAACACACCAAAACCCTGGCGTCCCTATTACTGACTTTTACAGCATGGGCAGCTGGTATATTCTAAGTTAATTTCCAGCGTAAAATAAAAAAAAATCCGCAATAAACAGACTTCACATAAACACCTACGTAATTCTCTCACAATTGTCAATCAAGTTATTGTTTATTGGTACTTACTTAACTGTTATAGTGGCAGTTAATCTTTTTTAGATTTACGGATTCAATCGATTTAATCATGGCAGGTAGTTAAGATAATTACCGATGACAAGGTTGTGGGTTTGATTAAGAATTATGACGCTTGTTTTTGCGGTGTAGGCTGAGTAAAAAAAAGAAAAATACGCCATACACTCAAAGGCTCACACTAAGGTTTTCCTATGTGTCGTGGGTCCCTCGGACGGAACACACATAAAGACAGACACAAATACAAACAAAAAATATCTGATTTTTACACAATATCGCCACATACTCTAAGATCCGTATTACAGAACGCTCCTCGGACTCTGACCCATACTTGAGTAGCAGTCGACTGCAATGACAACTGCTACTTTTTTGATAGTGAGAGAAAGAGACAATCAATACTTAAGTATAGATCAAGACTTGAGTCTCCTTCTGTAATACGGGCTTAAGATGCTGTGCGCATGGCTGTGTACTGGTCTTAAATACTAGCAGTAAATGATAACATGATAACTAAAATAAATAACATTAATGGTTTTTCATATTCTTTAATTTGAAATAGTAGGTGTTCAAAATTACAACCATCTTTTTCGATACTAAAGTATAATAAAGTGTATGAAAAACAATGTATTTTATTAATTTTAGATGTCATGTTTCATAAGGTCTTGAGACCTATACATATCTACAATACAATCGATATCGAAACTTGTAATTCTAAGTGTTTTTTATTATCCGTTTTATTGTGACAGTCACCCGTACTATGAATAATGGCGCAAAGCAATTGATAACGTGTTATTTTCTTTGTTACAGGCCCACGTCACACTACAATCAAGAAAATAACCGTTTTTAGCCCTCCAAGACACGCAACAACCTGTTACAATCCATCAAGAGAAAATTAATGGAAGATTAGCCAGTACTACGAACGCAGCCACCGCGATGACGTCGTAAAAAATAAAATAAAAAACAAAAATGTGAAAAAACAAGATGGCGTCGGCAATTTAAAAAGTTAAAATGTTCGCGAAATCTCACCGGTTTTGGGACAGAAGAAAGCGGAAAGCAACACGATGAAATTTTACCAGTTTTTCGATTCAATAAAATAAATCAAACGCTTCTAGTGATAAAGCTTTTTTGTGTGTCGCCGATTGTGGAGTTTACGGTTCTATTTATTTGCGCTTTGATTTTTGTGTATCTATAGTTTACAAAACCGGTGTTTTTCTGTTACCGATTTTCGTCCATAAGCAATATTAGGTAAGGCCTTCGTAGCTCATTTTTAATAAATAATTTTACGCGTAAATATTTTTGTAAATACATTTTTAGAATTTTCTCGTTTTCGACATTGAAATTCCTTAGATTTTGTACAGCAAAAGCATAAATTTGTATTTCAAACCAAATAACATGCTTTCTGTAGATTTTGCAAATAGTTCGGGAAAACGGGTATTAATCAATAACTCTGTAAAAAGTTTTCTTGTAAAAAAATATAATAATTTGTAAAGAAGTATTTAAAAAAAACAATTTTAATAATAAATTCCGTTCCTATAGGCAAGATTCTTCAATAATTTTTACCGCATAAATTCGTATTTGTAATACGGGGCCAAGTAAATATTTTCAATTCCAATCTTTATAAAAAGTTAGTTAGTTTCAATTCTAAAATTCGTCATCGCTAAACCAAGATGGTGCCTAACTTAACAACATTGGTGGCAAAAACGACAATGAGTTCAAATTTCAACTCTACCAACTCGACATTGGGATTAAATTCAACGTACATTATCCCGTTGATGAGCCAGGAAGAGTTTCTGGCTTTGCAAGTAGGGAATAATACTGAAAATGGGACTTCAAACGAGACGATACCTTTAGTTTTGGAGACTTGGTATCCAAGTGGTTATTCCCCAGCTCACATAATAATAGCATCAGTGGTTGTGACAGTGTTAATGATAATGGTGGTGGTGGGTAATATGCTAGTGATCATAGCAATAGTGACAGAGAAAGCGTTGAAGAACATACAGAATTGGTTCATAGCATCTTTGGCTGTGTCAGATTTTTTCCTTGGACTCGTTATAATGCCGTTTTCTCTGGCTAATGAGCTGATGGGGTACTGGATCTTTGGGTTCTGGTGGTGTGAGATACATTCAGCGATGGATGTGCTGTTGTGTACTGCGTCTATTATGAATCTGTGCCTCATATCACTGGATCGCTACTGGAGTATAACACAGGTGAGTCTTAGTTTTTTAAAGTTTAGAATAGATATATTTATTTCATAATAAAGCATACGATGTTAAATTAAATAAGTTAGTAACTTCAGTCTTTATTACGATCGGCACAAAAATATAAAAATTAAATAAAAACACATAAAAAATATTAAAAGATATCAAAACAAACATATTAAAATTATTCTTAAATTAAACAATATGCCAATTTCGATCAAATGTAGATAAGGATCATCTCGACTACGTCAACTTTCAAACAAAAAAAACTAATCGAAAACAAAAAAAAAACACAGATACACTCGTCAAACTTTTTTACAACACCCATCTGTTTTCATCGGAGGTTAAAAAGACGTTTTAAATACCTATATAAATAATATTTGCAACAACATAATAATATGAAATCTGAAAATCCACCAAAACACCGGAAAAATATCTCACAAAAAATAATCGGTTTTTCAATCGGTAACTATAACCCATAAATCTGTATTTTCTGTAGAAAAACACGTCTTACTAACGAAAATCGTCTAAAAACATTGTGATATAACATCGTTCAATTCAACCAATCTAAATCAAATTTCCTTAACATCCCAAAACGTGCCGGTACCACACAAATCGGATCAAACAGCCTCATACTATTCCATATCATATATTCATTGGATAAATTCCCAATATTCCAATTGGAATTATATCGGTAACCGAACTGTCTTTGATGAATATTTGAAGGTTGGGCGAAATATGTTACGCGACTTCGGCCAACGTTAGAGGAAATGCGTTGAAGTTGAAAATTATATTTTAAGTATGATTTGTTCCGAACAATAGCAAGACTATACAAATTAATACAGATCAAAGTGTTGACAGGGATCAAGAATTGGTTGAGAAACAGCGCTATAACCCCGACAAAAAAGAGGGGTATAATAATTTTGACGTGTGTATTTGTAATTGTATGGGTCATCAAAGCTCCTAAACGAGTAGACCGATTTCGATGCGGTTCTTTTTTTGGAAAGCTGACATAATCGAGATGGTTCTTAACTATATTTGTTTAAAATTGGTTCAGCCTTTTAAAAGTTTAAAACAATCGAATGTCAGGGGTAATTAGATTTATTTACGAGGATATACTGAAATGTTTTTCTGTACAACGTTGTTGTTAGTTTTCATGTTAATAAATTTATTTTAATTTCATCCCAAACAAAAAAAAACGTGGCGAAATCCTTGAATTACCATTATCACTAGCTTTCTTTCAAGCTACGATTTTAAGCAATGGTTTCATTTTTTTTTATTATAAGATGGGTTAACTCTTGACCTCAATCTTGACCATAGGGTCAAAGATGAGGTCGACGATGGAGCGAGTTAACCCAGAAAATGCCTATAAAGGCACTGGTACTCTCACGCACCGACGGAACACAGGAAGCTGTTTGGCGTCGAACTTCGGTAGGAGGGTGGTCGCGAACCAGACGGCCCTTTACAGAGCCTACCACACCGCATGAGAACATAGGACGACACCTCAGATTCAGAAAAAAAAGAAGTGTCTTTTCCTGGGATGGATTACTAGGAGGCAGGTCTTATTTGTGTTTCCTTAGTCGCCTCTTACGACACCCACGGAAAGAGATGGGGTGGTGTTATTCTCAACCGATCACGACACGGGAAGAAACATATATTCACTATTCACTTTTTTCATATTTCAACCTATGTTCTTAAGGGAAGTTGTTTCTTAACCCCGCGATTGTTTACGCCGCTTGCGATAATAATCTCGTACACCAGGTGTACATTTTGCGCGCGAAGGTTTTTTGATTAATAATTATATTCACTATTCACGCGTCTATAGTAATTTCCTTTGAGTTTCGGCAAAGTACACAGTGAGCATATTAAGCCTTAGATGTATCTTTACTAATATTATAAACGCGAAATTTGTATAGATGCTATATAAATGTATGTATGGCTGTTTGTTAGTCTTTCACCCTCAAACGACTGGACTAATTTTGATAAAAGTTAGTATGAAGGTAGCTGACACCCTGGATTAACACATAGGCTACATAATTTTCCCAAATTCCAAAGGAAAAGAAGTCCCGGGTGGAAAACCAGTATTATCTAATACGACAAGAGCCCGTTTCATACGAGAACGTGGCAGTCTAAATTGCTGCCACCTGTATTTAGTTTGAAGTTCCCTAAATACCGGTAGACTGTCCCCGATTCCCGGTATTAATTCGGGTATTAGTGGCCGCTTGTAATTTGATTTCAAGAGCTCTCGGATCAGCCTTTGATTGTACAATTCTTGGTCGTATTATATCGCGCTAGGATTGGTTTTTGGGCCTTTGGTTTGAAAACCGCAAGGTATTGCGTATCTGTGGTCTTTAATTCGTGTAACCGGACAAATCAGATTTTAAGCCGCACTGGTTTAACCTAGGATAAACTAGTTAGAGCTCTGAATAGGTTTTGTTAGGTTCCCTTGTAATTATTATAACTATATATCACACTACATTATAAAATAGTTTCTATCTGTCTGTCTGGATGCGATACCACTGAACGATTTTTTTTCCGGTTTTCATCAACAATGGACGAAATCATTCAAGAGGAAAGTTTATGTGTGTAAAATTAATTTCCGAATTTCCCACGGGATCAAAGTCCCAAACAGGAAGCTATTTATAAAAAAATCCCCCTGCCACGTTTGTTGCCGTGTGGTGATCGGTTGAGAATAACACCACCCCATCTCTTTCCGTGGGTGTCGTAAGAGGCGACTAAGGAAACACAAATGAGACCTGCCTCCTAGTAATCCATCCCAGGCAACGACACTTAATTTTTTTCTGAATCTGAGGTGTCGTCCTATGGTCTCATGCGGTGTGGTAGGCTCTGTAAAGGGCCGTCTGGTTCGCGACCACCCTCCTACCGAAATCCGACTCCAAGCTTGCTGCATGGGAGTACCAGTGCTTTTATAGGCATTTTCTGGGTTAACTCACTCCATCGTCGACCTCATCTTTGACCTTTATGGTCAAGATTGAGGTCAAGAGTTAACCCATCTTATAATAAAAAAAGAGGAGTGTTATAAGTTTGACGTGTGTGTCTGTCTATAGAATCGTAGCGGTTTTTTTTTGTTCTACAGCTGACATAATCAAGATGGTTTTTAGCTATATTTGATCAAAATTGGTTTGGATTAAAAAGTTATAAGCAATCGAAGGTCAGGAATGACAGAATTTTGTTAATTATTATTAAAAGCTTTTTTTTGTCTTCCCCTGTTAGTTAGTATGTGTGGGACAAATCTTGCAAGTTTTTGATCCACTTCCTGGTTTCTGATTGAGTTGAAATTTTGCATGTATATGTATAACGAGTGACAATGCAATATTATGATGACAGGGAGCTGATCTGATGCTGGAGCTGGAAGTTGGCCATAGGAACTCCGCAATAAAACGACACAACTCCATTGAGTTTGGGCTCGTTCGATTCGTATTGACGGGTACTTTGATCCTACATGCCAGAAAAGCTTGTTTAAAAAAGTTTTTTAAATTTTGGAGTTTTAATTGCACAACGGCTAGATAGTTATAAGAGCGAACTTTATTTATGCAGCTCATAATGTCCCGTCGGGTCAGTAGTACCATCGGTTTGTACCATTGATGGTTGATGCTATTGACCTAGACTGTTTTATGTCGTTACTTAATACATCTATGACTATTAAGATGATTCTTAATTTGGGTAGACTAGTCTCTTATAGTTCTTGCTATCTCTCCAATTCGAAGCAACATCATTCAAATTGATATCGTCTCAAATTCTACAGTTTCAGAATGAAACCCTACCCCTGGGAAACTCTGGTTAGTGCAAACAATATTATGCATTCTCTTGTTTGGCTTACCGATACCTGCTCCTAAACTTAGAGGGAATTCGGGAGCTGAAGTAACTGCTACTAGTATTTGGTATTTTAAGCTGTTATTGTTGCTTCCTTTCTTATCGAGAAAGTTTAATCAAGTATATTGTCGTGAAAAGAGTGCTTTGTATTGTCTCTAACAAATAAAAGTTTTATTTATGGAAAAAAAACAACGGGTTGCACTCGGGGAGTGCCGACAGAAGTGAAAACTTGAACATTAACGTTGTGCATTAATATGAAAATAAAACAAAATACACCAAAAGAGTCCGTTATTCTTTCAGGATTCGAACCCTCGACCTGTTGCTTACAATCTGGCAACTTTTCCACTCGACCAAACTGCACACTATGTGCGAATAATCGTTGACATCTGTCACAAGGATAATTTTACCATAGGGCTGCCATCCGTCCGGGTTTCCACCCATACTTCAAAGTACACAACGCTGCTAAAGAAGTGTTCACTTCAAAAAAGGTGGCAACCCTCACCTACGCATTTTCGATCACGGTCACGTGACATCTGACGATCTGACGCGAGCTCATCGCGAGTTTAACATTTTTTCCCCTTACTAAAAGTGCTCAACGCCGCTTAAGAAGTTTTCATTTCAAACATCTGTGTTTAAATAACACTAAAATTAAAAATGTTGCATCATTCAGAAAATTCGATTGCTTATAACTTTCAAACGCCTGAACCAATTTTGATCAAATTTAGTTACGAAACATTTCGATTATGTCAGTTTTCAAACAAAAAAACCGCATCGAAGTAGGCCCTTTCGTTTAGGAGCTACGATGCCACGGACAGATTCATAATTATATTGGCATACCTATACAGATACACACGTCTAACATAAGTTTGTCAAGGCTAAAAAAAACCAAGAAAGCCAAAAACAAAATTTCGACATGAACGAAATCCCGGACATCCTCTAATCTAAGATATTAATGCATTAATGTATGCTTTCACAGGCCAGTGACAATTATATTTGGGTTAGAACATGCCTGTTAATAGTATGCATTATTAATTGCATCAAGTACAGGTAGATATTCCCTCTTCATAAGGCTTAAGAGCCTGGCTATACTCAGGAGTGGTAGACCACAGCAGTACTGACTATACGACAATGATGTGGGATTATGTAATGTAGTATGTATCTTTTTACTTATTATAATTGTCCATGTTAAAAACGTATGAGTCACCGATTTCAATCCCAACAACAGTTTGCACAAAGTTGATAACTAATATTTTTTGCAGACTACAATGCCTATTAGTAGATAACCACAAACGAAAATGTCGCTCATTTATTTAGATGATATTCCGGTTTGTAGTAGTTTTTTTGTTTTTGTTAATTTTTTTAAAAGCGCTGAATCATTTTACATAAAATTTATATGGGACCACCTCTGGAGTGTACTCTTTCGAAAAAAAAAAGAATTTTAAAAATCGGTACATTATTGGCGGAGAAATCGGTGAACATACATTAAAAAAAATACATACAGTCGAACATAGAACCTCCTCCTTTTTTGAAGTCTGTTAATAAGCATACTTAACTTCCATTGTAATTAAACAAAAAGAGACCAAACTATTCATTCTGATTTTTTGAAATCAGTAAAAATTCCAGTAACCAATAGCATTGCAATGGCAGTGGAATGATAATGGTGACCACTTCACACTTGTAGGTGGCTTCTAGAACTATCCACCTTCTTACCAGCCCATATACATCCCCACCGAGGGGCACGGGCCTCCCTTCGATTTAGAGCATAGTCCACCACGCTGGCCCAATGCAACCCGCATTGGACCACTTGTCTTTCGAAAATGAATTTTCTTGGACGGGCTTCAGCACGATGTTTTCCTTCACCGTTAAGCAACTGATAATTAGAAATCCGTACATAAATCCGAAAAGACGAATTTAGTGGTACAGGCCCGCACCAGGATTTGAACCCGCGACCTTCAGATTACAAGTCTAGCTCATTTTCAACTGTGCTATCACCATTGTCATTCAATCGTCACTGAGACGCAATTGATTAATGGAATAGACGCCCAATAATTTTCTATACTACAAACTGCGGGACAGAATTTGCTTTTCGCCACCACTACTTCTAGCTGTTGCGAGGCCCTAAGGCCGTATTTCAAAAGGAGACTTAAGTCTTGATCTAAACTTAAGTATTTTTTTAAATATGAGATGGGTTAACTCTTGACCACAATCTTGACCAAGGTCATAGATGAGGTTAACGATGGAGCGAGTTAACTCAGAAAATGCCAATTAAGGCACTGGTACTCCCACGCTCCGACAGAACACAGCAAGCTGTTTGGCCTCGGACTTCGGTAGGAGGGTGGTCGCGAACCAGGCGGCCCTTTACAGAACTTACCACACCGCATGAGACCACAGGACGCCACCTCAGATTGAAAACAAACTGAGGTTTCGTTGCCTAAGATGGATTAATAGGAGGCAGGTCTCATTTGTGTTTCCATAGTCGCCTCTTACGACACCCACGGGAAGAGATAGGGTGGTGTTATTCTCAACCAATCACCACACGTTCAAAAGGTATTAACCGTCCCATTCTCTCACTATCAAAATGTCAAAGACAACTGCTACTCAACTATAGATCAGAGTCTGAGTCGCGTTCTGTAATACGGACGTAAGTGTATTGTAACTGTGTGTATACTGCTTTAGACTAATCACATCAAGAAGATGATGGATCGGCACTCTAACACGAAGGCCTTGTGTTATAAGACCATACAAGTAATCTAATAAGGCAAGACATTGCAACTAGGTAAGTAGTTAGTGATATTCTGCAAGCTTCAAAATGCCTCGATAATTAAAAAAAAATCAAAATTATTTATTTACCATATACGAAACAATATTTTCTATTTACATATTATAAAGAGGAAAGATTTGATTGTTTATTTGTTTTTTTTTGTTTGTTTTTTTGTTTGCATTGAATAGGCTCCGAAACTACAGAACCGATTTGAAAAAATATTTTACCATTAGAATCCTACATTATCCGTGATGCACATAGGGTACATGATTTTCCTGAATTCCCACGGGAACGAAGTCCCGGGCGGAAAGCTATTAACAAATAAAACAATATAAAATATCGCATTCTACTAATTTAACCCTAGTTGCAAAAACGTCGAATAAAGTTAATTCTACTTTAAATATCAATCACTTTTCTTTTTGTTGGCGTAAACAAGGACGGAAATATATTTAAAGAAGCTTTAACTTTAACGAACATTTCTGCAAGCGAGTGTTTTTTTATTTATTATTAAATGGGTTAACTCTACTTCTCTCTTAGTTATCCGTGTGTGTAGTTATGTATAAATTTATATAGATACATATTATGTATGTGTATGTATGATGTATTATGGATATTATTTATTATTAAGTTACTTCATTGGTTGGTAAATTTAATTTTATGTTTTGTTTTCTTTTCACGTTATTGTGCACGTCGTACTCGCCTCACTTCGTCCAATCTCTCTTGTTAGGTCTGCTGTCAGAAATTTCTTCCTAGAAATAAGCAGTGCCTGTTGTGTCGTCTTTCTTTTTATATGTCTATTGTGTAAATAAAATAAATAACTCTTGACCTCAATCTTGACCAAGTTCATAGATGTGGTCGACGATGGAGCGAGTTAACCCAGAAAATGCCTATAAGGCACTGGTACTCCCACGCACCGACGGAACACAGCATGCTGTTTGCCGTCGGACTTCAGTAGGAGGGTGGTCGCGTACCAGACGGAACTTCACAAAGCCTATCACGCCACCTCAGGTTCAAAACAAATTGAGCTGTCGTTGCCTGAGGTGGATTAGTTGTTTCATTAGTCGCCTCTTACGACACCAACGGAAAGAGATGGGTTAATGTTATTCTCAACCGATCACTACACGGCATAAATGTGAAGCAAAGTTCTATCTTTCTACTTAACTATGAAACTATCACAGGGAAAGTGTAAACACGGAAAGGATCCGATTAAACCAATCTTTTTATCTAAACCAAAACAGCACAGTTATTCCTCGGACCCACAAAAAGGCGACCAGATAAAATCTTGCGTCGCTACCGTCGTCAACTGTGATAAATTATGCAAGTTTTATTGGGCACAAGCTAGTGATGGGATGGTGTAGCAATTCATGTCGGTGGACCGGTCCTGTGGTCAGTAACTGTTTTCAGTTTTCTTAATTTTTTTACTAGATAAGTTCAGTATGTGGCAAGCTCAATGGTTTGATTCGTTTTAAAAAGAGACTGGGTATTTTGAGAAGATACCTAATAGAAGTTCACTATGCTGACTCGTCTGAATAAAAAAATCTACATACTATGTTAAAAGTTGTGAAGTTTACTTTTGTCGATACTGCACTTTTTTTTTAAATGTCAAAAATCACATATTATATCAATACTCAAATTAGTCAGATGAACTCAAATTAGTCAGATGAACCGTTGTCAGTGTTATGTGCCCATAACACTTGCGGCATTACCACGTTGAATGGAAATGGATTTTCACTAAGTATGACCCGAAGCGGGGGTCACAGCTCTTATCCCTAAGACGCTGACCTATCCCGATTCTGTAACTTAAGTTGTGTTTCGATGGAATGGTCGCCATTTTAACCATTCAGGTGGCGAAATTGAGAACTGTACAAATTCCATATATCTAATAACGGCCGCTTTAACTGGTGGCGCCACCGCCAACTGAATATTCAGATGCTAGGTAGTTTGCAACTTAACGTTCGGTTGGCGGTTGTGCTGCTGGTCGTGGCGATTGTCAGCACGTATATGAAAATTAAATAGTTCTCAATTTCATCACCTGAACAGATAAAATGGCCTCCATTCCATCGATACATAAATTACAGAATCGGAGCCCTGACTGTAAATATCGATAACCATAATTCCATCCCTACGTGCAAAGGCGTGTCTATCTCAGGGGTACATGTTACCCTGAAGCGAGGATAATCGCGCGACCCTTATTTTATAAAACTTACTTACCCATTTCAAACTATCAGTTCTACCCTTTTGTAGTCGTGTTTAGAATTAGGCCGATTGGATTTTGTACTAGTTATAATCGTTCATGCGTTCACACCTACAATCCTTGTCAGGGTAGGCAGAGATGCGTTGCTAGACGCTACATTTCACTTACATTCTGTAATTTATTGGATTGAACATGAGTATTGTGATAAATCCACCAACTCGCATTGGGCCAGCGTAGTGGACACGAGTCCCCTTTTGTGTTTCGAAGGGAGGCCCGTGCCCCTCGGTAGGGACTTATTTTTTATTTTATTTTACGATACACACTCAAAGGCCCACACTAAGGTTTTCCCTTGTGTCGTGGGTCCCTTGGAAACCACATAAAGACAAACACAAACATCCATGACCCGAGAACAACCATCTGCTTTTTACACAAATGTTTGCCCCGACTGGGGATCGAACCCAGGACCCACCGATCAAGAGGCAGCGTCACTACCGCTCGACCAAACCGGCCGTCGAATGGGCTGGTAAATAAAAAATTGTCAGCATTTCGGGCACAATTTCGTAAGTGTCTTCGTACTGGCAATTGGTATCGACAGGATGCCTAAGAAAAGTTGGCAGTTATCATGTTCTATGTTTTTCTTTTACTCCTAGTTCAGTATGGAAGTGTTTAAGTTAGGGTTTCGACTGTCGGTCCCAGGTGTTGACCACAGTCGTTCAACCAAGATGTATTTTGGCGGTAAGAAAAATTTAACTTATGGTTAGCCAAGTTCGCCACATACTTGATTATACCTATACAATAAGAAAGGAACGAGGCCGTACCTGAATATCGTGAAAATAAGACATTTTTCAGTAGGCAACTTTTACTTTAGCTGAAGTAAAGTCATTACAAAGCCGACAAATGACTGCCATAAAACCATTCTGTTCTTAACGAGCGTATATCATGGCTGCCATCATATAAACTGCGAGCACCATTTTTTCTTTCCTGTTTTTTTTAAATTGTGTTATACATTTTGCCTTTTATATTATAACTTTATCTTCTATGGTTCGACTAGAGGAAGCCCGGGACTTTGTTACATAACACTAAAACTAAAACTTTTGAATCACCCCCGACATTAGATTGCTTTTAAACGGCTGAACAGATTTTCATGAAACATGGCTAAGAAAAGTCAAGATAAAATTATCTATGACACAAAAAAAAACTAAACGAAAATAGGTTCATCCGTTTGGGAGCTACGATACCACAGACAGATACACAGATACACATACAGACCCGTTAAACTTATAACACCCCTCTCTTTTTGCGTCGGGGGTTAAATAGGAACCTTTAGGCCTTTCAGCTTTTTAGGTCTAAGGGTTTGGGCAGGGCGTTGATGAGTCAGTGAATCAGGTCCTGCAATTTTATATATTAGAGGTAAGATAAGATGGACGGCCGATCGTAGCTACTAAACGAATGGATCGATTTCGATGTAGTTTTTTTGTTTGATAGCTGATGGAATTGACATAGTTTTTAGCTATTTTTTATCAAAATTAGTTCAACTATTTAAGAGTTATAAGCAATAACAATAAATATGTAGAAAATGAATCTATTGCTATAGAGCAATTTTTTAACTTTGTCTAAGTGTTTTTTTTTTGGTAAGGCCCATGCCACTCGGTGAGGACGTATATAGGCTAATGATAAAGAAGGCCCTAAATCTTGGTTTAATTTTTTTTTAATTTTAGAGTTATTCACTCTCTCGCTGATAGTAATTCCACGTTTTTATTACCCAAAGCATGTCACTATCATGAAAATCATTACCTCACACATAGGCCAATAAGTCATGAGGAAACTTGCAAGTAATTCTGGGTGAGGGAAAAAAGAATTATTTCTTTTTAGGGATCCTTCGTCACGTTTGTCCGTTAATTGCCTCATTAGCGCTTCATCGGGGTCCGTAGATAACTAGAGTATGTAGATATAAGAAAAATTCTGCCTTAATGTCAGCAATACTATCGAAGTTGAATACTAAGTGACATTAGTCTATTTCGACCTCACCCAAAATTATTTTTTACTAGATTTCCCCCCGGGACTTCGTACCCGTGGGAATTTAGGGTAATTATGTAGTTTATTTATTATCAATATGTCAACTATCTCCGTACTAAATTTTATCAAAATTAACGTGAGTAACAAACATCCACACATACAAACTTTCGCGTTTAAATATTATATTTTTTATATCTTATGTGGTTTTGGGCTACATAACATGTTTTACCGCCATATTTAATGAGCTATTTCCAAACACTGCATTGTAATAGTTATTACGATACAAGTGTCGTAATTAATGTGTAACGTGAGCCCACTTGAAACACGAGGGAAGCGATTTTATACATCATATATCAATTAAAATTAGGTACTTTACTGGATCACAAAATAGCCGCTGACGTAGAATTTTGGTATTTGAAAAATGGGTTATTTGCTGATTAGTTCAAATATTTTTTTTTCTTTTCATAATCATCTTCTCATACTCATTTCAAAATTACTTATATCACATTTGATTTTTGGAATACGAAAACGTGCACTCCGTGACCATGTTACGGGGCCATTTCCGAGCAACTGCATTGTAAATTATCTAAATTGGTTATCTTAGTCTACACCAGTCTTTCCCAACGTGGGCGATAACGCCCCCTTGTGGGCGCTGCAGGCCTAAAGGGGGGCGGTAAGAGACCCAGAAAAAAAAGGGGGCGTTGTGTAGGGCTTTGGGGTCGATTTATAATTTCATCTACCTAGCTAGGAAGACTCTTAGACACCGACTGAGCTCTCGACTCTCGACTACATCTTGTGAACATCAACTAATATTAATTAAGATATAGCTCAAACTCGGTTCGATATAATAGACCGCGGGCAATCATGTTTTAACAAGTTTTTGTTAAATAATCCAATTTGTACATTCCTGTATCAATCGGCTGGTTCTATAATACTTGTTCTTGCTTGTCGAGTACGATTGGGCGTCGAATGAGATAAACGAGTTTATGCACGTTTGTCTTATTCCTGTTGGTGCGTGCTGCTTATGCAATCCTATATAAACGACGTAAATTTATTTTACTTTCATTTGCGGTTTCGCGCATAATAGATAAGCAGTACTTCATTATAACACTTACGTATTTCTCAAAACAAAACAATGTCGGGAGTAAAAAAGAAGAGACGGCAATACTCTGCGGAATATATTAAATTCGAATTTATTGAAAATCCCACAAACCCGTCGTCGCCTTTGTGTCTTCTATGTCTAAAAACATTTTCGAACAAAGCAATGAAGCCTTCAAGACTGCAAGATCATTTGAATAAAATGCATCCAGATAAGAAAGACAAGAATGTAGCATATTTTCAAGACCTAGAGAAGAAGCATAATATTCAGCCAAGTGTATCAAAACTATTTTCGGCGGCTGCTAAGCAAGATGACGACGGACTTCGAGCTTCGTACAATATCTCTCTGTTAATTGCTCAAAAAGGCAAACCACACAACATCGGAGAAGAGTTAATTTTGCCAGCAATAAAGGAAGTAATAACTACTGTGCTTCATAAACCGGCCGCAGATATTATCCGAAAAATTCCTTTGAGTAATAATTCTGTGCAAAGACGAATTGATGAAATGGCTGAAAACATTGAAGAATCATTGTGCAATCATCTGAGGACTAGTCAATTCTCAATTCAGCTCGATGAGTCCACTTTACCAACTAATGAAGCGTTGTTGCTATCTTACGTGAGGTTTATTAAAGATGAGAAAATACGTGAAGAACTATTGTTTGCCAGAAATTTGGAGACAGATACAAAAGGCGAAACCATATTCAATACATTGGAAAAGTTTTGTGAAGAGAAAGAGATTCCTTTGAAAAATATTATATCAGTTGCTACGGATGGCGCTCCGGCTATGACAGGGCGCCATAAAGGCTTCATAGCGTACTTAAAAAATAAAATTCCAGATGTCCTTGCTATACATTGCGTTATTCATAGACAAAATTTGGTTGCTAGAAACTTAAGTGAACGACTATTTCAATCACTGCAATATGTCATCAAAGCAGTCAATAAAATCCGTAGCAGCTCTTTGAATGATAGATTATTTCATCAGCTTTGTGTTACTAATGACGAAGATTTCAACCGTTTATTGCTTCATACTGAAGTTCGTTGGCTGTCAAGAGGCAATTGTCTGATTCGATTTTACAACCTGTTTGACTCTGTGATAGAGTTCTTGGAAACTAAAGATACAGAACTGCGCAACAAGCTCATAACATCAAAGAATGATATAGCTTACATGACAGACCTGTATAAATTGTTCAACGACATGAACCTCCAACTGCAAGGCGATGAACTAAATTTAATTAAAACAAAAAATGTCGTTGCTGCTTTCGCAGCCAAACTGCTTCTGCACAAAAAGAATATGGGCAGACGTGAGTTTCACAATTTTCCGAATTTATCAGTATCCTGGAGTAACGACGACTTGTTTGCCTACTGCCAACATTTGGAAAACCTCCACATTGACTTCACCGAACGATACCAGGACATTTTAAACTTGGAAATACCAGACTGGGTGTTGGATCCGTTTTCAAATGTCAACATAGCAATGTCACCTCAGCTGGAAGAAGAACTTATAGAATTGACAACAAACGAAGAAATAAAAATCAAGTTCAAAAATGGATATCAAGAATTTTAGCTTCAAAAACCGATCCTGCAATTGTACCCTGGATTGTGGTCAATTGTTCAACGATTCTTGATAGCATTCCCATCGTCATATTTGTGTGAACGTGGTTTTAGTGCTGTGGCAACGCTGCTTACTAAAAAGAGAAATCGTTTGCGTGTTACCGAACGTGGCGACTTGCGGCTGTTTTTGAGTAAATTGGAACCTGATATCAACAAACTTATTGAACAGCATCAGATTCAACCTTCACATTAGTTTTTATATAAGAATTGATTATGTTTGTTTTATTTTCAATAAAAGATACTCTGTCCGAATACTATAAAGTTGCGTTTCAATAATCAGTTATAAGTACTTAGCGGTTTTTAAGTATGTTTAAAAAGGGGGGCGTTAAAAAATAATTTATTCTTAAAGTGGGCAGTAGACAAAAAAAGGTTGGGAACCCCTGGTCTACACTAATATTACCTCTACAAACAGAAAAGATTTGTATTTTTGTATGTAACGAATGAACTTAAAAACTACTGGACCGATTTCATTAGGATGCTACATTATCCTTGAGTAACATAAGATACATAATTTTACCGAATTTCCACGGGAACGAAGTCCCAAGCGGAAGGCTAGTAGATAAACTAGCCAGTCTGAAATACAGACTGACAAAAATCGCTGAGCCCAGGCCTTTTTACTCACTGCAGCATCCATACGCAAATTAATCTGTTTATATTGTATGTATTTTTGTTTATTTTAAATGTGTGTTTTTTGTGTCATTTGTGATCGTCTAAATGTTTGTATCTGTGTGTTGCATAGTAAAATAAACGTTTTATTATTATTATTATAAAGTTGCTCCTTTTCCCCCAAGGGATAAAAACATGTAAATAATGCATCAAGCGTGAAAGTAATTTACGAGAAACAACTCTTCATGTGTTGAAGCCATTTATTAAAGCGTATAGTAAAAGTATTCCCTTGTTCCTCTCAACAGAGTCAGTTATCTTCTTTTAGTTTGCTCTCAGTTTTTACAATAAAGTCTTAGCCGTGACTCAGCTTTATGTAGATAAATATGTGAGTGATTTGCTTAGAATTGAAACATTCTACGGTACTTTTTTAGTACGCTACAATTGTGTATTTGAAATTTTTTTTTTTATTTTTGAAATTGAAGCTTTTTTACATTATAAATTGCTGTTAAGATGTGAATGTTTAAAACTCTCAATTAGAGAGAGAGGGAAATACTGAAATTTGCTTTCACAGTTCAGTAGGTACCGCCAAATAAATTACATACTAAATTTTGAAAGAGAAAGACAAAAAAGTAAAATAGGCTTTGACTTTTTTATCATTTGATCAATTTCAAATTTTATTTCGGATTATTTTATCATCGTGTATAAATATAGTTTTTTTTCACCAGCCCATATACGTCCCACCCAGGGGCACGGGCCTAACTTCGAAACACGAAGGGGATTTAAGCTGTAGTCCACCACGCTGGCCCAATGTGGATTGGTGGACCGTGATGAAACTCGCACGTCTGAGAAAACGAATTTACTCAGACGTGCGGGTTTCATCTCGATGATTTTTATCACCGTGAGCAAGTGATAATTGATGAAAAATCCGTAAATAAATCAGAAAAGATGAATTAAGTGGTACAGGCCCACATTAGTATTTGAACCCGCAACCTATTCGATTACAAGTTTTGCTCATTACCAACTGGGCTCTCAACACTTTATTATCTAAATAAATTTTCATTCTGTGCCTTTTATAACTTCATTTCGCTATCAGCACTAATAAAAGAAACGTGTTTCAAAAGAGCCGTATATTATTGAAACTAGACAGTTATTTTCATGTTTAACCCCATACGTCGACGGTTCCGTACCTTTTTTATCACGGTTCTCCCGAATCACAAGGCGGGACTCTATGTATAATTCAAAATCGTGTACACTGTATATCATTGTGCCAGAAAAAACTAACACCCAAGGGATTGGGTGGAAAAGGAACTATTCTTTGAAAGGGAATAAAAAGCGGAGAGTTTTAGGGGTCTTCAAGCATTTACTTATACAATAAAAGCAACTTAAATAATCCCTACTAATATTATAAAATTTAATGAAAAAGTGACTCTGTCTGTCTGTTACGCTTTCATGCCTAAACTACTGAACCGATTTTAATTAAATTTGGTACAGAGATAAATTAGACCTTGGGGAAGGATATAGGCTTATAGTTCACGCGGGCGGAGCTGCTGCCGGAAAGCTAGTAATAAATAAATAAACGCTACACATAAGAAAAAAACCTTAGTGGGTTTTTTCTTAACCCACTAAGGTTTAAAATCTTAAAGCTTAGTGGGTTTTTTCTTATATCGCGGGTCCCTTGGAACATAAATAAAGACACACACGAACACCCATGACCTGAGAACAAACATCTGCTTTTTACACAAATAGGTATTTTCTCTGACTGGGAATTGAACCCAGGGTCCGTCGGTCAAGAAGCAGCGTTACTACCACTCGACCAACTTGATATTAAACTTTCGCGTGCTTTTTGAACACATGGTGTACGAGATTTGTTTCGCGCGCGGCGTAAACAAGCACGCGACGGGTAGTTTAAGCAACGAAAATCTACTCACAATACAAAAAGAGTCTAACTTCCTTGTTTTGATACGATAATCTTTATTCTCATGTACATGTTACTCCGATGCGGCACGCTGCAATGATTTTCGTATTACGTCGATTTTATATTGTACGGAACTCCACATCCTAACAACATATTCAGACTTGTCCGTTCAACGTGATATGTCATAGCGGGGGTAGTTAGAAATAATGTTAGGTGATTTCTTTTTATTGTAACGGTTATGCCCAAACTAGTTTACGCTCGTGACTTTTGCTAGTTTCCGCAACAGCTCTATGTCAAGTCGGCTAAAAGTTCTAGATCTCATATTAGTACTAAACTAAGTGTAAAGGACAGCTTAGCAAAAAGTGAAACGCTGAAATCACATCACTAGATTTTACGATTTTCCGTCGGAACTCTAAATAATAACATAAACGACATAAAACTTGTTTTGTTTTGTTCCTCTTTGTCACGACCAGGTTTATATAAAAAACTCACAGGGAAAATTCCCACGGGAACGAAATCGCGGGCGGACAGCTAGTTCACGATAATAAAGACAAAAAAAGAGCCAAATCCAAGAACAAACATGCTTTTAAGATAAATGTTTGCCCCGAATGGGAATCGAACTCAAGAACCATCGATTCAGAAGCTATCGTTACTTGCCAAACCAATTGCCAATCCTTCCTATGATCTTCGCCTTTTTACGGAAAGAATCGGGTAGTTACTTTTAATCTCTCTTTACCACACCGCGCTGTAAAGTACCTAATAATATTATAATAGGCGTAAGTCAATAAAACCAGTTTTCCCGAGATATTCCGGAAAGTTCCTTTTAATCAGTTTTACCCTCATAATTTAAAAAAGACTGGCCCGGATTAGGAAAGATCAACGTTGTGATTTCCGACCGCTGCGCTGTGCCTTTTGCGATAAGGGAAGAATTTAGTAATAAGTATTCTCCATAGTAAACGCCATAATAATAACGTAATAAAAGGAACTTTTGGACCAAAATCCAGCTTTCTAACTCTAAGGGTTTGGGCTGGACATTGAGTCAGGAGCTCCAATCTTATTTATATAGATTGTATTGCTCCTTATAAGAAAAGTGTGCAAATGAGAACGAAGCGGTTTGTTATAGGCAACCCAAATGTGTTACAAGTTCTGTCTCTCTCTGATGGTCCAGCAAGATATTACAAGTTAATAATAATAATGTTAATGTTGTTAGCGACCTCTTGTTTGTTGCTAGCTTTCCGCCCGTGACTTCGCCCACGTGGACTTCAGGTTATACCGTGCCCAGCTGTAAGATAAAACCTAGTATAAATAAAAAAAAACTTTCCTTTTCCAATGTAAATTCTATCTCTGTAGGTACTAAATTTCACCAAAATCCGTTTAGTAGCTTAGGCGTGAAAGAGTAACGAACGGACAACGGAAATGTTAAATAGGGATTTGTAATGTTTACATTTATGCTATACCAGAAGATTTAATCATGGGGTTGCCATTTAACTCTTTTTTCTTAAAATCATTTGTAAATACGTATCCCCTCTACGTAGTACATATCTTTTTTAAAGTAGGTATGTATATTTTTTAGTTAACAGGTTATTTTAAACCGATTGCATATTTTTTAATTTTTTTGACGTTCTTTATGCTTTAATGTAAAAGTCAGTTTCAAAATGTTCATCTAACATAAAGAACTTAAAAAATTAGATCTTAATGGGGCTTTTCATAATTCGAAAACGGCACGGCACGACAAGACAACATTCGTATTACCATTACCCTCAATGTTTCTAGCTCACTCGTACAATACAAGATCACAATAGATCACTCGTACAATACAATTTTGCCGTGCCGTTTTCGAATTATAAAAACTCCCACGTATTACGCCTAAAAATTTGCTTCAGAGATAAATTAAAATCTCGCCTAATACGCTGCATGACTGGCAATAAATCACTCGCGCAATTTTAAAGCTTTCCTCGTTAATTGTATAAAACGTTTTCCGAATCTTAATTGTTTTCGAGACTGAATCTGGCACTGGATGAAAGATGTAATTAAATAATAGGGCTTGAGGCTACTTTATTGGACTAGAACGTTTATAGAATTTCTAAATTCGTATCTGGAAAAGTTATAACTTCCCAGGGGAGGCTTTCAAATGAAATCGGTAGTTTGGTTTAAATGTGATGGCTATTTAGCTAGCCACCACTTAGAAATTTTGTTTGGAGTTGGAGAATAAAATAGGCAATAGAAAAAATTCTTGATGAATGAGCCGAATTCTACTATTGAGAAATGGCGTTCACGATTTTTGTGATTCTGCTAATGTCAGAGTTTTTTAATGCGTTTAGAGAATGCCGCAGTCGCCAATATCAAGTAAAGAAACCCTTTAAGAGTTATTATACGTCAGAGCTTCGTCCGTTGATCTGCAGGGTGTACCGCTAGCAGGTGAGGTTGACAATTTTGGAGCGCTAAGATGGATTTTGGAGATCCCTCACATTTAAAATGCTTCTAATTTCTTAATGTGTCTTGGTAATGATAAATGAAGCTAATAAGAATGAGTAGGAACGTAACACCTATTTACAAGTTTCATTATCAGCCCAGTGATGCTCGCTAATCGGAGCCGATCAGTGGGGTGAAGCAATGTACCGTACAGGGATAAGCTGATGAGTGACCAAATTGGCAATATATCACGACCGTTTCCATACTTCGGAGGGCATGTTAAGTCGCGTTACACGTTACTTAACGCAGGTCGGTTCTGGCTGTTGTCGATTGACTAAAGTCGTTACACCAAGTCATAAGTCATTTGGTGGTTTGAAAATTCCTGCCACCAAGGTTAGTCAAGAATTTCATAATCGTTGCTTTGTTCTTTTGTACTGCAGCTCGAGCACGATGTGCTCACGCGCGAAATGCGCTGCGGTCTTATGTCAAAATGTCTACATTGACAACGCCAGAGGGCGAGCAAGCCTTTGCGCGGGGCCCTCGCGCAATCAAAGCGGAGTTTCACCGTCAGCCGAGTGGCGTGCCGCGCGAGTTTTGTCGCACACCATGCTTGAGCTGCTGTGTGCAAAATAAAGTGGCTTGTACGTATTGTTTTGTAGCTCATATGAGCATGTATGTGCAAACTTGACATGACAGGTGCCAGTTTTCTTTATTATTTCCACTACAAAATGACACTAGCTTGAATCTTGGAGCAAGTCCAACGATTCTATCTACTTGATACACGTTTTGGCATGAGTTTTCTAAAAATAGTTCGCCAAATTTGGGGCTAAAAGTTGAAAGAAACTTCTTATTCGTTGGAGATTGCTATCGAGACGGCGTCTTTTTAGATTAAGATTATAGCGGTTTCTTTTTGGGATGTTTTCTTAACTTTTTATCTTGAAAAGAGGGTTGTTGAGACAACTTATTAGGTTTCTTATCGAAGCACTAGTAGCTCAGCTTGATACCCATCCACCCGGACATATTTATAATGTAAAACGGGCGTTTCTTTGCTTCGAAAGGCACGTTAACCTATCGTCGTTCCACAGATAGAGACACAGAGATACAGATCTGTATGTATGTGTATCTGTGTGTCTGTCTGTGGCATCGTAGCTCGTAAACGAATTGAATTTCGATGCATTTTTTATTTGTTTAAAAGCTGACAGTGGGATTGAGAATTTAAAAAAAACGTAGAATGTCCCAACTGCCTACTCTTTCCAGGCATACTGTCAAAGCGATAACTGATGTTTCAACTAAGATCATCAGAATTTATGTCAAACCTGGCATCATGTAAGTCACATGACGCTTTTCTTACCCCATCAGGGATATATGCGAATGAATGTTTTTTTTTTTTTTTATAGATGATGGGTTTGCTCTTGACCACAATCTAGCTCAGGGGTGGAGATGTGGTCGGTGATGTAGCTAGCTAACCCAGAAGATACCTATTCACTCGAATTTTAAAGAGATTCGGGTTATATGTGCCCGGAAGTACAGGAGCAGGCAAAGAATCCTGTTCCTTATACCATTACAATTTTAGCCAAAAAATTTAGCAAGCTTCCTCAATTTCAAACTTTTTACGTTAACACAAAATCAGTATTATTTATTACTGCGTATTTTTTATGGGGAATTATCCAACCTTTGCAGGCCACTCGTAATTCATAGAAACGCCATAAAACAAAGCCTCTGACGGTAGAGGATTTATAAGATTTTCTGCCTTTGCCACCTTTGCCAAAATATTTTTTGATAGCTAAAAGTTTTTGGGTTTTGTGAGTTAAATTGAATTTCAAATGTTTGTTTTTCATCGTTTTTAACCGACTTCGAAAAAGGAGGAGGTTATGTGTTCGACTGTTTTTTTTTAAATTATGTTCATTGTTCACCGATTTCTCCGCCATTATGGACCGATTTTCAAAATTCTTTTTTTGTTCGAAAGAGTATACTTCAGAGGTAGTCCCATATGAATTATATCGAAAATGATTCAGCGCTTTTAAAAAAATACTACAAACCAGAACATCGTCTAAATAAATGAGTGAAATTTTCGTTTGTGGTTATCTGCTATAATGCATTGTAGTCTGAAAAAAATACTAGTTATCTACTTTGTGCGAACTTTTGTTGGGATTGAAGTCGGTGACTCATACGTTTTTAACGTGGAAAATTATTCTTTTACTATTTCTCAGGGGACTTTGGAAAATCCTTTCTTAGCACTTACTTTACTAAAGAAGCCTTTGTGCAGAGTTTTAGCTCCAGTAGTTATGTAGGTGTCAGTCAGTATGTCGTTTAGTTTTTCATTTTCTTCGAAATGCGAAAGTTTGTAAGGCTAGATGGATGTGTTTGTTACTATTAGGGTAGGCAAAACATCAGTGGTTTTATAACCACTTGATGCCACGTTTGATAGAACTTCAGAGGGTTATAAGAGAAAAAATGTGTTGTGAATGGTGAGAGGTTGCCAGCCTTTCACCCACAATACAGCAAAACCCTCGCGTCCCAGTTACTGACTTTTACAGTGTGCCTGGGAAGGGTAGCCAGCTGGCACATTCAAAGTTTTTCTTTCACTCCCAGTCCAGCATGGAAGTTGCTACACAAAAACTACTAAACGAATTTAGACTTATAGACATCTCGAATTTGATGAAGCTAGCTTTTCCCAAATTCAACGAAGTCCCGGGCGGAAAGTTATTTTATATATTGCTCAGAAGATATTTTCATGTCGCCATTATAATGCAGCGGCAGTCTTGTTTAGCTCCAGGAAAATGACGAGAACAGCGCCGAATGAACGTAAAATAACGTAGAATAACGTAAAATGACGTAAAACTGTTTTTACGAGGTGCCCCGGCCCGCGTCAATATTTACAACGCTTCTTATGTAGTACCTATGAGGGGACATACTGCTTAGAAAAATCTAAAGTAGAATAATTGTATTTGAAACCTCTTACAGTTTTGTCGGCCGGTTTGGGGATCCTGGGTTCGATACCCAATCGGGGCAAACATTTGTATAAAAAAAAGGCAGATGTTTTCTCTTGGGTCATGGGTGTTTGTGTCTATCTTTATGTATGTTTCGAGAGATCCACGACACGAGTGATAACCTTAGTGTGGGCCTTTGATTGTGTAGCGTTTATTTATTATTATTTATTAAAATCTTAGGTACTAATATGATATGTGAAAGTTTATAAATGTGAAAGGATGTTTTTTTATTAAATGTGATACGATTTTTTTCTTTTTTGTTTTTAAACTATGTTTTAGTTTATTAAAGCTCATAAATAATAGGTCTTTACCTATGAAATTGCCGATTTTTTCTCAAGCTTTATTTTATTCATAACTAGCTTTACGCCCGGGACTTCGTTCCCGTGGGAATTTCGGAAAATTATGTAGCCTATGTGTTAATCCAGGGTATCAGCTACCTCCATACCAAATTTGATCAAAATCAGTCTACCCGATCTCGAGTTATAAGTGTTGTAACAAACACGACTTTCTTTTATATATATAGATTTATTTGATTGAAAGGCTATTACTAAAATTGATTTTTATTTAAAACCTTGGCCATATAACGAAGATATTGAGTCAAATTAATACATATTTACTTTAGATTTTTTTGCTGAAAAAGAAGCTCTAATATAGCTCGTTTCATCCGTTGCCCGTTTCATTGCTTATTTTTGCTGTACCGTTGTTACAGTTACAACTTTTAATTAAGTAAGTATGATGAAAATTAACTTAATGTTGTCCAAACCTTCCCACAAAATTTTGCTAAATTTGGATTTCGCATTCCCAAGAAAAATCCAAAAACGTTAGTATGGAAAATTCAGTTTTCCAAAAATATTGTATGAAAAACGGCAAGTTCATAGGTAAAGACCTATTATGATAGTCACCTCAATTGCTGATCGGGGCGGTATCATCAAGTGTATCAGGTTCCGATAGTTCTGAATTTTGCCACCTGAATGGAAAAATTGGTCACTATTCTCAATAACCGGCATTGAGAAGCTATTGGTTAGAGGAATAGCCACCCAGAAAAAAAAATTAGAGGTGTTATAATATGATTATATCGGCAGCCATTAATAACTTATTTTCACAACTTCCAAGGAACATTTAAAATAACAACCTAGTAAGCGGTTGTGAATTCTTGTCTTAGTGAGAGAACGTGTTAATGTAGCCTGTATTACCAAATTAATACAAAATTCAAAAAAAGAAAATTAAAATATATATGTATATATATTTACGCTACATACTCCAAGGCCCACATTAAGGTATTCGTCGTGACTCCCTTGGAACACACAAAAACAGACACACAAAGTGAACAGACACACAAAAGGAATCAAACACAAGACCCGTCGATCAAGAGACAGCGGCACTACCACTCGACCAAACCGACCGTCAAAAGTTGCGAATATCGTAGTTTAAACAATATTGCACCATGAAGTTTGGTAAATACTTACTTCGAAATCCCCAAAAAGTTGTCCCTTCTTCCAGTCAGTGTGTATCACGCTAGAAGCGCCTGCCATAAAGATTAGGTGGATGGTTCCTCTAGAATATAGCCCAAATCTGGAGCCTCATCGATTGGAGGTTAACGTCAGGGTTTATTACTTAAGGGCGTTTCAGGGCAGGCACTAAGGTAAGGGCTCTCAGTCTTTCGGCCAAGATTTTAACGATTTGTTAGGGGTTAATGTCCTCAACGTTAATACCTTTAGACACTTTTTAGTGAAGAGTGTTTATTGGTATCTATTTTGTATTTGAAGATCTTGTTTTATGTAGATCTTGTGTTGGGCTTCCCGCCCGGGACTTTGTTCCCATTGGAATATTGGAAATGAATTATACACACAAACCTTCCTCTTGAATTACTCCGTCCATTGGCGAAAACCGTAAGGAAATCTGTTAAGTAGTTTTTGAGTAAAATTATAACATATTTACAAACATCCATTTTTACAAATAGATAATCTGTAACTGGGCAAACCAACACAATGTTTTGTATTTATAATATTACCAAAATATATTTTAAACCCCGACAAAAAAGATGGGTGTTATAAGTTGGACGTGTGTATCTGTATGTCTGTGTGTCTGTCTGTGGCATCTAAAACGAAAAAATCAATTTCGAAGTGGGTTTTTTGGTTGGAAACTGACGTAATCAAGTCAGTTTTTAGCTAATATATTTGATCAAAATTGATTCAGCCGTTTAAAAACGAATGTCGATTGCTTATATGTATTAGCTATAAGCAATTTTGAAAACAATTTTTTTTCACTACTCATGCTCGGAAAGTGCTTGTTGTGCAGCTTATAGGCTGCACAAAATCGATTTTTGTGTTCTAGAGCACAAAAAGATCTACTATAGGCTGCACAAAATCGCATTTTGTGGTCTAGTGCACAAAGTGATCCACTCATAAATGGGTCTATAGTAAGGCATAGAAAACTCCATACAGCCAAAATAATCAGAAGTTTAAAGATAAAATTTGTTATTATATGTTATTTTATTATTTCCGCGCAATCGAAGTGAAAAGCAGAGTTTATAACTCGTCCACAAAACCATTTTTATCCGAGACTTATAGCAGCCCGAGCCGACTCGTTTTTTGCACTTGTTGTAAAATCTACTATAATTTAGGGTTATAAAAGACGATTAAAATATAAATTGAAGCAACTTCATCAATAACTTGTGGAACAATCCTCATCAATCGAATGACGTCACGGAAGGGTCGATTATTGTTTGTCTGTCAATATTTACTGTATACGGAATTATGGAAATTTGGCTCCGTCGTGATTATGATTAATTCATTTATCATAGCTTCTGCTTGCGACTCTGTTCGCGTGAGAATAATAAATCTCATCGTGTAGGTATAGTTAAGTGTGTGGCGAACTTGGCTAAGCCTGGTGTCAGAGTTTTCAAACCGTACAGCCTCTGACTTGGTTTCAACGACTGTCGTCAATCGACAACAGCCGGGACAACTTTACGTGCCCTCCGAAGCACGGAAATGCTCGTGATAAATTGCCACTTTTGTCACCCATCAAAATTGAAAATGATGTATCATTCCTGACATTCGATTGCTTGTAACTTTTAAACAGCTGAACCAATTTTGATTGAATATAGTGTTAAAGACTTAAGTGAAACTATTGAGCTTTTATTTGCATTGCAGTCCCAACAAATTATGATATTTAAATAGTTACTGTTTGTTTTATACAAAATTATGTGCCTTAACTCGGGAAATTATGTTAAAGACATAAATTGAATGTAGTAACACTGTCACTTTGAGCTTCATATTTTTAACCAACTTCAAAAAAGGAGGAGGAGGTTCTATGCTCGACTGTATGTATTTTTTTGTAAATGTATGTTCACCGATTTCTCCGCCAATTATGAACAAATTTTATCGAAAATGATTCAGCGCTTTAAAAAAAATCAACAAAAACAAAAAATGCTACAGACCAGAACATCATCTAAATAAATGAGTGATATTTTCGTTTGTGGTTATTTGCTAATAGGCATTGTAGTCGTTGGGATTGAACTGTTGTTGGGATTGAAGTCGTACGTTTTTAACGTGAAAAATTATTATATTTACATTGCAGTCCCTATAAATTACATTATTTAAATAATTTACTGTTTGTTTTACACAATAGGCAAGTACCATGTCGATTATGTCAAAAAAACCGAATTTAAATCGGTTCATTCTTTTAAGAGCTATGATGCCACATACAGACACACAGATGCACAGACACACAAATACACACGACAAACTTATAACACTCCTTATTTTTTGTTGGGGTTTAAATAACGAAGCGGTTCTTTCATTAATTTTCAAAAATTGTGTCCCTTGTTTCTATAAAAAGTCGAAATGGTCTACATTTCTGTTGATCGAAAACGAGAAGAAAATGCATTTTTAAAAAGCGAACAATCAAGATGGCTGCCCGGGACATTCGAGAGCGGACATTACGGCACATCCGGATCACTCGGGCTCGTGTCATTGCTTGAACACTACACTGGGAGACAATAGGTTAGACATGAAAAAAAAATACTAGCGTAGACATGGCGAACAAAGTATGTAAGCGCGCCGTGCGCTGGGAGTGTCTCTACTCACAGTTCAGCGCCCGCCGCCGCCCGCAGACTAAAAGACTTATGGTCCACGGACCAGACCGCGTGCTACAAATTAGCCATTCATAAATTCGTCAAATACCACCCCTCTTTTTTATCGGGGGTTAATAGGAAGGCTAAACATTAATAATACTCCAAAGGGAAATCCGTTTCAATCTAGCAAGTACATCATAATTGAACTAAACCTAACTCAATTACCAAACTACTTAGTACTAGCCATATAGCTAGTCTGCATATAAATGCAGACCAGAGGTAGCACATGTAATAGCACTAATAGACGTAATTGGCAGAGAAATAAGCAAACAGGGATCTATTAAACATCGCCAATTTCTCTTACATCGCTTTTGAGTCACATTTCTCTACGAAACTTTAAAATTTACTTCCGTGGGTGTCGTGAGAGGCGACTAAGAAAACACAAATGAGACCTGCCTCCTAGTAAACCATCCCAGGCAACGACACTTCATTTTTTTTTCTGAATCTGAGGTGTCGTCCTATGGTCTCATGCGGTGTGGTAGGCTCTGTAAAAGGCCGTCTGGTTCGCGACCACCCTCCTACCGAAGTCCGACGCCAAACAGCCTGCTGTTTTCCGTCGGTGCGTGGGAGTACCAGTGCCTTTATATGCATTTTCTGGGTTAACTCGCTCCAGCGTCGACCTCATCTTTGACCTTTATGGTTAAGATTGAGGTCAAGAGTTAACCCATCTTATAATATAATAAAAAAAGTAGAAAAGCAATATATAACGAATTTGAATTCAATCGCAGTTATGTGGCTGTATATCTATGTATCTATGGCATCACAGCTCCTAAACCGATGGATCAATTTGAAGCGGCTTATCTTTGTTTGAAAGCTGAAGTGGTTGAGATTGGTTCAGCCGTTAAAAAGTTATAAGCTGTGAACTTCAGAGGTGATACTTCTTAATTTAGTATTTTTAAAACGCTTACCCGCGTGAGGGATATTCACAAATTTTTAGGGTAAGAAAAATGTTCAGCGCTAATGCGACAAGAACCCACGACCCCAGGATTAGATCTCCTGGTGCTCTAACTAACTAAGCTATCGTGTTTTCAAGTCAAGCGGCGAAATTTTTAATTCCCTTACTAAGCACATTACGTCTTGCTTGTAGAACCAGGAGATCTAATCCGGGGGTCGTGGTTTCAAGTCCCATTCGTGCTGAAGATTGTTCCTTCCCTAAAAATTATTCTTCTTTTTTTAAATTTAAGAGCCGCACTGTTTTCGGTGGAGCAAACGCCACTCACCTCTATCCTCGGCTAGTGATTTGACCTCTCGATACGACGCGACATCAGCCTTCTCTTTTATTTGTTCGAAATAGCTCCGCCAAGGTCTACTCCTTCCTCTCTTTGAAGGAAATTCTTTCTTTCTCTCTATGATGTTTTTTATAAAGTGGTCGTGTCGTATCAAATGCTCAATCATCTTCATTTAATGTCATCTAAATAATCATTAAATCATCTTTCTTTACTGTCTGTTCTAGAGGTGATATAACTTTTTTTAATTTTAGAGTTATCATAAAAAAACTAGCCAACTGCGAGTTGGATTCCCGCACGAAGGGTTCCATACCACACGAGCAAAAAAATCACGTTTGTTGTATGGGAGCCCCCTTAAATATTTATTTTATTCTATTTTTTATTATTTTTAGTTGTTATAGCGGCAACAGAAATACATCATGTGTGAAAATTTCAACTGTCTAACGTGATAGCAGCCTGTTGATGACGGACAGACAGCGGAGTCTTAGTAATAGGGTCCCGTTTTACCATTTGGGTAAGGAATCCTAAAACAGTGTTTTCAATCGATTCCCTTTCGTTGTCCGCAAGTGTATCTACACTTGTTGTCAATAAGTAATATCGCGGCAGTATTGTTTGTTTGCTGAATTCTTTATGATAGGATTCGTCCGATGAAGGCGGTCGCAATCAAGAATATACATGTCCTGACCTTTTACCTGGCCATCTACTCTGTAAGTCTTTGACCGATATTTTGGAGCGCCGGATGTCTGTACATACATCTCATTTGAATTCTTTAAAAATGGCGTCTGCAATTTTATTTATTTACTAGCTTTTCGCCCAGAACTTAGTTTTTGTGGAAATTTTGAAAAATTATGTAACCTATGTGCTAATTCAGGGTATCTCAGCTACCTCCATATCAAATTTTATAAAAATTGGTCCAGCCGTATGAGCGTGAAAGAGTAACAAACATCCATATATACATCCATACAAACTTTCGCGTTTATAATATTACTAGCTCTCCGCCTGGGACTTCGTTCCCGTGAGAATTCGGGAGGATTATGTAGCCTATGTGTTATTCTGATATCTTAGCTATACATATTACTGCAAAGTTTCATCAAAACCCGTTAAGCCGTTTTAGAGTTATAAGTGTCGGTACAAACCCGACTTTGTTTTATACATATATTAAGAATAGCATTCCGCTCGGGACTACAGTCCCGTGAGAATTCGGTAAAATTATGTAGCCTATGTTACTTAGGCATAACGTAGCATCCTAATGGTGAAAGAATTTTTGAAATCGGTTCATTAGTTTCGGAGCCTATTCAATGCAAACAAACAAACAATCAAATCATTCCTCTTTATAATATTAGTGTAGATATAGTAAGAATTAAATTAACCTTGTTACCGTCAAAGTAAAGTCGGCAGTACTCCAACTCCAGAGTTATTCGAGCTATGTAGGTAAAGTAGGGTAGTTATTCCAGCGCGCATTCTTTGACCGGAACATTGTCGGCTATTTCAAAGTCAACGTCAAAATAACTTTATTTCATAGAACGTTCAGAATGTTACTTAAAATAAATCTAAGTAGTGAATTACATTAGTATTTTTATTTTTGTGTAGTCTTCCTTAAAGAAGAATAGACAAGAAACTCCGAGGGTTGCTCTTTTTAACTCAATCATACAAAATTCTTTTCATTACTCATACTCGGAGGCAACTTCAGACCTTCTTGGTCTTGGTCTAAAGTTGACTACGGAGCGGCTTGAAAGTAATACTTTTCCAGCCTAGGGAGAATCGCTTTCAACTGACAGCTGTCAAATTAAATATTTAAAAAACATGTTTCAATACGGCCACTCTATTACAGCGCAATGTAAAATTGAAATAACAAAATTTAAGTATTCATTAAAGAATACTTTTTTAATGACTCTATAATAATTTATTTTAGCTATTTCTTTAAAATAACATAGATTTTGGCAAAATATTTACTATTTTTTCAATGATGAAAATGAAAAATAATGGCTGAATAGCTGGCCAGCCACAGGAAAAAAACATAATAGGCGGAAAAATGGCATTCCGATCTTCATTTGTTTTTTCGAGTTGTAGCGTTTTGTAATTTTCGCATAGCAGTAATGAGTTCAGCTTATTTATGTTTTTATTTTTACTTTCTTTGTATTCGTAATGAAAAACACAATGTTTACCTCGGGTGAAAGACTTATTTAGTCCCTCGAACTAGTAGCTCCCTCGCTACGCTCGGTCGCCAAACCCCGTCTCGGGACTTAAATAAGTTGCTTTCACCCCTAAAGTAACAATGTACTATTATTTTCTCATTTTAATTGACTTAATATCTGAATAACTCTGGAGCTGCAGCTTGAGCATGATCGCGATAAACTGATGGTGAAACTTCACTTTGATTGTGCGAGGGCCCTGCGCAAAGGCTTGTACGCTGATATTTTGACATAGGATCACGGCGTATCATGCGCGGGATGATGTCATGCTCGAGCTGCTGAGCAATTCAAGACTTGTATATTTTAGACTTGCTAGCTCTTTGCCGGCAGTTTCGTTTGTTTGGCGGCTTACGATATGTTAGCATGTAAAAGTAAAGAAATTTGACAAACCTTTGATAGACATATACAGGATTTAAAGTACATAAATAATTATACGGAAAGAAAAATGTTCGGCATTTTTTACATCTAGTCCCATAAATGTAAAAAAATACTAACATACTGCAAATGCCAAATGTAACGACAGCCTGCGCAAATATTTAAATAGTTCAGTCTTCCCATAACTATGATCGGATAAAACTCCTGGTTTTCGGTAAATTACTGGTTTTCGTGTTTTACCTTATTATTATGGTTTTTTTTATCGCAAAATGGGGTATATTCAATTTAATTTAAAAGCAGAAATTTTTAAAAAAACATAAAAAACCGAAAAATAAATTCAACTTTAACCTTGTATACTGTATAAATATAAATACTCTAAAGTTATTGTTAAGGTATAAAATCGTAGCCTACAACTGCGCCTGAGCAAGGTCATTTATAATAACAGACATTTTCCAAGAAAAACTTATCGAACTGACATTTCCAACCCTTAACGCTGAATTAACAAAAAACGAAGTGAAATGATCGAAGTCTTTTTAATAAAATGGCGAACTAATCATTTCGCAAGAAACGATTCGTAATTGATCTTGATTAATGGGCGGTATTAGTCAGTGATGTTGTAAATTAAGTGTAGATACAATACCTCTAAAATTAGAAAAAAATGTTTCACCCTGACACTTATTGCGTGTAACTTTTAAACGGCTGAACCGAGCTCGTCAGCTCGCTCATGTCAGATTTCAAACGAAAAAAAACCCATTGAAATTGGTCCTTTCGTTTAGAAGCTACGGTGCCACAGATGGACACACAGATACACAGACATACATACTCCAAACTATTATGGGTTGGTTATACACCTTTTTTTTTGTCGGGGGTTAAAAACTAGCCACACTTGCTCGTAATGATTTGTGAAATAGCATTCTGCATCATGTATCAGCGCTAACACTAAGAAAACAAATATCTTGCTGAATCGCAACCCATTTTAACCCTCGAAGAAAAAAGAGGGATGTTATAAGTCGGCGTGTGTTTGTGTGTTTCTGTGTTCGTCTGGGAATCGTAGTTCCTAAACGAGTAGACTGATTTCGATACAATTTTTTGTGTGAAAGCATTGAGATGGTTCTTGGCTATATTTAATCAAAATTGGTTTAGCCGTTTAGAAGTCACAAGCTATGAATGCCGGGGATGATACAAAATTTTTAATTTTAGAGTTATCTACCTTTTTTCCTTCAATAATCATTGACGTCGATTGCTCAGCAAGGGTGGCTTAGTGATTAGGAAGGTCGTAGGGTCGAGTTTTTGTGCAATCGATCAATAGCGATCAATCTAAATTGAATTGTTACATCAGTGCCTCGTCATTCACATAGCCCTTTACATGAAACAGCCTTAAGGCTATACTGAATTAATTTTCCCTTTTTTTAACCTAAAGAAAAAAAAGAGTGGTGTTATAAGTTTTACGTATCTAGTTATCTGTGTGGCTGTTTGTCTGTGACATCATAGCTCCTAAACGAATGGACCGATTTGTTGTTTGAAAGATCGAAATGGTTCCGGTTAAAGAATATTTTATTTAATAACAATTTTCGCTTAATGAGATAATGATATCACTTAGGTTCTCAACTATACAGAAGATTTTTAATCACCATACACATTTTTCGTAACTACTTTTTATTATTAAAAATGGGTTCGCTCTTGACCACAATCTAGCTTAGGTCAAAGATGCGGTCGAGGATGTAGCGAGCTCACCCAGAAGATTCCTATTCACTCGTACTTTAAAGATATTTGGGTTGTATGAACTCGGAAATACAGACGCCGGCAGGGAATTCCACTCTCTGGCAGTGCGCAATATAAAAGATGAAGAATAGCGCTCAGTACGTATCCGAGGGATCTCGACAAGATAAGGGTGATACCCCGCAGTGCGTCTGGACGTCCGATGGAAAAAAGGGGCAGGCGGAATGAGCTCATGTACGTAAACTTTATGAAAATTTAACAGACCCGTATTTTTGTATGGAAAAAAAAATTACATCGTCCAATTGACTTGAAACTTGGTAATAGTACTCTTCAACACAATTTGTTACATCAGTGTTTCTGCGTTTTACAAAATTAATTCTCTAAGACGTTAAAAAGGGGTAGTGTTACTAGCTAGTGTTACTAGCAGCAGCTGGAACAGCAATTTTTTTAAAATCTTGCTTGATAAAAACAAGCGAAGTCAAGAGTCAACCCATATTATAGTAATAAAAAATATATATAAAATAGCACATAGATTACTTAAAAGTCAGAAATAGTAGTAGATTAAGAAATATAATCTTAACTATGTATCTGATGTATGTCATCGTAGCTAATTCGATGTGGTTTTTAGCCTCCGACGCAAAAAGAGAGGGGTGTTATAAGTTTAACGTGTCTGTCTGTGTATCTGTTTGTGGTATTTTAGCTCCCAAACGGATGCACATAGATGAAAATCTGTTCAGCCGTTTAAAAGTTATAAGCAATCAAATGTCGGGGGTTATTTTAAATCTTGCTTGATATAAAAAAGCACATAGATTACTTAAAAGATAGAAATAGTAGTAGATTAGGAAATATAACCTTAAGAAGAAATGATGTGGCATCGTAGCTCCTAAACGGGTAGGCCAATTTCGATGTTGTTTTGAAAGTTGACATATTCGAGGTTTTTCTTAGCTATATTTGATCGAAATTAGTTCAGCCATTCAACTAAAGTATACGCCTGAACTAGATGTAGCCTGTGCTTCAGGGAGTACACGAAACACGAGATCTTTAGATTATGCTTCAGCGGCTCAACCCCTTAAAATACCTCGGACAAAATTCGGCAAACCGACTTGTTTACAAAATTAACCTAAGTTTCTTTGAGAAATATTATTTTAGCCACCCAAATGCTAACGCAATATTTTCCTGCACCTTTATCAGAAAATTTTACAAACACAAACATAATAGGCTGTTTCCGACCCTTAAAAGGTAAAGTTTTGAAAGCGTTTATAATGTTAATTAAAAAAAAGTCCAACAAAGGAAGTTTGTTGGGTGTTTGCTCCAAATTTGGGAAACGCAATTGAGTTTTGTCACCATGGGTGGGTTACTTTTTCGCTTTGAAGTTTTTGGGTTTGATTTATTATTGTTTCATTGTTTTAAACATAGATTTTTCCCCTATCTTCTATTTAAATATGTATATAAAATTGGAGGTCCTGATTCACTGACTCATCAACACCCAGCCCAAACCCTTAGACCTAGAAAGCTGAAATTTGTCAAAAAAGTGTCTTTTGTAAACTAGGCATCCCGGGGGTGAAATTTTTGGAATTCAACCCCTAAGAGGGTGAAATAGGGGTTCAAAGTTTGTATGGAGAAAACAATTTTTTTTGGACATGTTGACTCGAAACTTCGTCAAGACGTACCCTAAATCAAATAAACGGACACGTGTTTCGCGATTTTTTAAAAGTCAAACATTTTGAGAATGAAATGGGTGACTAAAAAAGTTCTTTGCGCGAGCGAAGCCGCGGGAAAAAGCTGGTTATTATGCGTAAGTAACTCTTTCTGTCTATCTGTTACGCTTTCACGCCTAAACTACTGAAATGATTTTGATAAAATTTGGTACAGAGATAGATTAGACCTTGGGAAAGGCAGAGGCAAAATTGTATCCCACGTCTGGGCACAATATAACCTGTGGTCTACGCGGGCCAAGCCGCGGGCGGAAAGCTTGTACTTACATAAATTAGACAAAAAAATCACATGAACTTATGACTAAGACTTACAGTTTCCTGAACTTATTTCAACGTAAGTACTCAAAGTAATAAAAATAAAATAAAACATCGTTAGAATTTCGTAAAATCCTTCCTTATACCTTGCCTACTTTATAAAAGCAACCTTTGAAGCAAAACACAGTTTTCTAGGTCCAAGGGTTTAGGCTGGGCGTTGATGAGTCAGTGAGTCAGGACATGCAATTAAAAAGAAAAGACTTATACGATAACTGTGCAAGTGAGCACTAAGCGGTTTCTTATAGGCAACCCAAACGTGTTAATAACACACGTTGTGTGGGAGCTTTTCTATACTAATATTATAAAGAGAAAATATTTTATTGTTTGTTTGTTTGCATTGAATAGACTCCGAAACTACTGGACGATTTGAAAAATTCTGTCACAATTAGAATGCTACATTATCCCTGAGTAACATAGGTTAGGTAAATAATTTTCTCGAATTCCCACGGGTATAAAGTCCCGAGCGGAATGCTAGTATTTAATATGTCAGTAAGTGATTGTTGTTTAAGTAATATGTTTGTATGATTTAGGCCGATCATTCTAGCGTTTTGGTTGACATTAATTGTTAATTGAAATGAAGATTTATTTGAATTTGAATTTTCAAATAAGAAGTGTTAGCTATAAAAAAAATAAAGGCAATGAAGACAAACATCACAAAACTGTGAATTTAAAATGACTTTAAAAACTCCCATGGTAACACCGCTGCATATATAATTTGGGTTTAACAACTTTTTCCATTATGTTTAGATTGTTTACCTTTATAAAAGGACGGTGTACGATAATTCTCGTCTTTGTTTGTGTACCTGTTCTGTTTATGTGATTATGAATTTTATTAAACGAGAATAATAATGAAAGATTACCTCTAGCTGTTTGTTTTTTTTACGTCAGGATTAATTTTGTTGAAATAGTTTTTTGAGCACTTCGTCCCTTATTTTTAGAGTACTTGACGTATGTGGCAAGCTTGATTTACCTCAAGTGGTATGAATCTGTAGTTCTCCGTACGAGACACAGATGGCGCTAACCTACACACACGACGTAATGCCCTTAATAAGGGAATACAAAATTTCGCCGCTTGACTTGAAAGCACGATAGCTCAGTTGGTTAAAACACCAGGACATCTAATCCTGGGGTCGTGGGTTTAAGTCCCATTCGCGCTGAACATTTTTATCTCCCTATTTATTAGTGACTATCTCTCACACCTTTTAAAAATACTAAATCAATGTTAAGAGTTTTAGAACCAGCAATAGTTGTGACCTATTATTCAACGTGCCCTCTGAAGCACGGAAATGCTCGTGATAAAATTCTATGATCATCCATCAAGGTCTAATCCTGCACACACGGGTGTGCATGAATCGCGCGAGGTTTTAAAGCAACATATCAAGAGCATTTCCGTGCTTCGGAGAGCTGTTGTCGGCCCCGGCTGTGATAGGTTGATACATTCGCTAAAACAAGTCAAAGGTCTTTTGACTGTTTGAATACACTGACACCAGGGTTAGTCAAGTTCGCCACATACTTAACTATACTTACACTATTAGAAAAGAAAGAAGGATGAAAAAGGTGTAACATTATAGCCAACTATAGTAATTTCACTAGTAAAGTAACAATTACCCTAGTTTTTTGTTTATTTATTACGTTCCTTAACTATATACTGTGAACTGTCCAACAGAATAACAACAATAAACGTATTTTCTTTCTTCTTTCTTTCTTATATTGTTATCGGCCTGTATTTCTTACACTTTGAGGGACTTTTCTAAATTGGTTTTGTATCCTAATCAAACCCATGATAGCCTAACAAAACTTGACTTAACCTAATTCAATGTAAGCCGCCGATAAAGTGTCGTCCAATAATAATTTCACAGTAAAAATGTAATATTAAGACTTATTATAATCCCACCAATAGTAGATTTACAACAAGTGCACTTCGGCTCGGGCTGCTATAAGTCTCGGATAAAAATGGTTTTGTGGACGAGTTATAAACTCTGCTTTTCACTTCGATTGCGAGGAAATAATAAAATAACATATAATAACAAATTTTATCTTTAAACTTCTGATTATTTTGGCTGTATGGAGTTTTCTATGTTATACTATAGGCCCATTTATGAGTAGATCACTTTGTGCACTAGAGCACAAAATGCGATTTTGTGCAGCCTATAGTAGATCGTTTTGTGCTCTAGAACACAAAAATCGATTTTGTGCAGCCTTTAAGCTGCAAAAACAAGCTCTTTCCGAGCATGAGTAGTGAAAAAATAATTTCGTGTAAAATGTTGCCAACACGAGACCATAATATGACTCGCAATGTCAAAAAAACAACATCGTGGTCCTATGTAAAATGTCAACATTGACAACGCCATAGGGCGAGCAAGCCTTTGCACAGGACCCTCGCTCAATCAAAGTGAAGTTTTAGCGTGAGCCGAGCGCGAGTTTGTCGTTATCGTGCTAGAGCTGATAGGTAATCTCATGTAGAGCCAAGCTTCTAACTCTACACGCCCTAACTTCACAAACTCTGCACCTTAGTCACAATATGTATCTTGGCAATACAAGAACTATTACATAAAATAAAATTAATGAACAGTGGATAAATTTTTCACCTTACGCTCATGTGAATGTCAAGCCACACTTCTTATTAATATATACTAGCATTCCGCTCGGGACTTCGTTCCCGTGGGAATTCGGGAAAATTATGTAGCCTATGTCAATCGAGAATAATGTAGCTTTCCAATGGTGAAAGAATTTTTCAAATCGGTCCAGTAGTTTCGGAGCCTATTCAATGCAAACAAACAATCTATTCTTTCCTCTTTATAATATGTATACTCGTAGATAGATACACTAAATAGATATAGAAAACAAATTCGGCTTTCTTCGAATACTTATTACTCGAGAACGGCTGGAGTGATTTTCATGGTTTTTGATTTTTGTATTTGTCTCCGTCCCGAATAGCAGAATAACTATTAACAACATTGGAAAACTGACAAAAAACCCACGGGAACGAAGACCTGGGCGAAAAGGTAGTTTTGATTATCTACTAACTAACTCGGCAGAAAATTTAATAGCGTCCGTATTGAAAGCTGTCACATTTGAAAATGGAGCTCTAAATTCTGCCAATCAGAATGCATTGCGCGGTAGGCGGGCTAAATGACGAGCGTCAACAAATCAGTTCAGTTGTGCGATTGCATTGCGTGTTGCGTGCATGTCATTAATTTCAGGTCCAGTGCTGGGTTTTGGAATTACTGGGCTAAGCGTTTCGCTTACTATGTGAATCTAGATGCTAACTTGCATTTAATTTTAAACTAAAGGGCAAGCAAAATATACGAGTTCAATAAATATCCAGCCGAATTAATAAGTCACCGTAACACTATCAAACCCGTAATATTGTAGTTTGACTCAGATGCTCTTTGGCAGGCTTCGGGATCTCCGAGGAACGCACCGATGCCCACCTAGCATCTCGCCCGAGGGGTTCCTCACGGGGCAAGAGGTTAATACCACATACCCCAACACCACCCTGGTGCGCGGTGACATGGTCACGCCATGACGCCCCCATCTTGGGGTCGATTTTGAGATGCAGCAGCCCCCGCTGCTGACGCCTGCGACACCTGGTCCCTCTTTAGTCTCCTTTTACGATAGGCGGGGGAGACCGTAGCTATATTCTAATCCGTAGATACACGGTGCCTCTGCCGGGGCGTCCACAACCATCCCAGCGTCTACGTCTTCGAGCAGGATCGGCCCTCTTGCGATCCGAAAAAGCCCAACCTAACTTAGCCTAATTTTATGTAGGTGGCCCTTAAAGTTACGTCAATTCATAATTTTACCAGGAAAATTATAATATCGCAGGAGACTATAATTTCACTAGTGAAGTTGTAATATTGCGGTTTTAACCATTTTCCGGTGACATATACAACCTGGATACAAAACGATGGACGGCGTCGCCGTGCAAATATGGGGGGGCGATGATCTCGAAAATATTATACAGGGTGACTTTTTAATCAGTACGCAATTTTTTTACGGCGTCAGTAAGAACGTAAACAAAGAGGTAATTTTTTCATAGAAGTAGTTTTTTCAAATAAAAGAAAAAAAATACTTGAAGCGCTCGTAGCCCAGTAGCGCACGCTGATCTCAACCGATCAGTGAGGTTAAGCAACGTACACAGAAGCAGGGAATCTGATGGGTGAATAAAGCGGCGATTTATAACGAGCGATTCCGTGCTTCGGAGGGCACGTTAAGCTGGCGGTCCCGGCTGTTATTAATTGAATACAGTCGTTAAAACCAAGTCAGAGGCCATTGTGCGGTTTCAAAACCCTGACACCAGGCTTAGCCAAGTTCGCCACACACTTGACTATACCTGCACGATAAGAAGAAGAAGACTTGTGAGTTTACTAGATTTCGAGTTTCATTAGTAGTATGGTTTGTGTGACTGTGGTTATGTCACTTTGATTTGTCGAAAGCTAGCCGCTTGTCGCATTATACGTTCGATATGCTTTAGTAGGTATGTGTTAGAATTTGCTTTGACCTGAAATTCCATCCAGAGGCAAATTTCATTGTGACAGAGGCGAAGCGGTGATAGCCCAGTTGGTAATGAGCCAGAAGCAGAAGGTTGCGGGTTCAAAGCCTGGTAAGGGCCTGTACCACTGAATTCGTCTTTTCGGATTTATGTAAGTCAGAGGCCATTGTGCGGTTTGAAAACTCTGACACCAGGGTTAGCCAAGTTCGTCACACACTTGATTATACCTACACGATAAGTAGAAAAAGACCCCATATAGTGATATAGAATCCTGTTAGTGACGTGAAAGAAATTGTTGCACCAACCAGGAAACATGTCAAGGACCCTGTCAATCTGTCAATCCAACGGTTTAAGGAAATGACTGGCACTTTCCAGGGGAAAACGGTTATATCATGGAGGAATCATTAATTTTATTCTGCAACTACTTTGGGCTGCAAATGTAAAGGTTGTTTTTATATTAAGTCACAAATAGCTTAGTATTAAATTAATGCTACGTTATCTTCGCCCCTGAGCAAGATTGCGGTCAAGAGTGAAGCCATTCGTTATCTATACTTAATATTATAAAGAGGAAAAATTTGATTGTTTGTTTTTTTGCATTGAATAGGCTCCAAAACTACTGGCCCGATTTAAAAAATCCTACATGATCTCCGATGAACATACTCGTAATTTTGCCGAAATACATAATTTTGATTTCTGTCTTGTTGATGTGAATAAAGACGGTATTGTACCCTGACATAACCTTTTGTATAAAATGTTACTGTATCTTATTTGTGTTGGAGTGCAATAAAGTATATTGTTTTGTATTGTATTGTACATTTAAATGAACTTTAGCTTTAATTGAATGTTTCTGCAATTGAGCGTGAGAAACGAGGGGACGAAGAACCTGATGGGGTAAACATACAGGGTGACTGGTTGAACGACGGACGCGTTTAAGGAGGCAAACTAGTAACCCATGTACATTCCCTCTATGAAATAAAAAGTGAAAATTATTTTGAAATATGTGAGATTTTTAATTTTTTTGAAATGTGAAGTTTATGTAATTTTGCGTATACTGCATAAACAGGCAGCCACCGCAGCGGGGTAGTGCACTATGAGTTCATGACCTTGGAAGGTATTGTCAGCCGTTGCGCACACGTCACAGCGAGCGTAGTAAATGGTAAAAAAGGAGATGGTCATTTTAAAAATAAAATAAAATTGAAAAAATAAGGTGGTGGTTTTTTATGCTTCATGGAATGGGTATCAGCTTCCTATACACTTCCTTCAATGGGTCCGTCGTTCAACGTATCGTGATTTCGTGTTTCGAGTAGTACGTTAAACCATTTAGATGATCGATATCGTTTGAAAATTTCACAATGGCTGTCAGTCGAAGTAATTAATGCCTTTTTGTTCTCTTTCAGGTAAAAATAATATCCTTGAGGTCACACACGTAAGCTCACGTATTTGTCCCGTTGCGGTAGGCAGAGACCACAGTTAAGGTAAAAGGTTAAGAGCTCTGATAAAGCATGTATTCGCCCAACTGTCACTCAACTGATCAGTGACGTTAAGCAACGTACACAGAGGCAGGGAACCTGATGGGTGACGAAAGTGGCAATTTATCATGAGCGTTTCCATGCTTCGGGGGGCACGTTAAGCTGTCGGTCCCGGCTGTTGTCGATTGACTACAGTCGTTAAAACCAAGTCGGAGGCCATTGTGCGGTTTAAAAACTCTGAAGCTCTGACACCAGGGTTCGCCACAAACTTGACTATACCTACATGATAAGAGAAGAAGAAGAAGGTGAGCAGATTGACAGATCAACATGAAATACACTTTTTATTATTTCATCTATTGAGTTTTTTTTGGTATGAGTTATTCTTTGCTTTGATCTTAGTATATTTTGATGGAATCTCATGACCGCAACCTATTTACTTGTTTAATTGTCTTTGAACACACGGCAGCTCATCAGGGTATACATGTTGACCTTGACTTCGCCCTTATCTCGCTTGCAAAATAGCGGCGTCTTTCGTAGTGCAAATGGATAACCTGACGTGATGCTATATATATGTACATGATGTAGCTTTTACCATGACATTATTTCTCCGATTGTTCATCAAACAATCAGTCCATATTATTTTATATTTTCCCTATTTACTACTAAACATAACAGTTTTCAGTTTATTTTTATTCAAAACTAGCATTCTGCTCGGGACTTCTTTCTTGTGGGAGTTCGGGAAAATTATGTAGCCTATGTCTATCGAGAATAATGTAGCTTTCTAATGGTGAAAGAATTTTTCAAATCAGTCTAGTAGTTTCGGAGCCTATTCAATACAAACAAACAAACAATCAAATCTTTCCTCTCTATAAATAGTACATTAAAAGTATAGAAAAACTTTACACCTTTCTAACAACAAAAAACGTCAGTAGAAACTATTCCAACCCAATTAAAACCGAATCCAAAGTCCTCACAGAATGTCAGAGTCGAAGCTTCACTACGATATATGCTGAGTCGTGGAATTGAGGCCATTTTATCTGTTCAGGTGGTGAAATTGAGCACTATACTTGCTGACAACCACCCCGACCAGCAGCGCCACTGCCAACCGAACATAAAATTTGCAAACTATCAAGCAACTGAAAATTCTGTTGACGGTGGCGCTACCCGTCAAAGTAGCCGTCATTAGATGTATTAAATTTGGATAGTTCTCAATTTCGCTACCTGAACGAATAAAATTGCGACCATGGACACACAACTGAAGTTACAGAATCGGGGCTCAGGCCCTTTTCAACCGACTTCAAAAAAGGAGGAGGTTCTCAATTCGACTGCATTTTTTTTTTTGTATATTTGTTACGCGATTACTCCGGCAACTGTTGTCCGATTTTCAAAATTCTTTATTTGTTCGAAAGAGTATACTCCTGAAGAGGTCCCATATAAATTTTATCGAAAACGATTCAGCGCTTTTAAAAAAAATCAACAAAAACAAAATATACTACAAACTAGAACATCATCTAAATAAATGAATGACATTTCTGTTTGTAGTTATTTGCTAATAGGCATTGTAGTCCGCAAAAAACTAGATATCTACTTTGTGCGAACTGTTGTTGGGATTGAAGTCGGTGACTCATACGTTTTTAACGTGGAAAATTATTGTTAACACAGTATATCTAAATTAGACTGTAATTATACAACGTAAGATTTTATTGTAACTAGATTGTTCTTGTTTGGGCCTTTTTATAATTCGAAAACAGCATGGCAAAATTGTATTACTATTGCCTCCTATGTAATAGTAATACTGGAAGCTGAGAACATAGGGGGCAATGGTAATTCAAATTTTGGAGTGCCGTGCCGTGCCGTTCGAATCATAAAAAGGCCCTTTTAGTAAATAAAGCAGTAAATAAAATAAAATACAAACCCTGAAAAAAAAGCCTGTAGCAACCAAAAAGCTAATTTCATTATCTATCTCTGTCACACTTAACGACACGGTCCATCTCCTTTCTCCTACTTATAAAATATTCTGTCAAATAAATGGTGTGCAGAAAAGTTGTTTATACTGAGTATTTGGGAAAAAAGTTCTTTTGCAGTATAGTCATTGCACTGTAGGTAGAGTCGGTTTTTTTATTTTTTTATTAGTAATGTACTCAGATTACCTTCGTAAAAGATACCGCATATAAGGCAACTATGAGGAAAGTAACATGCGCTGCGCGCCTGTATTGTACAATAAATATTCTTACAGGAGCAAAATATGGTACTTAAAGTTAAAATAAATTTAAGGTACAAATGCGGACAGTCACCTGTGTTAGTCGTCATCAGCCTGTGTCAGTCCACTGCTGGACATAGGCCTCTTCTATGGCACGCCACTGAGCTCGGTGTTCAGTTCTCCTCTTCCAACCACTGCCCCCTACCTTACGAATATCGTCATCCCACCTACTTACAGGGCGCCCTAATTTAGGTATTTTTCTTTCGTTGCCCATTTTTTCTCTCTGAAAAACCGTGCACGCGGTTTTAGTCCTTGATGAATGAAAAACTTGCACTCGGTTCTAGTTCTTACTTTTCAAAAACCGTGCATGCGGTTTTAGATCTTATTTTTGAAAAACCGTTCTTCATTGGAACACACTTTTGTGAGTTGTTCTGCAAACGCCAAAGAAACAAGGATGACAGGCATGTTCGATAAGAGAAAAAACTCCAAAAGAAATGCTAAATCTGGGAATAAACTTTACCTACCACGAACTCCTATCTGTATACTTCAGCAAAGTTTTCTCCAGAGCCTCCCGGCCCATTTCAGCGTAGGCTAAAGTGACCGGAAAAAATATTCCGTGCCATTACAGAACCGGACGTCTAATTACGGACCAGTAGCTCCGTCCGGCTTTTCCCGTACGTCACTGGCAGGCTAGAAAGCCAGCACTATGTAGGCTATGTGATATACGTAGTTGGCGAGAAAAGATTACGAGAAAATGTGATGTTTTTCGAAGAAAAATCATTTTTTTTTAACTAGAGAGAATGTCTTAAGATTTTCTAGCCTTCTTTTTCTAGGGTTCCATGAGAAAGGGAGCCTTTTGGGTGATGATTTTTTAACCTCCGATAAAAAAGGGGTGTTATAAGTTTGACGTGTCTATCTGTGTGTCTGTGTACTCTGTATGCCTGTGTATCTGTGTGTCTGTCTGTGGTAGCTCCTAAACGAATGTATCGATTTAAATGCGGTTTCTTTTGTTTGAAAGCTGACATATTTTTAATCATTATACTTAACGTTGGCAAAATTGTCTTATCCTTTGAAGACAGAGCCATATAAACGCTACACACTCAAAGACCCACACTAAGGTTTTCCCTTGTTTCGTGGGTCCCTCGGAACACACATAAAGACAAACACAAACACCCATGACCCGAGAACAAACATCTGCTTTTCACACAAATGTTTGCCCCGACTGGGGATCGAACCCAGAACCCGCCGATCAAGAGGCAGCGTCACTACCACTCGACCAAACCGGCCGTCGAACATAAAAATTTATTGATTGATTTGATCAAAATTGGATTAGCCGTTTAAAAGTTATAAAAAGTCAAATGTCGGGGGTGACACTACATTTTCAATTTAAGAGTATAATTAGAAGTAAAATATGTATGTCAAAGTTTTAAAGATTTTCTGGGCTTATTTTTTTAGGGTTCATGTGAATCTCATCCAAAGATTTGTATTACTGATATACTACGTGCATCAAAATCGGTCCATTCGTTTAGGAGCTACGATGCCGCAGACACACACATATACGCACGTCCTACCTTACTTAAAACACAACTATTTTTTCGCAGGGGTCAAAAATGGTCACCACATCCTCACACACACACACACACAATATCCACATTCGATTTAAAAGCAAAGTCATTCGATGTAAAAAACACTGTCATTATTGCCATTGATTGAAACGATACAAGCTCCTGGAGCTGGACAAAAGTGGTCTTGATTAAATTGAGGAGCAGTAGTCAATGGACTACAGACTCCATATGCGTAAACTCCCAGATTAAACCTGCTTATGGTCTAAAGACAGATCGCAAGTAGAAGGAAAAAAAATATCTTTTCATTAATTTATACAGCCATTAATTTACATAATTGCTGCCCTCACTATCGTCTAGTTTATTAAATAAGTTAAGCTGGGAAGTGCATACAATGTAACAAGTCAGTGCACACGATTGCATGTAAATTGCATGTCATAACGTGTTGCAAGTTGGCACGCAGCTACGATGTACGACGGAAATTACATTAACATGTGTTACGGTTTAGTTCAGGACTGTAAAATATATATGACACCTAAAAATTGTAAAAAAAACAGTAGGTAATATTACAATTTAAGTAATGAATTATAATCTCCTGCGATATTAAGATTTTCCCTGTAAAATTACAATTTCACGAAACTAATATTAATGAAATTTTAGGTTATATTTCATTAATATTATTTTTTTGTCCGTCAATGTGAAAAAATTGAAGCAGTTTTGAATATCTACTCAGTGAGTTTGACATTCACGTAGCTAAAATCATGGGGTTCAATTCGTGTATAGCGTGTACTGCAGTGGAGTAGACCCACGTTGTCAAACAAATGAATCCACGCAGCTAAAAGCGCCGCGTGGCCGTGCGCATCCTGCGCCGCGGTGGGTCTGCGCCTTCAAACCACTTTAAGCCACATTTGACATTCGGAGAGACTTAAAATTAGCTAGTAACACTTTAGAGTGAGATATTCTACCCGTGAAACTGAACAGCTTTCTGCGAAGAATCCATATGAAATTCTCAAAATATGTTTGGCTTCTCATACTAAAGTAATCGCTCAAGTAGTATGAAGACGCGAAATACGTGTATATAATATCCCCGTATTTGTATTTTTGTGTATATGTCTATCTGTGTGTCTGTAGCATCGTAGCTCCTATTAGAATGGGCCGATTTCGATGCCGTTTTTTTAGGAGGTATAAACGATGAATTTTGGAGGTGATATGACATTTTGATTTTAGGTTATAATGTTATCCACAGAAAAGATTGTTTATCTTGCATTTATCTCATTTCACTCAGTTCATAACGTTTTCTATTTTCAATTTTTTTTCGTTCCACGTGAATAACTATACGGACACAACGCGCAGTAAGATATATGTAAATCAACCCCTAAAACCTTGCTCGTATCCTTACAAATCATGACTACCCACATTCCCCATAAGCAAAGGAACCATTACCTCGAAACGGCACCTTAATTTCTTAATGAAGGAAGATAATTTATCAAAGGAACCTCTAGTCATCGTTGGGTTTACTATCTGGCTGGAATATAGTTGAAATATAGTGAGGAAACAAATCTTCTTCTTCTTAGACCTTAGTCTAGTGTCGTCATTAGGGGTGCGCTTGATCATCCTCTTCTTATCGTGTAGGTGTAGTCAAGTATGTGGTGAACTTTGCAAACCCTGGTGTCAGAGTTTTCAAACGGCACAATGGACTCTGACTTGGTTCTAATGAACATGATCAAGGATTTTTCAGGTTAAGTTATTTCAGTGGAGCGACTGCCCTCTGACCTCCAAGATCCTGCCAACAGGGGAATCTAGCTGGGTCAGATCATGCTTTTTAGGGTTCCGCACCCAAAGGGAAAAAACGGGATTCTATTACTAAGGCTCCGCTGTCACTAGACTGTATCTCATGAACCGTGATAGTTAAACAGTTGAAATTTTCACAAATGATGTATTTTGGTTGCTTCTATAACAATAAATACTAAAAAGCAGAATAAATTAAATATTTAAGGGGGCTCCCATACAACAAACGTGATTTTTTTGCCATTTTTATAGAGATAATGGTTTTTGTAGAGTCCGACTCACACTTGGCCGGTTTTATAGGTAATGGTACGGAACCATTCGTGCGCAAGTCTGAGTCGTACTTGCCCGTTTTATTTTATTTTACACTTAGGTTTTCCCTTGTATCGTGGATCCCTCAGAACATACATAAAGACAAACACAAACACCCATGACCCGAGAACAAGCACATTTTAAACAAATATTTTCCCCAACTGGGAGTCGAACCCAGGAGGACCCGTTGATCAATAGGCGCGCCTACTACCACTCGATCAAACCCATGTCATTTAGTTGATTGAATGTGCAGATTTCCTCACGATGTTTTCCTTCACCGTAAGACCGTCAGTTAGTGTGCAATTACGTAACTCAGAAAACGAGTCGATGGTAGAATATCTGCACTGGGGATTGAACTCGGTACCTCTCGATTACAAGTTCAATCAACTAGCCATTAGACCACCGGCACTATCAGTACGGCAACAAATCTATGTAAGGATTTCTGGTCATTGAAGTTTTTGAAGATCTCTTACTATACTCGTACGTACCATGTATTAATCTTATCTGTATAGAAAGGGGGTCTTTGTTTACCTGCGGATCCCTAATGACTTGGAGACTGACGGAAGTGGATGATAATATTATACGTTTATTGGTTAATATTATTTACATTGAATGATCCAAGATTAGGGTTTTTTTTCTTTCTTTCTAGTGAACGAATTTAAATGAGTTTTTGTAAAAAAGTAAATTAAACGCAGTTCTATTTCAAATATGTCATGTATTGTAATGTCAAGTATATGAACCTCTGATTTACTACTAGAGTTGCGACTATTTCAATTTTGATATTAATTTAAAATTATCTTTTTATTGAGTACTAGCTTTCCGCCCGGGACCGTGAGAATTTGTAAAAATTTTGTAACTTATGTGTTTATGCAGGATGTCAGCTACCTCCATACCAAATTTTATAAAAATTGGTCCAGCCGTTTGAGCGTGAAAGAGTAACAATCATCCATACATCCTCACAAACTTTCGCATTTATAATATCAGTAAGATTTTTGAAACACGTTGTATTCATAATTTATTTATTGATTTAATGATTTCCGAGACTTTGCATTGCAATTCAAGAATAATCCATTTAAAATCCTTCCATAATTGTAATCAATAACTCATCTGAATACATCGCAAAAAGTATTTTATATGTAATCCCGTCTCACAAGATTTATACAAAAAAGCACAATTTCTGTGGCTTCAATTTCCATACCAGTAACTGGAATGTTCATTAATATGATCTCAACCAATCAGTGAGGTTAAGCAATGTAACCTGATGGGTGACCAAAAGTGGCCATTTATCACGAGCGTTTCCGTGCTTCGGAGGGCACGTTAATCTGTCGGTCCCGGCTATTGTCGACTGACTTCATCATTCTTCATCAGCCCATATACGTCCCCACGTGAGGGGTAATGCCATACTCACCACGCTTGGCAGACGGGTTGGCGAGGGTTTTGATATAATTGCAGAGTTTTCCTTCTCTGTGTGCAGATGAACTTGCTTGCATATTTACCTTAGTCGCCTTGTACGACACCTCGGTAAGAAAGAGGGTGCTCCTATTCTACTCTGCACACGGCAAACTGACTGACTACAGCCGTTAAAACCAAGTCAGAGGCCATTGCGCGGTTTGAAAACTCTGACACCAGGGTTGGCCAAGTTCGCCACACACTTGACTATACCTACACGATAAGAATAAGATCTAAATACATATCGCAAAACGTATTTCTTACATAATCCCATCTCACAAGGAGATATATATGTATATGCGAAAAAAAGCACAATTCCTGTGGCTCCAAATTTCCATGCCAGTAACTCGAATGTTCATTAATATGAAAAACGTTGAATAACACAATTTCGTATTCCGTCGGTTTGTTTGTTCTTACTTCGGCTTAAATTAAGGGAAACAAAATCTCGGTAAAGTTGTGACACACTGGGAGATTGGTGGAGACAGCTTTGAATGTTCTCGAATGTTCGAATGAATGTTTTTACGTTTGAGTTTTATTTAAGAAGATTTGTTAGGTTGGAGTTACAAATTGAGTTAGTTAAGAGGAAGAGCTCTACGGCAGGGAAATATATCATTAGCAGTGATCGGAGTTATGGGGAAAATGTTATCAAAAGTATGAATATGCCCTTGAAATCCGGACTGTTTCTCGAAAAATTGGTATGACTGTGAGTATTTTTAAGTTTTCCAATGCTCAGAGGAAAGCAAAAATAGTACATTGTTACTTTAGGGGTGAAAGTAACTTATTGAATCCCGGGGTTTGGCGACCGAGCGTAGCGAGGGAGCTAATAGTTCGAGGAACTAAATAAGTCTTTCACCCGAGGTAAACACTGTGCTTCACATTACGAATACAAAGAAAGTAAAAATACATAAAAACATGAATAAGCTGAATTCATTGCTGCTATGCGAAAGTTACAAAACTCTACAACTCGAAAAAACAAATGAAGATCGGAATGCCTATTTCCCGCCTATTATGTTTCTTTTCTGTGGCTGGCCAGATTTAAGTGAAAATCGTAACAGTAATTCTGATTGAAAAACGATATGAGAAACTTAAACATTATTTTTAAATACCTATTCAACGATAGCCCACTTGATATAGTTCGTTGATCCAAAATCGGCCGTCCAAAATCGGCCATTTTGATTTTTTAAATTTTTTATACTTTTTTGACATTTGCACCGTCATGACAAATCCAACGACATATCATTTATCAAAATCGGCCCACGCATTTGGTCTAAATAGTGCCGCAAAGGTACAAACATACATACATAGGCTGTGTTTATCAGCCCTCCTTTGTGTCGCGCAGTTGGGTAATAAGGCCCTAAAGTGCAAATCGCTCGCTGTGTTGTTTTTCCATAGTGATGATGACAATGATCTGATTCCAGAGTGCATACAATCTGAAGCCTCTGATGGCATTATTGTAAACTTACTAATTGTTTCTAATTGTATTACTTTTTATTGCCTCGCAGCGGTTATATAAAGTAGAGTATGCAACGAGGGGATAAAGTTGTATTTGTTTTAAACCCCTCGAACTCAGGGTTCTAGTCATGCTTGGGGCGCCCGTGACAAAATACACTGCTTTATCCCCTCGTTGCATAATGTATTAATTTAGATATCACTCATAACTCAGTGGCGCTTACTATTCAGTCTTGATCAGTGAGGTTAAGCAATGCACTAAGGGGAAAACGGGAAACTTAATGAAAGACCGTTGTGGCAATTAGCCACGAGCATTCTCGTGCTTCAGTGGGATCATTAAACTGTCGTACTCGTACCCGGCTGTTATTCATTGTCTTCATACCTCCTACTATCATATCCTGCTAAACCGAAAGCCTTCCTTCTTATCCTACTAAATGCGAAAGTTTGTAAGGATGTGGTTTAGAACATATAAACAATCTAATGTCGGGGGGTAATATTTTTTTAAAATTTTTGAGTTATTTATGAAACAAAGTAATCTAAACTAATCTACATCTATACTAATATTATAAAGAGGAAATATTTGTATTTTTGCATGTAATGAATAAACTTAAAAACTACTGGACTGATTCTTTTACCATCAGAATGCTACATTATTCCTGAGTGACATAGGCTACATAATTTTCCCGAATCCCAAGGGAATGGAGTCTCGTGCGGAATGCTAGTCTATCTTCTATCTTTACTATTTAAAAAGTGGAAAGATTTGGTTGTTTGTTTTTTGTTTGAATTGAATAGGCTCCGAAACTACTGGACCGATTTGAAAAAATATTTCACCATTAGAAAGCTACATTATCCCCGATGGGTATAGACTACATAATGTTGCCAAATTCGGGAACGAAGTCCCGAGTGGAATGCTGGTTTATTATAAAAATGTTCTCTCAGTGTATCCCTGTCAGTTGTTGCGTGAGATAACGAAGAGCACAGCGCTCGCGAGTGGAATGCTAAACACTCACTTTTTACTTCCCGCGCTAATTGTTATTCAATTCTATTAATTAAACAATATTTTGTTTATGTTTAGAGATGTATCTCAAAGAAAACTTAGAATGTTCCAGCTACCTACTTTTCCCAAGTGAGGCTACATGGTACAAAGTTTACATTTAAGAAGCATTTCAAGGCATATCTTCTTGAAAAATAAAAATTGGGTATTGCCAAGCACTTCGTTGCTTAGATTTCCTTGGACGACATCTCATCTCTTAACTAGTTTTGACATTTTGTATGTATTTTTTAATATATGTTATTAATAATTATTATTTCAATCTTATGACATTCCATTTTATTCTTTACAGTTTTTTTCTCAGATATAATAATTGAATCCCTACTAATATTATAAATGCGAAAGTAACTCTGTCTGTCTGTCTGTCTGTCTGTTACCTTTTCACGCCTAAACCGCTGAACCGATTTTGATGAATTTTGGTACAGAGATAGATTAGAGCCTGGGAAAGGACATAGGCTACATTTTATCCCACAGTTGGGCACGATATAACCTGTAGTCCACGCGGGCGGAGCCGCGGGCGGAAAGCTAGTTGATTATAATTACTACTAAAATCATTATTATTACTGACAATTCAATCTCATTAATTTGACGATTATTTAAACATATCTCTACATAAGCACACTATCACTTTCACAACACGTTACACAACACCGATCACACTCGCACTCGGCACACCTCGCAGGCGGTAGCTGAGAAAATCAGTGTTTTATCGCGTCCAGCGGCAAAATTGTCACTTAGCTACGGCCTGTTTCTGCAGCAAATTTCCTTTTGTTTTATTTTATTTATGTAAAATTAATCATCTACTTTTTTATATGCTTTAGTTTTTAATTTCAATTCTTAAATCAATTAATTTAATATAATGTAGTAATGTAAGTTTTTTGTGTGCAGAAATAAACGATTCATTCATTTATTCATTCCAAGTAAAAGTATGTAAGAGGGGTGCGAGGGTTTTGCTGTATAACCTCTGACGTAAAGGCTGACCCTCTCTCCATTATGCAACTTGTTCCATCTGAAAATCCTCACAATTTGTATCAAACGTGGCATCTAGTAGTTCTGAGAACCATTGATGCTCTGCCTACCCCGTTAGGGATTATGGACGTGAGCGTATACAGGGCTTTAGTTATATCTCTTTTAACCTCTCGGGTGGTTAATCAGTCCATGAAACTGAAAAACTTTCCCAAGGAACATAGGTCAAAATACGAAAAAATAATTTTGAGTTCCCATACAAACTTTATCAGCATATAGCGCATTTTTATTGGAAATCAACATTTTTTTTCGTATTTTGACCTATGTTCCTTGAGAAATTTGTTCAGTTTCATGGACTGATTAACCACCCCAGAGGTTGAAAGAGAGATACCTAAAGCCCTGTATATGTACGTTTTGACAAATATTTTTTTTAAGTCTCTAAGGTGAAAAATATCTCGGGTAATCATAATTGTTTTTTAGTAAATCTGTAATATCATGGGTTTTACAATAGCCAGCGTTATTATAAGAAGTTATAAAAAACCTACGCCGTAGCATTTTACTACGCGTTGTAGCAAAATTATCCATATTGTAATTTTATTTTAATCTTATGACATTCTATTTTATTTTTAACATTTTTTTTCTCAGATATAATAATTGAATTGATTATAATTATTGCTAAAATCATTATTATTACTGACAATTCAATCTCATTAATTTGACAATTATTTAAACATATCTCTACATAAGCACACTATCTCTTTCACGGGTTTTACAATAGCCAGCGTTATTACAAGAAGTTATAAAAAACCTACGCCATATATTTCGTAGCATTTTACTACGCGTTGTAGCAAAATTATCCATATTGTAATTTTATTTTGCGAGGGTTCTTGGACTTTGGATATTCACTTTTTCTTATCAAGACAATACTTCTATGAAAGATAGACAGATGGACAAACGGATATCATTAGCAGAAAAATAAGATTCGGTAGAAGATTCTATCCCTATCGTGTAGCATAACCAATTATGTGGGAACTTGACTATCCCTGGTATAACAGGTTTTATATCGCTTTATGGCCTCTGACTTGGTTTAATGACTGTGGTCGATCGACAATAACCGGGATCGACGACTTAGCATGCCGGAAACTCTCGTGATAAATTGACACTTTGGTCACCCATCAGGTTCACTGCCTCTTTATACGTTGCTTAACCTCACTGATTGTTACAGATCACGGAGCTACACTTAAAATCAGTTAGGGACTTATTTTTTTGTAAAGACTATAGTAACAATTCTCCACCTTTAATACGTTTTAGTAAACAAATGAATAATCGCTTAATCTATTTAATACACAGTTAATGTACCTTTAACAATACGAAACAATGAGCTAGGGTAACATTATAGCATAGACAACAATCGCCGAACAATTTTCATGTTGAAACCTATCTTCGTTTAGCATCCACGTCAATGATATTGGAAATAGAGGTGAGAAAAAAGAGGTGCTTATTGCTTTGTATTGTAGAATACTTTATTACACATCAAACAAAATCAGTACATTGGGATCAAAATGGTTATAAATATTACATAAATTCAAGGAACAAAGGCGGACTTATTCCACAAGGGGATCTCTTACAGTCAACCTACGAGAGAGCGAGAGGAATCATGATAAGTAGGCGTACAAAAGGAAAATTATAAAGATAAAGATAGAATATCTATTGAATATTATCATAGAAATAGGTATTTTAGGATAAATATTCGGGGTAACTTTAAATATAATAGAAAAGCTTTAGAGAGTTATTCTCCCCATAAAACTGAATTATTTACCCCAAGAAACAAAGGTATATGTTTTTTTTTAAAACGACTATTTCCAAAGAGAAGCGAATTTTCAAAATGTTTTGTTCCCCATAGTTTTTTATTTTCATGGGCTGATTTTAGTTTTTAGTTTTTGCTAAACAATTTAAAGTCCCCCAATGACTTTCCTTTTTAACCCCTACGTTAACTGAAAGTATTGTCATTTAAAAAAAAACTCTAACTGCGTCTGTATTTCCGGGCTTATATTACCCGAATCTCTTAAAACGAGTAAATAGGCATTTTCTAGGTGAACATTGCTGCATCCTTGAACAAATCTTTGCCCCTGTTCTAGAATTTGATCAAGAGCAACCCATCCCTACTTCCCTATCCCTACTGATATCCCAACTTAATATTACAAATGCGAAAGTAACTCTGTCTGTCTGTCTTTTACACTTTCATGCTTAAACTACTGAACCGATTTTAATGAAATTTGGTACAATGATAGAATAGACCTTGTAAAAGGATATAGGCACGCACGATATGGCCTGTAGTCCACGCAGGTGGAGCAACAAGTTTCTGAACTGCATACTACTGCTTAAGTAAAATCGTTTTATATTATTGAGTTTGGTTGGAAAATAGAATCTACCACTTATTTTTTTGATATCAACGTGGTCTACCATTTGCGCTATCAGATCGGCCCCAAATAGTTCGGAAATGATATTCTGATGGGCTGTTCTAAACGATACCAACGGCATATTAATTTGTTATTTCAACCTAAAATTATAAATAGATTTAGTGGTGATAATTTTGTTTCAATAAAGCTGAACAAAACACTGAAGTCATAAGAGGATAAGTATAAAAAATAATAATAATTACCTACCGAAACTTTATAGATGATTCTTCTTGTCGTTTTGTCAATTATTCAAGGCTAGCATTCCGCCCGGGACGTCGTTCTCTGGAATCATGTAGGCCCTCTTACTCAGAAATAATGTAGCATTCTTTTTTCATCACAAAAAGGCGTTGAAATGCGACAAGGCGTGTCATTTTACTTTTAAAAATGAAAAAAAAAAATACTAAAGAAATTTAAAAATCTGACTGCTGTTTGTTAGTAATTATTAGACAAAAATATTAAAATAAAACCGGCCAAGTTCGAGTCGGTTGCTATAAAAACTATTACCTCTATAAAAGCGGCAAAAAATCACATTTGTTGTTCCCATACAACAAATATTTCATTTATTCTACTTTTGATATTTCATTTATTCTACTACTTTAATTTTTGTTATAGCAGTAACTAAAATACATGATATGTGAAAGTTTCAACTGTCTAACTATCACGGTTCATGAGATACAGCCTCGGACAGACTTTCTATAAAAACGAGCAAAAATATCACTTTTTTTGTATGGGAGCCCCCTTATTTTTTTATTTTATTCTGATTTTTAGTATTTTTTGTTACAGGGCCAATAGAAATATATCATCCTCGAAAATTTCAACTGTATAACTATCACGGTTCATGAGATACAGACTGGCGACAGACGGACGGACAGCGGAGCCTTAGTAAAAGGGTCCCGTTTTTTCCCTTTGGGTACGGAACCCTAAAAGCCATTGATGAGCGAAATAAGGAATTTGCTACAAAACATCACAAAAGAGCGAACTGATTCTTGAAAAAAATAAATAAGATTTTCCACCTACGCTCAATTCACTTCAAACATTGAATCGTATTATTTAAGTTATCTATAGTCTATAGGGCTCTTAAGCTCATAGTGATTGCTCTTATAATGCTTCTTTGCTTTCTCAAGAGCTATTGAGTGCGCTTACGTTCCTTTTTATATAATTATCTTTAGAACTAGTCGATTTATTTGATTCAATTATTTATAAAGCTTTTGAGACTGAAAAAGTGTACCTACTCGTATATGTAATTTTATTGGACATCTCGTACAGTGCCTGCAAATAGTATTTTTTGTTAGTAAATGTTAGAGAAAGAATGAAAATACAAAAGCGAGAACAGAGTGACTGGATTTTAGTAATTGTACTTAAAAATTATTGAGCAAAAATGAAGACCAGATTCAACACATAAGACATACATATCCCCTACTTAATTAATATTATAAATGCGAAAGTAACTCTGTCTGTCTGTCACGCTTTCAGGGTTAAACTACTGAACCGATTTTGATGAAATTTGTTACAAAGATAAATTAGACCTTGGGAAAGGTCATAGGCTACATTTTATCCCACAGCTGGGCACAATATAACATAACGACGGCCTGTTTGGTCGAGTGGTAGTAGCGCTGTCTTTTGATCTACGGGTATTTGATTCAATTTGCCCCAGTTGGAGAAAATGCTTGTGTAAAGAGTAGATTTTTGTTCTCGGGTCATTGTTGTTGGCAACACCAACAAAACTCACTCAGCATTCGCTCATTCATTCAGCATTCATTCTCTTCCTTTTGCTTCGATAGCTAAAATTGTACACTAACGTCTCTCTGCCGAAATATAAATTTTTCCCCTAAAAGTGCCGTGGTTTCAATCAAGAACGCCTGCTTCAACTACCAGCCGAGTACGCTACAAGTGGTCCTTCGAGTCGGATGTGTCCTACGCAATTCAAAATTCAACGCGTGTCGACTTACCAAGAGCGCCATTCTGGTCACCGCTGAAGGCACAAAACGTGTCCCGTGTGGGTTAACAGAGGTGCGCAGGATATTCCAGATAAAATTTTCAAGCAGTGCGCAAGATTCCCATCGGCCGCCTACAAACGCAAAAAGGTGTGCAAAACGACCCAGGTGCAATTTCCCGCCATCGTCGCCCCAGTGCGCAAGATTTTCGACGGTCCACCTACGATTCAAGAAACACACCTACAGTTTCAAGAAAGGGGAACAGTCATACGGTATTTCCGTCATTTTTGCAGCGAATTCAAGACACGCAATTTATTTCCATTTTCATACAATTTTAGCAAGACTCCATTTTGCGTGGAAGGTTGAATCATTTATTTCCATTCCACGTTCTACAATCTACAATCATTCATTCAACGCTGCGATTCGTTCGACTTACGACATCGGCTTCCATGCGACGCGACGTGATTGGACGCCGCACGAACCCCTGCATGCAACAGCCAATCAGCGTTCAACGACATTTCTCCCATTGGTTTGGACAATTATTTTTAATTTTAAGTTAGCATTCCATTGATTCCATATTGGATTCCAAATTGGAATCGCCAGCGCCATATCAGCCATTTTGTTTTCACAAAACGCGTTGTTTTTAACGAACGAATTTGTATTGTGTAGTGTCTGACAAAATAAGTACATACGATTTCCAGTTTTTCTTATTATTTAACGATTAAGCCAGTGTTAAAGTACAAGTTTTTAATGTTTGTAAGTCAGTGCAATGGCTGACCCTAAGCTAAAACAATTGAAGGCCTCACGGGGTTATGTCAAATCTTCGATTACGAGACTTTATAACTTTATCTCCAATATTCACGACGTTGAACTGTCCAATTTACACACGTTACAAACAAAAAGGTCTAGAATTGTTGAACTATTCAATGAGTATGAGACTCAAAACAAAGAAATACTGTCCTACGACGAAAATGACACGGAAGAAGTTGACGAATTTGAATCCAAATACTACAAAATTTTAACAGTTTTAAATGAGGCTATAAAAGAAAAATCGACTCCTTCTGAGGGCAACCAATACAAAACAAAGCTGCCCACAATACAGCTGAAGAACTTTACAGGTAAATACAGTGAATACACGCCATTTAAAAATCTATTCCATGCTATAATTCACAAGGATAGGTCAATAGATAATGTTCAAAAGCTTTATTATTTGCGCTCTTTCTTAGAAAAGGAGCCCTTAGACTTGATAAAGAATTTACCTTTGAGCCCAGAAAGCTACGATGAAGCCTTAAAAATTTTAGATGAGCGTTACAATCATAAATTTAAGATAGTAAACGAACACATTAACTCCCTACTCGACATGAATGCTCTGGTCAAATCCACGCCAAGTAACCTGCGAGATTTCATCTCAATTGTAAAACAATGTTTATCAGCCCTTAAAAATCTAAATATAAATACAGAAACGTGGGACCCAATTATTTTATCTATTTTGTATCGTAAACTAGATAATTATACGTCGAGAGCGTATCAATTGGAGCGCAGCGATGAAATGGAACCGACAGTCATCGATTTCCTGCTTTTCATGGAGAAGAGGGCCCTAGCCTTGGAAAATTTGGCCCCGACCCCATCGACATCTTCGGGTAGGAATCCAAAGGCAGTGGTTAATGTGACTGCAGCTTCGGGATCCAGCTCCTGCGCATACTGTAAGTCAGCTGAACATAAACTATTTTCATGTCACAATTTTAAGGTTATACCTTCAACAGAAAGAATTAAATTCTCAAAAGACAATAGTTTGTGTCAAATCTGTTTGAACCCTCACCGGGGAAAATGTAAGTTTCATTTCAAGTGCAACGTGTGCAAGCAAGCACACAATTCTTTGCTTCATGAGGAACCTGCCCAAGAAAAACCTGTTACACTCATATCTAATACCAACACTGATAGGGTTTTACTGCCTACAGTCAAAGTCAAGCTATACTCGAAGGACGGAAAAGAGGTACATGTAAAGGCGATTCTGGACTCAGCTTCCCAGGTCTCTCTGGTGACCAGTAAGGTCATAGAGGTACTAGGCATTACACCGAGCAAAAATAATTTAAATATAGTGGGTGTCAGCGATCATAATAATACCTCTAGGTATTCTGTCCCACTCGAAGTCTGCTCCTTGGCTACACCCTACAGAGTGATGATAAATTGCCACGTTCTGGACAGAATTACATGCAACATTCCTCAATATAAAGTGGATTTATCTTCAATAAATATTCCCTCTGATCTCATGTTAGCCGATGCTGAGTTTCATATCCCATCGGAGATAAATATGTTAATAGGAGCTGATGTATTTTTCCAGGCGCTATTACCGGAGTCACTGGAGTCCTTCCAGCAACATCCTTCAACGTCTACTAAGTATCCAGCCCAGCAACAACAGCAACATCCCCGTTTTGTCAACACCAGGTTTGGTTGGGTAATTGCAGGTTCCTTACCAAAAGAAAACACTAATAATTCCAGTAGGGTGTCCTTACTATGTATGGGTTGTCACACTGATATTGATACATATTTACAAAGATTTTGGGCTACTGAAAATATTCCTGAAACATATAATGAAAAGGTTACAGAACATGAGTTATGTGAAAGTATTTTTGAAAGCACTACTATAGTAAAAAATAAAAAATTTCAAGTTGACTTACCTTTGAAAATACCACTCACTGAAGTACATAATGAGTTAGGCAACTCTTTTGATCTAGCTTTATACCGATTCTTAAACCTGGAAAAAAGGCTTCACAAAAACATCAATTTATTCACAGATTATAGTAATTTTATTAATGAGTATGTGGAATTGGGGCATGCGCACTACATTGATTTTAATTTTTTGAATTTACACAACGATCCCTTGTATTTCATGCCACATCATGCGGTTGTTAATGAAAATAGTAGAAGCACTAAAACAAGGGTTGTTTTTGATGCCTCCATGCAAACGGACAAAAAAGTTTCTCTCAACGACATCTTACTAAATGGCCCACCAGTGCAAAGGGATTTGTTCGATATTCTGCTTTTGTTTCGGTTGGGAAAATACACTTTTACCACTGACATACGCCGAATGTTTCGTTGTGTCGATATTAACCCTGAGCATGCTGTGTTGCAGAACATTTTGTGGAGAAACAATGTTAATGAATCTATTAAATGCTTAAGGCTAGATACAGTCACATATGGACAAAAAAGCTCAAGTTACTTGGCAACACGCTGTTTGCATGAATTAGCTAGGAACTATAAGGATGAATATCCCTTGGCATCCTACATTTTAAATAACTGCACCTACGTTGACGATGCTTGCTACTCACACTCTGATTTAAACACTGTTATTGAGGCAAAGAGGCAGCTCTGTGAACTACTGGGCAAAGGCAGCTTTTACACACATAAATGGGCTTCTAATTGTCTAGATATTTTATGTGACATTTCCCCAGATAAACAACACTTTGATAACCTCGAGCTCCAAAAGGAGAATTTTTATTTAAAAACATTAGGACTCACCTTAAACACTAGGGATGACTATTTTGTATTTTCATGCCCAGAAATATTTACAATTGAGTTTCCTACGAAAAGACAAGTTTTGAGCTATATCTCAAAGTTTTATGATCCACTTGGTTTTATGTCACCCATTATTGTAAAGGCTAAGGAATTTATGCAAAAATTATGGTCTGCGAAATTAGGGTGGAATGACGTTATTCCAGAGCACCTCAGACTTGAATGGCTTAGCTTTGCAAAAAACTTATCTGAAATGGAACCTTTACATATTAATAGAAATATAGATATTCCTGAAAGGGCAATTGCAGTACAGCTGATCGGCTTCGCCGACGCTTCAAGCACAACGGGCTATGGTTGCTGCATCTATCTTCGAGTACTTGACGAATCAGGTAAGGTGAACCTTTCCTTACTATGCTCTAAGTCTCGGATCAATCCTTGCGATAAAAACGCGCTTACCATCCCGCGATTAGAGTTGAATGCAATGCTTTTACTTACCAAACTTATCAACAGAGTCTATGATACTCTCAAGTCTAATATTAAAATAGACGGTATTTATTTATACTCAGATTCTCAAATTGGGCTTGCTTGGGTTGATACAGAACCCATGAAACTGCAGCCATATGTTGGCAACAGAGTCAGATTGATCCGAGATCAAACCTCTCAATGGCGTTGGTTGTATATACCTAGTGCCGATAACCCAGCTGATTGTATTAGCAGAGGAGCTTTTCCAAGTGAGCTGATCAACTGTGAACTGTGGTGGAAGGGTCCACTGCTGTTGCAGAACAGTAAGTACAATTTTGAAAATAAATTTACAATGCCACCTACCGAAGAGCTTCCCGAGATAAAAAAGGCCACATTTTCCAATGCTAAGGTGTCTCTTCTAACCCAAAAAGAACATTTTTACCAATTTCTTGACAAGTTTTCTGATCTTAATAAAATGACTCGCGTTATGGCGTATGTTTTGAGATTTTGTCATAATTTAAAGAATAAATCTGAGCTTATATCAGGTACGTCGTTGGCTCCTACTGAACTACAAAACGCTTTAAACAAAATCATACAGCATGAGCAGAGCATTCATTTCAGGCAGGAAATTCAGGTTTTAAATTCAAATTCCGAAAATGTCAATGGTCCTTTGAAACCATTACATCCTTATCTCGATAAGCAAAATATACTGAGAGTTGGCGGTAGAATTGATAACTCCGATGTTATATTTTCTCAGAAACACCCCATTATATTACCCAAACAATCTAGAATAACAGATTTAATTATTCATCATGAGCATATTAGGCTCTTACATGCAGCTCCTAAGCTATTGTTATCATACATAAATCAAAGATATTGGATAATTAATGGCTACAGACATGTAAAAAAAATTATACATAAATGCATACTTTGTTTTAAATTGAAGGCTCAATGTGCAAAACAATTAATGGGTTCTTTGCCGCCTCAAAGAGTTAAGGCCTGTCGACCTTTCCAAAGGGTAGGTATAGATTTTGCAGGACCTATAATGATTAAAAATTCTCGTGTTAGGAAAGCCTTGCAAACTAAAAGTTATATTTGTGTCATGGTATGTTTCGTGACCAAGGCCATACACCTGGAGCTTGCTTCAGATTTGACCTCAGATTGTTTCCTTGCTTGTTTCAAACGCTTTATAGCGCGAAGAGGGTTACCCTCAGACGTTTTTTGTGACAATGGTGGCTGTTTTAAGGGCGCAAATAACGAATTAGTCTATTTATATAATTTACTTAATTCTCAAGATCATCAAACGCGGGTTCAGTACTTTGCTGCGAATCAGGGTATAAAGTTTCATTTTGCTCCCAGCTACTCGCCCACGTTTGCTGGTCTTGCAGAGGCAGGGGTAAAAAGTATGAAATTCCATTTGAAACGGATCATACAAAACTATCTCCTAACTTACGAACAATTAAACACAATTTTGTGTCAAATTGAAGCGGTACTGAACTCTAGACCGATTTTGCCTGTAACAGCTGACGATATCAATGACTTTAGTTACCTTTCCCCAGGCCATTTTTTGATAGGAAATGCGCTGACTTCTTACCCAGAGATAGATACTAGTGATGTACCTACCAATAGATTAAAGTTTTGGGAGACTTGTTGCAAGGTTAGGAGACATTTCTGGAATGTTTGGCACAAGTACTACCTTAATGCCTTGCAATACCGTCCTAAATGGCGTGACAGCGTAACAAATGTTCAAGTAGGAGCGTTAGTAATCTTGCGAGAGCCTAACTCTCCCCCCCTGACATGGCCAATGGCCAGGATAGTTGGTGTTCATCCTGGAAGTGATGGAAAAATTCGGGTGGTTGATGTTATGACCCCCAATAAAAGGGTTTATAGACGCTCACTAGCAAATATTTGCTTACTACCAATAGATTAAGTACCTAGGATAAATAGAATAAGGTTGATATAAGGTTAATATTAAATAAGATAACAGTTTTATGTACTTAACTAAGAATTTACTTTAATTTGCAAGAATTGCACTTTATGTTTTAATTTAACTAGCACAGCAGTTGTGTTGGTTTAAGAATAAGGTATTTTTTTTGTTTTTCCACCCAAAGACTTGGTAATTTTTAGTTCTTTTAAATCAAGGAAGGTTTAATTCCCTTTTAAATATAGAATAAGTTAGTTTTTAACAATATAAGATGTAATGAGAGATTCTTAAAATTTAGTTGTCTCTTAAACTAAACAGTAAATGAAAAGGACCGTTTATATTTGTGTAAAATATTTATTATTAGGTGATAGAAGAGCTGTTGTCCCACCTAATTTTTAGTAATATTGTAAAAATAATTTCATAGATCCCATATCTTTGTCAGAAAGGTAGATAGAAAACTAATGGTTGTTCATAGATGTTGTAACTTATAGGTAGACAACATTCATTATTTTCTTTTATGTAACATTATTGTAATGTTATTGCCATAGTGCTGTATGGGTTGCTAATTTGTTAAATTTTCTTAAAATAAAAGCTTAATTTTGACGGCTACCTAGCCCCCCCCAGCATGTTGGCAACACCAACAAAACTCACTCAGCATTCGCTCATTCATTCAGCATTCATTCTCTTTCTTTTGCTTCGATAGCTAAAATTGTACACTAACGTCTCTCTGCCGAAATATAAATTTTTCCCCTAAAAGTGCCGTGGTTTCAATCAAGAACGCCTGCTTCAACTACCAGCCGAGTACGCTACAATTGTGTCTGTCTTAATGTATGTTCCAAGGAAAACCTTAGTGTGGGCCCTTGAGTGTGTAGCGTGTAGCGTTTTTTTAAAAAAAACTGTCTTAGCTCGGGTACCATTACAGAATCGATGCTCTGAAAGCAGTGAAGCGTATTGTCTTATTCAACTGAAAGCGGCTAATCATTTGGAAGCAGCCACCTCAGTTGCTCTTTAGACAACCTGGGTATAGCCGGATCTAGATGTCAAAGTGATTTCATACCTGGAATAATCTCAGAGGGGATTTTGTTGATTGGAGTGTTTAGTGTGTCTGTTGTATAATTTAATTACTAAAATGTTAGGTTCAAAACAAGTACATACGTACAATACAAGTATAGTATAATACAGTGCTTCTTTGTACATACTTACATAAGCTTATGCTTTTGTCCTATTGGGGTAAGCAGAGACAACAAAATACCATTTGCACTTCAGGATAAGGAATATTAGTTTAATAAGTTTTTTCTTACTCAGAAATTTGTTCCTTTTTTGTTTTGGATTTGGGTATTTAGTGTCTCAATTTGATTGTATTCCAAGCAGTTCACGTTAAGAGGTTTAAGTAAGAAAGGTCTAAATAAATAATTGAGGGTCTAAAATAAATAATAAAAACTGGCCAAGTGCGAGTCGCACTCGCGCACGAAGGGTTCTGTACCATTATCTATAAAAACGGCAAAAAAATCACGTCCGTTGTATGGGAGCCATTTATTTTATTCTGTTTTTTAGTATATTTTGTTATTACGGCAACAGAAATACATCATCTGTGAAAATTTCAACTGTCTTACTATCACGGTTCAAGAGATACAGCCTGGTGATAGAAGGACAGACAGACAGACTTTGTAATAGGGTCCCGTTTTACCTTTTGGGTACGGAAGCCTGAAGCCTTTTGGGTACTGTAGGCAACCTGCCTACAATCTTTTTATAAATTAATTTTTAATATTTAGTAACAAACTCATAAATTTCTTTGACAGAACTACACGAACTGCACTCCATCAGTGTTAACTGTAATCCTTAAAACTGGATAAAATAAATAGTTTCTTTTGAACAAACATACCTTTTGCTTAGTGATACTGAAAAAATAGGGTTGTGCCAAATGATATAACGAATTTGATTGTTTTTATATCAACTTTACACTGAAGTTTACTTGTGTCTTTAGTGGAGGCTCGTAGCCTTGTGGGGCTCGCTGATCTCATCCAATCAGTGAGGTTAAGCAACGTATAAAGAGGCAGGGAACCCGATGGGTGACAAAAGTGGAAATTTTTCCGTGATTCGGAGGGCACGTTAAGCTGTCGGTCCCGGCTGTTGTCGATTGACTACAGTCGTTAAAACCAAGTCAAGAGGCCATTGTGCGGTTTGGAAACTCTGACACCAAGGTTAGCCAAGTTCGCCATACAATTGAGTATACCTACATGACAAGAAGAAGAAGAAGTGGAGGCTATTTCACAAACAAGGGAGTTGCTATGGATGGTGAAGTACATAACATCATTAAAAAACTCGGTCAGGACTTACATGGGCTGAAAAAATAAATTTATTACACCTTGTATGGGCGTTGCAATTTTCTATCTATACATATTATAAAGAGGAAAGATTTGATTGTTTGTTTGTTTGTTTGCATCGAATAGGCTCCGAAACTACTGGACCGATTTGAAAAATTCTTTCACCATTAGAATCCTAAATTATCCGGGATGAACATAGGGTACATTATTTTCTTATAAAGAGGAAAGATTTGATTGTTTGTTTGTTTGTTGGCATCGCAGCTTCTAAACAAATGGACCGATTTCGATGCGGCTTGAAAGCTGACGTAATCGAGACGGTTCTTTTCTATATTTGAACAAAATTGGTTCAGCCATTCAATTGTTCTATGCAATAACTGCTTTCCGCAAAACACCACCTATAATGTCGATTTGTTGTTGTTTATTTTATCCCTATCAGGAAAGGCAAAGAAATCTATGTTCTTACAGCCATTTTTAAATATTGTCTAAGTTTTATTTTTGTGATACGGCTCTAAAAGTCAGGGATGATACAAATTTTTAAATTTTAGAGTTATATGAACTAATGAAATCTTAAAACTACATGTATCTCAGTAACTCTCCTCACTACCCAGCCCTAACATCTCAGTGCATCTTCATTTAAAACGCCGTTGGATGCGAATAAATGGTGGCTATTTACACCACCTGAGTTTATCGACTTTATTTGAGGTAAATAGGAAAACTTATTGGAGCTGGCAAAAGGGAATTGAACTTTTAACGAAGCTTTTGCTTTTTAAATAACGTGTAGACTGGTTATTTAGTATTTTGTGCTGTGTTTTCGAACAATAATAAAAATCATTTCATAAAGTGTACATTTACGGGTATACTTGTTTATCCTAAGTCAATAAATATACTTATCAGTAGCAAATATTCACACAAAAATACACAACTTATAAATTTTCCACAATATAGTACCTAAAATTGAATTTAAAAATAAAATTACTCCTTTTACAAGCTTGGTTGAACTTGGCTAACCCTGGTGTCAGAGTTTTCAAACCGCACAATGGCCTCTGGGTTAGTTTTAACGACTGTAGTCAATCGACAACAGCCAGGACCAATAGCTTAACTTGCCCTCCGAAGCACGGAAATTTCCACTTTGGTCACCCATCAGGTTCCCTGCCTATGTGCTCGTTGCTTTACCTCACTGATCGGTTGAGATCAGCGAGCGCCACTGGGCTACGAGTGCTTCTCCCGGATGTGCAGCAGAAACACGAACCCAAAAACCAAGTCAGAGGCCACTTGGCGGTTTGAAAACTGGCACCAAAATTAGTCAAGTTCGCCACATACTTGATTAAAAGGTAGGATCACCGCCCGCCGTTAAGCTTTAGTATAATTCATTCGAAGCCGCAAGCCACAGGTTGAGTCTAATAACGAACAAAGGCTTTCGCTGCACCTGGCAAAGATTAAGTCCACATGCATTATGTATCACGCTAACGGTCTTGTGGAGTAGTCAGTCGTTTGGTGCTACGCCAACTTTGAATTTCGTGTACTCTTTTACCTGTATTTGAGTAATGTCTTAGGAATCTAAGGCCCCGTATTATAGAAAGAGACTCAAGTCTTGAACTACTAAGTATTGACTGTCTATTCTCTCACTATCAAAATGACAAAGATGACTGCTATTTAAGTATAGATCAGAGTCTGAGTCGCGTTCTGTTTACCGACCTTATAGTAGTAGTGGGCGCAAGCAGCAGACCTACGTTTCCTATTTTGTATGCGAACACCCGCAATTAGTTTTTTCGTTTGTTTTCAGGGAAATAACCATATAACTGTATTATGCTGTTTCATTTAGCTGACACAGCATAAAACACTTAATTTATTACGTTGTCGACAAAAATTAATTAAAAACACAGCGTAATACTGAGGAACGCGCCTACATACTTTAAGCATTTCTTTACGAATGGCGAATGGCTCAAGTTGCTATCTTTTTGTCAATTGTTCCCGATTTCATAACTAGCTTCCTGTCCGGAACTTCATTCCCGTGGAGATGTCGGGAGTACGTACTTATACGTAAATCAGCGAAAAACTTTAATACTGCGTTTTACAACACGCATAAAGCCATCTAACGGACCTTAAAAGAACAAATTTTAATACCATGTTGTTTTTTGTGTGTCAATTTATGTGTCTTTAAATCGCTTGAAGTTAAGAAAACATTTGTTTCAAGTCTATTAAAAAAGTATATGTGATCGGCCCCCGATCGCGGTTAATTTGAACGTGCTTTTTTTTATTACAAAAAGGGTTAGCTCGTGACCTCAATCTTCAAAGATGAGGTCGACGATAGAGCGAGTTAACCCAGAGAATGCCTATAAAGGCACTGGTACTCCCACGCACCGACGGAACACAGCAAGCTGTTTGGCGTCGGACTTCGGTAGGAGGGTGGTCGCGAACCAGACGGCCCTTTACAGAGCCTACCACACCGCATGAGATCATAAGACGACACCTCAGATTCAGAAAAAATGAAGTGTTTCCTTAGTCGCCTCTTACGACACCCACGGAAAGAGATGGGGCGGTGTTATTCTCAACCGATCACCACACGGTTAAACCACATGGTGCTTACCAAAGCTAAGCCGTTCACGTTTTCTTTGTATTTAACCTAATAGAAAAGTTGAATACAATAGAAACGTGAGAGATGCAGCTGTGGTAAATGCGTTCAAACTTACCGCGATCGGGAAGTATGTTTGTTTGGTACCGAAGTCAATTAAGTTGGTCAACCTTCCCAGTCCGTGTGTCACAAAACTAGTTGGCTGCACATTGTATGCGCCTGACTTATTGTGGCGTGTACACATTATACTACACGTCTACTTAAACTCTGTCCGCCATTGTGTACAGCCACTAGCGAGCTTTCAAATGTGTTTTAGATTGTTTTCCAACTACATTTCAGAGCATTAAGCTTAGCTTATGTTTCTCAGGTGGGGTTTAAAATTTGTTTGCTGGTGTTTTGAATTTTGCGTGCATATATTGTAAACATTGTTGTTGTTTGCGAAGTATTATCCTCTTTTATTTTTTAGGGTCCATCCTTCGTTAACAAAGACGGGTGAACTTGACCAAATCTGTCAAATGCCCTCTGATTAGGTCAGATTGAAGTCGATCGACAACAGCCAGTATTATAGTGGTTTTGAGCAAACCTCTTGCATAGCTAAATGTATATATCTATATGCTACAAAACTCTTGGAAATTAGAAATGCTCCTTTATTTCCAGGATTTTTGAAGTGAAAACTTCTTTATCGGCGTTGAGCACTTTTAGTATGGGGAAAAATGTTAAACTCGCGTCAGATCGTCAGATGTCACGTGACTTTGATCGAAAATGCGCAGGATTGGGTTGCCACCTTTTTTGAAGTGAAAACTTCTTTAGCAGCGTTGTGAACTTTGAATTATGGGTGGAAACCCGGACGGATGGCAGCCGTATGGTAAAATTATCTCTGTGACATATGTCAACGATTATTCGCACATAGTGCGCATACACCGAGAACTGTCTACTTCAATTCAGTAAAGACTATTTTACTGAATTGAAAGTAGACAGTTTGGTCGAGTGGAAAAGTTGCCAGATTGTAAGCAACAGGTCGAGGGTTCGAATCCTGAGAGAATAACCGACTCTTTGTGTATTTTGTTTTATTTCTATATAAATACACAACGTTAATGTTCAAGTTTTCACTTCTGCTGGCACTCCCGGAGTGCAACCCGTTGTTTTTTTATTTATTTGAAGTCTCCCAAAAGACTGTCAAGAGCGTAATAAAATTAAAACAAATAGCCAGGACTGATGATTTCACGTGCAACTTTACTACTATGTCACCCATCAGTTTCCCTGCCCCCATGTTAGCTTCACTTTTCCTTAGAAAAAGAACAGAGTATGAAAATGAGATCAACAACTGTGTCCTACCAAAAGTACTGCGGTGCTATTTCCTCTCTAAAAAATTAAGCAAATCAAAAATTTTCTTTTTTATTATAAACTTTCAAATCTTCTTAATTGTTTTTTTCTACTTGCGTCTGCAGCTTAAATTTATTTTAATGCACTGGACTGGGATGAAGTCACTTAAGATTTGTAAGAATTAGACGTATCCTACTGGTCACAAAACTTGGCACAAAACAGAGAGGAATGTCACATTTTGATGGCGAAGGTCAAGACTCACTTTGGGTCGCTGTCCCAGAAATATAAATAAGTATATATAAATTACTCTCTATCTTTGTAAAGTAAGCCATTACTGGCTTTAAAATTGGTTTCTATAAAGTCTGACGAAGACAATGAACCAATTCTCAATGAGCCAAACGCTTTAAGCGCATTATTCGCTTGAGTACTGATATTCTACCGCTATCCTGCACAATAGCCAGTATTGCAGCTTATAGATCAGCTAATATCAGATTATCCTTTGATTCAGAGCTCTGCATTGCGTCTATATTGTTCTATAGCTTTGCACTGAGGTTTCAAACATGGTAAATCTGGCTTTAGGTGTAAGGTAAGCCGCCGCGTGGGAGATTTAACATTATTTAAAGTTTGTAATAAAGTTAAAAATGCTTTGAATATGTAGTTTAAAATACGCCTCTTTAATTAAATTAATAATATTTGACAGAAATATGACAACAATAAACTTTAAAAAATGATTTTTTGACAATTAACTTATTTTTACGAGTAAAATATTCCATTAACCCGTCGTCGCGCGCTTGTCCTGCACAAATGCGGGTGTGCACGAATCGCACGAGGGTTTAAGATGGTTTTTAATTTACTGTTTCGAAGGGAGGCCCGTGTCCCTTGGCGGGGATGTTTGTAGGCTGATGACGGAATTTATTGCAATAAAAATATGAGATTTCAAACTTTGAGAACCGCTTACCTAAAAAGCCTAAAAATTATCCAGGATTGGACGTAGTTTGGCGTAGTTAGGATAATGTATGCGACATGGCCCGTGGGATTGTAGCGATTGACCTTCGGGACAGTTTGACAACTAGTACTTTGTTGGGAACATTTTGTGTTCAAAATGTTCAAATGTATAAAAATTTTGTGTTCAGCTGTCCTTTACACCCTGTATGTCAGACTGTTGTCTGACATACAGGGTGTAAAGGACAGCTTAGCAAAACCTGAAAACCTGAATTCAGGCTATCATTCTATATGATTTTCCAGTTAAATTTTCCTCGCGAAAATTTTCGATTTTTTCTCAAGTTGATGATTTAACTTTGTATGGGAAGTCAACAGTTTTTTTGAGATTTTCTTATAGTTTCCTTAGAGACAGTTAAGTATTTCAGTTTCATGGAGAAAGTATCGCTTACTAATTTATAGTCACCCAATATAAACTTCTTAAACAAAGTCATGAGAAGAAAGCTACAGGTGAAATTAAGAAACTACTGAACTAAAATGTACTACTGAACTAAAATGTATGGAACAACTGATTTTTATTTATTAGTAGGAAAGTTAGTCCTATAGAAAGAGTTGTTCGTAATCATGGGTTTCATCCAATGTTTTAAATTTCACCCTGTAGAACAAATACCTCAGGACTGAATTAAATCCACACAGACCTTTACGACAAGGACAGAGAGATCATTATTTTAAAACAAAGATGTCTAGATTTAGCTTTTACCCTAGGTTTACGTCTAGACTGGGACTTAGATAGGGCTTAAAGAAGGACCAGCTTAGATAAATATGTGTTTATGAATGTTTTGCTGGGTATTTTTTGATTAGGGCAACTCTCGTAGTTTAAGAATGTCACTTATGTGCGTTTCGTATACTTCCCTTTCGTGGTAGACAGAGATTTAAGTTTGAAGCGCGTGAAGCGGTAGAGGCTCTTCAAAAAACACAGATCACTGTAAAATAACTTATTTTATTCGATTTGAAAGGAAATCATGTTTTATGTGGATGTTTGTGTCAATTGTGATGTTTGTTCCAAGGGACCCACGACATAAGCGAAAACCTTAGTAACACTAAAATTAAATATTTTGTATCACCTCCGACATTCGATTGCTTATAACTTTTAAACTGCTAAACAAATTGGCTAACATGAAAAAACATGGCTAAGAACACTCAGCATAATATTATCTATGACACAAAAACAATTAAACGAAATTGTTCATCCGTTTGGGAGCACCGATACCACAGACAAATACACAAATACACAGAGACACAGACAGACACGTTAAACTTATTTCTCTTTTTGCGTCGGGGGCTAAAAAAGGCCAATTGATAGAGACGCTCTAGAATATACCATATTTTATACCACGTACAAAAACCATTTGCGAGAAAATATATAGCAAATAAGACTATCATAACACAGTTCTTTGCTTCGCAACGTCCGACATTCGTCAAAACCGTAAAAACGTTGGGATCGGAAATCGCCGACCAATATTAGTCCTACTGTCCCGAACATCAATCATCTATTGTGGACATATGTCCCGAATGATTACGGGACATCCACTGGGACATGCTTTTTGCGGGACCTAACGAGATTCTGAATAGTGCTGCACGTCAAATAATTTTATTGCTGTCGATAACATCTATAAAGCGTCGATATTTTCAATGGAAAGATCAGAAGATAACCTGCATTACTGACTTCATATTCAATTTTTTTCCAATATATATTTGAAGTTCATAAACGTGTGACTAGATTGCGCTCGGTAAATAAACAACAAATCATTGTTTTTTGCAACTCCTAACTAAAAAAAGGGGGTTGTCGTCTGCATGTCTGTGTGTCTAACTGTGGCATCGTAGCTCCTAAAAGAACGTCACGATTTCGATGCGGTTTATTTATTATTGAAAGCTGACGTAATGGAAACGGTTCTTAGCTATATTTGATCATAGTTGGTTCAGCCGTTTATAAGTTATAAGCAATCGGATGTCGGGTGTGACAGAAATTTTTAATATTAGAGTTATTTTGTTTCTTTATTCTTTATTGTACACACATTTGGTAAATGACATATTCTTCTTTTCTGTACGAACGAAGTTTTTAGCGGAGCGCTATAAATGTGAAAGTTTTTGAGGATGGATGAATCGACAGATGGATGTGTGTTTCTGCTTCATGCGAAAACAAATCGGCGAATTTTGGTTTGACTTTGCAGTTATTTATTTATTTATTTAAGGTACACTTACAACAATATATAATTTATGTTTCACAAAAAAAAATACAACACCATTGGTAATATGTTCGCCACTTTATTTAGCTTAGACATAAGAATGACACTTAGGCTATATAATCTACCTAAATTCCCATGGGAACGAAGTCCCGGGCGGAAAGCTAGTTTGAAAAATGTCCTATACCACTTTAGTAGAAATAATTAAAATAGTTGTGTGGGTAAGTTAGGTGGTTAAGTTGATAAACACATTTATTTTTAATGTTATATTCACATATTTATCTCATATTTTCTTGGTATTTAGACCCAATAAAATCGACATTAAAAACATCGACACCTGTCCAGCACTAAGTCCGTAGAGCAAAGATATGTGCGAAAAAGGAAATGTGAAATTGTGTCCGAACACAATGGAGAAATGATGATTTATCTAACGAATCTAAAAGTAACAATAGTAAAGAGTACCGTAAGTACCTCCAGTTTTTTAACATTTTTTTTTGTTATACATGGGGTCTCTTACAATACAATATGTCTTACAACACAATATTATATACCTACTTTATTTGCTCACAAGGATACACAACACATGACATAGAACATAGTGTACAACAAGGCGGCCTTATTGCTAAAAAACAAAATCCAAAAAAAAATAGTCAAAATCACCCAAAATCGTCATCATCACCTACCAGCGGTGCACCCTGCTGATCAACGGACGAAGCTCAGGCATATTATAAATCTTAAATAATTTATTTACTAGAATCACGCTTGAGGACTCTATTTGAATAAGAATTTAATTAAATTATCGACAAAAAAGTATAAGTTACAAACCGTGTGCGTGCATCAGGCATAAAAAACACAAGTGTACAGTAATGACGGAATAAATAAAAAGTTAAACCTATCTCTCACCACATGCTTACATAATGTTATAAATTTACATAAGAGCCATGATTGCTCACTGATATAACAACTCCTCGCGAAGCAATGTCATCGGCGGAAAACGAGTCCACGGTTTTAGAAGGTAGGGAGATCATTACAATAATATTTGTAAAATATACTAGGTAGGTAAAAAGAAAAATGAATCTTTTTTTCATTTCTTTGTTTTTACTAACAGTAGGTACCTGACCTATCGAGCTGAAGCTTGGTTTCCAGTACGGGGTTCCTAGAAGCCATCTTTTATCTCGAATAAAAAAGGAAATAGAATGGAAATATATCACATTTTATATTTTACTTCACTTAAATAATATGAAAGTACACAAAATGGTAAATAAAATATAAGTGAAAGTATGACATTTAAAGTTTTTGACCAATAAATATACAAGACAAACTTTCCGCCCGGGACTTTGTTTCCGTAAGAATTTGGGAAAATTATGTAGTCTATGTGTTAATCCAGGATATCAGCTACCTACATACCAAATTTTATCAAAATTGGTCCAACCGTTTGAGCTTGAAAGAGTAACAAACATCCATACATACAAACTTTCGCGTTTTATTAGTAAGTATTTGCTCAAAGTCGTTAGTATTCTGTTTCACTTTCGCCCTAATTTAAAGTCAACCACTATACACAGTATTGTATTTTACTGTACACTATTGTATAGTAATGTATCTATCTTATATCAAGGACACAAATTATGCCATGTGTTAATTTTACCATAATTTAGCATGTTACGGCTATGCGTTGCTATATTACACAGCACCCTTGAGTACAATCGAATAATCAACTCTATCTGTAGCTTACAAACATTTGTAGGGTTGGCAGGGGTGAAATTAAGGCCTTGTGTTTTTAAAATCATAGACAAGTTGTAATAGAGACGGGAAACCTGCAGCTCGAGCACGATGGCTACAAACTCGCGCGACGCGCCACTCGGTTGACGCTGAAACTTCACTTTGATTGCGCGAGGGACCCGCGCAAAGGCTTGCTCGCCCTCTGGCATTGTCAATGTAGACATTTTGACATAGTACCATGTCGCATTACGCGCGCTATCACTATCGTTTTTGAGCTGCTGTTGGGTTGTTAAAGTGGCAATTTATCACGAGCGTTTCCGTGCTTTGGAGGGCACCCTCTGTCGATCCCGGCTGTTGTCGATTGACTACAGTTGTTCAAGCCAAGTTAGACAGCGGTTTGAAAACTTTGACATCAGGGTTAGTCAAGTTCGCCACACACTTCACTATACCTACACGAGAAGAAGAAGAAGTGTATGGCGAACTTGACTTGGTGTCAGATATTTCAGAGTTTTAGACAATGTTCTGTTTATTATATTACTAGCTTTCTGCCCGCGACTTCATTCCCGGGGGAATTTGGTAAAATTATCTAGGTACCTACTTAGCCTATGTGTCAGCTACCTCCATACCAAATTTAATCAAAAATAGGCCAGTCGTTTGAGCGTGAAAGAGTAACAAACATCCATACATCCTCACTAACTTTCGCATTTTATTAGTAGGAAGTAGGATTGTATTAGTTAATTACTTTTGCATGGCAACCCTAAATCCAGCTACACCCCCCCCCTTCCCCTGTACCCAGTACTACCGTCCCTCAGAACGCATAACATTAAACCAAGTTATCGCTAACTTAGTTTAAATTCCGAGTTCCCAACAAATGTTGCCATTTGATTTGTTAATTCAATCATTGCTGTCTCGAGGACGACGCTTTTATGGCCGTTCTTTGATTTATGAGTGAGAGACATGATGAGCTAATTCTTTGTATATCTTTAAACTTGTATACCTCTATATTTAAGCATTTATTTGTAAGTATAAAGTAATCGGTTTTTCGAAATGACTCTAATGATTTTGATGAAATTCACAGGTTAGAAGCATTATGGATGAAAAAGTAGAACTGTTTTTTTTATTCTTAAGTCTACATCAAAACGTGTAAAACTAATTAATTAATCTAATCATTTGCCAATTATCTTTACATACCGAAAATGGCGATGAACTTTACAGCACTAAGAAAGGATTTTCTAAATTCTACCCCTAAGGGGGTGAAATGGGGGTTCAAAGTTTGTATGGAGAAAACAATTTTTTTGCACATTTTGACTCGAAACTTCGTCAAGATTTACCTCGAAGCAAATAATCGGACACGTGTTTTGTTATTTTTCAAACATAATCCACTAAAGAGTCAAAAATGAAACTGGTGACTAAAAGAGTTCTTTGCGCGAGCGAAGCTGCGGGGAAAAGCTAGTTTTTTAATAAAAATATATGTGAAATAAAGTGAAAACAGAAAACTAATTAAATATTGAAGTAATCTAGTTACAAGACGAAACCTAATATTAAAAATTAAACTAGCAAACTTTCATTTCATTTTTTGAAAAAAATAAAATGATATAAAACGGCCTAGACTAGTTTAAACACAAATAAAATCAACTGAATCCAGAATCTCCTTCTTCGTTTAAAGTCGGTTGAGGATGAAGTAAATGTCTCCTTTCAGGGGTTAGTGAAACTCTACTCCCTATCTTCTTTTTCTTATCGTGTAGGTAGACAAGTGTGTGGCGAACTTGGCTAACCCTGGTTTCAGAGTTTTTAAACCGCACAATGGCCTCTGACTTGGTTTTAACGACTGTAGTCTATCGACAACAGCCGGGACCGACAGCTTAACGTGCCCTCCGAAGCACGTTATGCTGTCATATGTATGTAATTTCCGCTAATTAAAAGTCACCCGATATATGTATAATATATGTATAATAATTTATTGTACACACATAACATAAATTACAGACATAAGACAGTACATACAAAAAGGTTCCGCTTATTTATAAAAAGAAATTTCTACCAGCAGACCTGTTGATAGGATGGAGCAGGAAGAAGGAAGACAGACGTGTATATCTCTCAATCAGACACTAACACATGCTTATAATACAACAATCCTCAATGATTCTAGCATCAGAATACCGCCGCAATGGGACTAAAGTCCATAGTAATTTGAGGGCCACGACGCACCACTGAGGCCCTAAGGGACCGCTGATTGGGCCTCAAACACAGTTTGAGGCTTGTGCGGTTCTTAGTTGGCATGTCACATAGGAAATTGGTTAGAATAGGAATTGGCCAATCAAAAGGCAGTGTCACTAAGGTCCGTATTACAGCAGTTCGAGCACGATGGCTACAAACTCTTGCGGCACGCCACTCGGCTGACGCTGAAACTTTACTTTGATTGCGCGAGGGCCCCGCGCAAAGGCTTGCTCGCCCTCTGGCATTGTCAATGTTGACATTTTGACATGGGACGTATTACGCGCGCTATTACCGTCGCACTCGAGCTACAGAACACGACTCAGACTCTGATCTACACTTATGATTTTGAGAGTGAGACAAAGAGATAACCATATATTGACGGCCGGTTTGGTTGACTGGTAGTGACGCTGCCTCTTGATCGGCGGGTCCTGGGTTCGATCCCCAGTCGGGGCAAACATTTGTGTAAAAAGCAGATGTTTGTTCTCGGGTCATGAGTGTTTGTGTTTGTCTTTGTGTGTTCCAAGGGACCCACGACACACGGGAAAACCTTAGTGTGGGCCGTTGAGTGTGTGGCGTTTATATTTATATTTATACTTAAGTATAAATCAAGACTTGAGCCTCCTTCTGTAATACGGGCCTGACACTCGACCAAACCGGCTGTCAAAACTAGGTCAAGAGCGAACTCACACTAATATTATAAAGAGGAAAGATTTTGTATTTTTGTATGTAACGAATAAACTTAAAAACTACTGGACCGATTTCAAAAATTCTTTCACCGTTAGAATGTTACATTATCCCTGAGTAACACAGGCTACATAATTTTCCCGATATCCCACGGCAACGATGTCCGAGCGGAATGATAGTTCTCTATATAAATAACTCTAAAATTTTAGAAAAATTATAACCCCTGACATTTAGGGCCTAACCATGTTAAACATAGATGTATGGACATAGACTCCTTTGCCATTTCCGGAAGGGATAAATTAAACAACAGCAAAATTACAAAAGTCAGTTTATTTTTAAGTGGTGCTTTGATGTTTCGTGGGAAAGCAGTTATTTTGATCAAGTATAGCTAAAGACCATCTCCATTATGTTAGATTTCAAACAAAAAGAACAGCATCGGAATCGCTCCATTTGTTTAGGAGCTACGATGCCACATAAAGATGTCAAACTTATAACACCCCTCTCTTTTTATCGGGGGTAAAAAAAACGGGGAAGTAGGTTATCTTCATACAAACGCACCGCGCGCGGCTTGTATGTGTGCGCCATAGTATCTATGCGTCGCCGCACGCAATCTCGGCGTGTTTCGCAGGCACAAGGTTCGAGTGTGCGGGGTACGTATTACAATACCGAAAATTTAAAATACCGATGGTTGAAACAACTACGCTTAAAACATCGAAAGTTGAAATATCGAACGGTTGGAATGCCGATGTACGATATAATTAAACATATAATACCGATATTTAAATGACCGACTGTTCAAAACACGAATTTAAATGACCAATGTTCAAAATACCAATGTTTACATGACCGAATATTTAAATGACCGAATGTTCAAAATACCAATGTTTAAATCACCGAAAGTTCAAAATACCGATACACGAAATACCTATAATTAAAAACATCGATATTCAAAATACTGAAAGTTGAAATGCAACCACAGTCGTTTCTGGCACTTCCCCGGCCGCTACCGCGGCACGCTCGCTTCGCTCGCTCGGCTCGTGCGTTGGGGTCGCAGTTCTAACCATACCTAACCCAACCAACCCTTGACGGGTTAGTTGGGTTAGGCTACTAACAAACCTACTCGTCGCAATTCTATTTGTCATATAAACAGACAAAATAAAATATTTTTATTATTGAATACTTTATGGACCCTATTTGGTATTTTAGTTTTCGGTATTTTAGTCTCCGGTATTTTGGCCTTCGGGATTTTAATCTTCGGTATTTTAGCCTTCGGGATATTTAGTCATAGCTAGGTATTTCAGCCTTCGGGATTTCAAACTTTCGGTCAAACAAACATTCGGCCATATAATTCTCGGTGTTTCGTCCATAGGTCATATTAAATTCGGTTTTCTCTACTTCGGTATTGTAATACCTCTACTTCCCCTTTTTATACTACGGTAAAAAGGAAGGTCTATATTGTCCATCGACGAATATCTTTCTATACCAAAGTCAATGTTTTTACATCGAATATGCGTTCGTCTGCATTTTTCCTTTTTATTTATTTATTAATGAAGGGTTCGCTCTTTACCACAATCTAGCCCAAGGGCAAAGATGCGGTCGAGGATGTAGCAAGCTCACCCAGAAGGAGCCTATTCACTCGAACTTTAAAGAAATTCCTTTTACAATAATCTTTGTAAACCCAATAAGGTGAAATTTTCCAGCAATTTTCTTCCAGCATGGTTATCGGACTACCCAGTGAAAAATCTTGTATTACAAAAAGGTACTCTAACATATTGCAATAAGATAGAAATTGCAGGGAACATAATGTCGCTGCTCACCCTACAAAGTGAGCTCTGTAATAACATGTCCGTCATGTGACTTTTCAGTTTGTAAAAATAAGAATGGATTTTTGAGATTTCCATTTTATAGCGGCTGGTTTGGTCGAGTGGTAGTGGCGCTGCCTTTTGATCGATGGGTCTTGGGTTCGATTCTATGTCGGGGCAAATATTTGTGTAAAAAGTAGTCATGGATATTCGTATCGACTTTTTGTATTTATATCGCTGACGCAATCGAGATGGTTCTACAGGGCTTTAGGTAACTTTCTTTCAACCTCTCGGGTGGTTAATGAAACTGAACAACTTTCCCAAGGAACATAGGTCAAAAAACGAAAAAATAATTTTGATCTCCCATACAAAATGTGCTATATACTGATGAAGTTTGTATGGGAACTCAAAATTTTTTTTTCGTATTTTGACCTATGTTCCTTGGGAAAGTTGTTCAGTTTCACGGACTGATTAACCACTCGAGAGGTTGAAAGAGAGTTACCTAAAGCCCTGTATTTGATAAAAATTGGTTCAGTCGTTTTAAAGTTATAATTATAAACCATCGAATGTCTAGGGTGATAAAAATTTTTTTTAGGATTTATTTCGCTAAAAAATTTAAGTTATTACTGATAGAAGGGTTTAGGGCGAAAGACTAGGTAATTAGGGCTTATATTAGGAAAGCAAAAATGAACTAGCAAAACAGGGATCACAAGACAAGCAGCCATACGAATGAGATCCGTTCCTACAAGTATAGTTGGGCAACCTAGAACCGCATTAATGCGTTTCGGTTTATGTTCCAACAATAATACAATCAGCAGACTCCATTCAACACTTGTCTAATAGCTTACAACACCGAAACAAAACAGTATTTCAATTTGGTTTATATTTAAAATTGCCAAACCCTATCTTGAGGCTGAATATTTTGAGCCAGACATACGCTGACCTTTATTCAAATTGAGGTTGTTTGAAATATTTTACTGTGGCTTAGCGCTTACTTCTATGCTGGGCCCCGATTTTGTAACTTAAGTTGTGTGTCGATTTAATGGTCGCCATTTTATCCGTTCAGGTGGCGAAATTAAGAACTACCCAAATTTCATACATCTAATGATGGCTGCGTTGACTGGTGGTGCCACTGCCAACTGAATTTTCAGTTGCTAGGTAGTTTGCAACCTTACGTTCGGTTGGCGGTGGCGCTACTGGTCGGGGTGGTTGTCAGCAAGTACAACTTAAGTCAAGAGAGTCGGGGCCCTGGACAGCAGCTTCGAGCATGACACGCGACAATCTCGCACGGCGCGCCACTCGGCCGACGGTTAAACTTAACTTTGATTCAGTTTTCCATGCGTTTTTTTTGAAGTAAATACTTCTTTAGCGGCATTGTGCACTTTTAAGTTTGGGTAAAAAATGTTAAACTCGCGTCAAGACAGGTGACCTGATCGAAAATTCGTAAGACGGAGGGAGATCAGACCGCAAGGAAGTAATATATGTTCAAGTTTCCACTTCTGCCAGCACTCCCGGAGTGCAACCGGTTGTTTTTTTTTGGTTTGGTACACATATACACAGACATACAGATACCTACACATGTCTAACAGCTTACAACACCGAAACAAAAAAAACTTATAATTATAACTTATAAAAAGTCAAAATTATAAAAAAAAATGATCCTATGAGGCTGGCATGGTCATCTGGGTGACTGAAGCCTCTATAAAAATATATATACTTAACACTTTATAGATAGGTATATCGTCTACAAAATAATTTGAATTCATAATTACAATACACTTTATTGCCGTATTGTTATAATTTCAAAAACATGAAGTGTGCCAAGAGGCAAAGAAAGTAGGGCTCTGTAGTTTCAAGTTATTTGTAATTAACTGGAAACGCTGCTTAACCCGAACCCCAGTTAAGTAAAAGGTACAGTTTTAATTAAAAATAACTGTGATTCCTCTTTTCCGTCTGATTGAGAGTTGAATCAATTTGCCGTGCCAGTGAGTTGGCTGCTGACCTAGAAATTATTACAAAGCTAACTGCCGTGTTAAAGTTACTTAATTCTTTAACCATAAATATAATATACCTAATACTTACTTCTAAAACCGTTAATGGTTTAGATATATACATTATGTAAAAAGTAAATCCTTACTAATATTATAAATGCAAAAGTAACTGTCTGTCTGTCTGTCCGTCTTTCACGCCTAAAATATTTTGATGAAATTTTGGTACAGAGATAGATTAGAGCCTGAGAAAGGACATAGGCTACAATTTATCCCACAGTTGGGCACGATATAACCTGTAGTCCACGCGGGCGGAGCCGCTGGCGAAAAGCTAGTATATGTATAAATAAACTTTTCAACCGGAACTTCGTTCCCGTGGGATTTTGGGAAAATCATGTAGCGTATGTTAATCCAAGGTGTTAGCTACCCCTATACCAAATTTTATCAAAATCTGTTAAGCCGTTTTTCAGTTATAAGTGTTCGAAGAAATCGAACACGAGAAATAATTGTTTCCCTAAAATTATTTGTATTTATAAATTGTAAACTACTATAGTAACTATGGTAAGTCTAGTATTATAGTTAAAAAAGCAAGTACTAACAAGAAAACTTAATCTAGACAAGGGAACGGAAATAATAACACAAAATTATATTTAAAAACAAACTAAAAACTATCTTGTATGCAGCTCGAGCATGATTCCATCGCGCGCGTAATGTGCCGCGGGCCTATGTCAAAATGTCAACATTGACAACGCCAGAAGGCGAGCAACCCTTTGCGCGGGGCCCTCGCACAATCAAAGTGAAATTTCAGCGTCAGCCGAGTGGCGTGCCGCGCGAATTTTTCGCGATCATGCTCGAGCTACAGTGGGTGTAACAATCAAGTCTATAATCCCTGTAAGGGCTTCAATAACCGAAAAAATATCGGTTGAAACGGTTAGCGGTATGACGTCATACCTTTAAATTTTAGGTATCCGTAAATAACGGTACCGTTACTTTCCGGTAGCTAAAAATTTCGGTAGCGAAATTATTTGGTAGCGCTATGTAACGGTACCGTTATTTTTTGTGGTACATTAATGACTAAATAAAGGTTTTCTTTACACCCCACCGCTGCCGGCAACGTCGCGCTGGCGTTGTTTCGGTATGCCGAAATAATTTCGGTTACGGTAGCAATAAAAATAAAGGTATAATATTATTGTAAAATGATAAAGATATCGGTTAAGGTATCGGTATAAAACGGTAGCGTAACCGTAATTCCTAACCGTTTTGTCTCTACCTTTAAATTGATATGGTATTGAAATTTTATACCTGTACCACACCGTTATACCTTAACCGTTTTCAAGTCTTGAACCCTGTTGGGGTAGGCAGGACAGTACGTGGTTCATAGAACAACTTGACGCCACATTTGACATACTTTTTAGTCAACCCTTCTCATAATGAAAAAAATGTACACCTCTGTCTCATTTCCCGTCTAAAAAGTAGTTCTCATTTCCATTTAAACAACTTTTAAGCAATTTTCTTTTAAAAAGTAAAAGACAAAGCAGCAATGAACTGCACTCTACATTGTTAAAGTCTTTGAGTTTAAAAAAGCAGCAAAGTGCGAGTAAGACTCGCGCACGAAGGGTTCCGTACCACTATCTATAACAACGGCAAAAAAAAACGTTTGGTGTATGGGAGCCCCCTTAAGTATTTATTTTATTTTGTTTTTAAGTATTTTTTGTTATAGCGGCAATAAAAATACATCACCTGTGAAAATTTCAACGGTCTAATTATCACGGTTCATGAGATTCAGCCTCGGACAGACTTATTTGTAAAAACGGCAAAAAAATAATGTTTGTTGTATGGGAGCCCCCTTAAATATTTATTTTTCCTTTTTTTTAGTACATCCGCGCCACTTGAATAGCCTCACCCACAAATTTCTTTTTAAATCAAAGTCTATAAAAGCAAATGCCGATTTGATTTCATAAACAAACTTTAATAGTTTATTACTACAGTTTTATTATAAAATGTAGACATTTAATAATAAATAATAAAAATTATACAATAAAGTATGAAAATAGGGTTGGCCACTTGAATAGCCTCAGTAATACAAAACACTGAAAAACATTATTTTAATTAACTTTTAATACTTAGTGTACTTTCCATTATTCTTAATAACGGCGAAAATTCGATCAGGCATTGATTTATATAATTTTCTAAAGTAATTCAAGTCCAAATTATTCCAAATATTGTGCATTTCCTGTATGAGCTCTTCTTTGCGATTAAAACTGCGCCCATTGATAAATAATTGACGAGATAAATAGCCCCAAACATTTTCTATGATATTCAGGTCAGGAGAGTTCGATGGCCAATCTAGAAGTTGAATTTTATTTTGTTGCAACCAAGTTTTTGTTTCATGTGACGCAAGTGAAGGGGCATTATCTTGTTGAAAAATCCACTTTTTTCTTTTAAAAACTTTACGAATCTCTTTAATTTTATCTTCCAGCATGCTTACATACATTTAAGATGACTGCTGTCCCTTAATTATAGAAATATTGATAATACCATAATAAGAAATTGCACCCCATACCATTACTAAACCGCCTCCTGAATGACGACGTGATAAAAATTTTTCCTCTTTCCTCAAATCATGATAATAATATGAATACCCACCTGGGCCATGTAAATTGAACTTTTTTTCGTCACTAAAAACAATATTATACCATTGATCTGTCCAGGACATATGTATTCTGGCAAATGATAATCGAGCTTGTTGATGATGAGCACGCAAGAGAGGTTTCCTTCTGATTTTTCTTTGTTTTATACATGCTGATGACTTTATTATACGTCGCACCGTAGTCAGTGAAGTACTGGTGTTTACATCATTCGCAATTTGTCGTATTGTCTTTGATGAATTAGACGCTGCACGCAAAATAAGACGACGTTCACGTGACGTAGTCGCCAATTTTATTCGACCTTTATAATTTTTTCCATAATTTTCTTTATTTTTTAGGGCTACGACCAATTATTTTTGCAATTTCGCGATTAGATAACTTTTGATCTAAATAAAATTTTATTTTTTCTATTTCAAGTTCAGATAACTTAAGACCACGTCCCATGTTAAAAATAATTGTGATAATACTGCACAGACAATATATACGTAATACACACCGTTAGTATAATGAACTTATGCCGAGATATTGAAACAAAGAAATGTTACGACTGTTTAAACTGGACTGAGGCTATTCATGTGGCGCGGCTATATGACGCGAGTTACTGCGCGCGATGCGTCGCATGCAGGCTTATGCCGGTTCGTATGTGGTATGTAATAGTCACTTTGCCAAGAATTAGAATATGTTAAATAATTATGTTGTTTACGTATATAAATATAAAAATTACAAAAAGATAGGGTGAGGCTATTCAAGTGACGCGGACTGTATTTGTTGTTATAGCGGCAATAGAATATTTCAACCGTCTAATTATTGAGATACAGCCTGGTGACAGACGGACGGACGGACGGAAAGCGGAGCCTTAATAATAGGGTCCCGTTTGTCCCTTTGGGTACGGAACCCTAAAAAGTAAAGTAATAAGGAAATGTAAAAACTTAGAGCGTTCTCGTCAGGTTGTTATAAGAAGTCTAATGGTATTGCACTAGTTGTTACAGTTTCTTTGAGGAAAAGCAAAAGGATTGTTTTTGTTATGCTTCACTGTACCTGGGCGACTATTATACTAAACAAAAGCGTCTTGATGGTGGTTGAAAAATAATAGTGACCAACCCTCGACTAAAAAGAGGGCTGTTGCAAGTTTAACGTGGATATCTATGTATCTGTATGTCTGTGTTCATTACATTGCATTAAAAATCTACACCCTACGGTAATTTTTTACCCCTCAAAAAAGAGGGGTGTTATAAGATTGACGTGTGCATTTGTGTTTATGGATGTGTGTGTATATATGTTTCTGTCTGTGGCATTGTAGCTCTGAAAAAAATTGACAATACAATACTATTTATTGCACACCAAAAAAACATAATCAAAAAACAAGTTCGTCTTACAGTGTACAATGCGGCGGCCTTATCCTTACTGCTAAAGAGCGATTTCTTCCAGGCATCGAAATTGGTCATATTGTTTAGAAGCTACGACACACAGACACACATCAAACTTATACCAGCGCTCCTTTTTGTGGGAAGTTAAAAAATCACATACATATACCACACAAAAAATTACTCCGGTCTCAAGACAAAGCCTAAGAATATCGTTATCATGTAAACAAGCCTGGAACTAGTTCAAAATGAGATGCAGTCAATGCTAGTGCATATCACAAGCAGACTAACAGACAAACTCAATCTTCGCCGCATACAATCAGAATAACTCACTACTAACGGTTCTCGAACGTTCTAGTGCTCTCTAGAATTCAATCTGTGACTTTAATACTCGACTAAGGCTGCCGATACAACTGACGTAGCTTTAACAAAGCACTTGTAGCCCAGTGGCGCTCGCTGATCTCAACCGATCAGTAAAGTTAAGCAATGTACTCAGAGGCAAGGAACCTGATGGGCGACAGAAATAAAATAGAATAGAATAGAAAAATCTTTATTTTATAGGACATTCAGGATGTCACTTACAAGTCAAGATTATAATGAAATACATACAAACATACATTAAACGATTTAAATACATACATACGCATTCGTTTTTTTGACCCTACTGACTCTACGCCTATTCGCAAAGGTGCAGTCTTCCTCAGAGAAGAACAGGCAAGAAACTCTGAGGTTGCTCTTTTAAATCGCATTACAAATTTTCTTATTTACTAATTTTAACTAAATCTGAAATAACTCTAGAGCTGAGCAGTTCATTCCCATGGCTGCCTGTCTGATAGATAATCAGAAATTTTGTAATAGCCCTTTTTGCACATCACAATCAAAGATCTCCACTAAGGTTATCCCCTGCGTCGTGGGTCTCTTGGAACATACACAAAGGAAGACATAAACACCCTTGACCAAAGAAAAACATCTGCTTTTTACATAAACATTGCCCCGACAGGGAATCGAATCCAACCAGTGATCAAGAGGTAGCGCCACTTCCACTTCAACAAATATGCATTTGATGTTCTGCTTTTCCCTTTAAGGCGACTACAGCACCCGATAAAGGCAGCACACATAGGAATAGTGCCATCTCCGTCTCTCAACAGGCCGGGCCGGCATCGGCTGTGCGAACAGTGTCGATACACGAAGTTTACGGACTATGAAAGCGTGCGTGCGTAAAAATATGTTCGAAAGTTTGTGATTTATGGAAAGGTAACAGCTTAAATCGAAAAATGCGTTAACTACTTATCGAGAGTGTTCAATCACGAACATTTTGATAGTAAATTCAAGTTCTTGTGTGCATTTTACTATCGTTTTTACAGCTTAAAAGATACACAATATTGGTATTTACAGGTGACTTTGTGAGCTTTTTCTATCAAACCAAAAGTGCTGAATCATGTTATCAGCAAACTACTTATCTAGTTTATCTCCTGCATATTACCGTAGTATTTTTTTTCTTCGATTTAATGCAGTGCGTCATGCTTATCTACGCATCATAAAATCGTAATTTAGGTGCTGTAGTCGCCTTAAGGCATGAATGTATGAATATTTTTTTATTTATTTATTAAGGGCCAACAAACAGTTTCACAAAGGTTTACTTAAAAATTAGGTAAAATAGCTTAGGTTATTGTGGAACCAACATCTCTAGCCACGGATTACTAAGTAGAACTAAGTGAGTTACTGCGAGGGCAGCCGGCGCGGCCGCTGAATCAGCGGCGAGGGCAAAGCATGCCAAGTACGCTCCACTCGAGGATACTTATTTGTTTGTCCCTTTCGCCGTGGAGACGAGTGGGGCTTGGGGTGTTGAGGCCAGAGATTTTGTCAGGGAGATAGGGTGTCGAATCCGAGATAGGGGCGGCGATCGTCGCTCAGGCGCCTTCCTGATGCAAAGCCTAGCCATTACTATACAGCGAGGCAACGCGGCCAGTGTAATGGGTACCTTTGCATCGGGAAGGTTCCGGGGCGGCAATACATTCGTCTTCTTTTGTTAATTTTTATTCAACTTCTTTTTTTTTTAATTAAATGAATGATGTGATGTTTTCCATAATAGTGTAGGGGCCAATATTGTTTTGTATTGTTAATAATCGTTATCGATTATTATATGTGACCAGTGAGTTATGGAAAAATGTTCCTTACATTAAAGTATTGTGTAGTGTGTGTGTTGTGTTGTGTGCGTGTAGTGTTAATGTGTGTGTGTGTTGTAGTAGTAGTAGTAAGTTATTTTTCTTCCTTACATTGAGTAGGCACAGTCTAATACTGCGTTGTGTAATGAATTAATCTATTAATATCGACTTCAAATTCAGTACTTTCTTGGCTTGCAAAAAAAAAACCGTGTGGATAAATTACTGTTCACTAAAAAATTAGCACTTGATAAGTTTAGTAAAATAATACACATTTATGTACTAAAAAGAATGCTATTGAAAATCTGAATTTTAATGTCTCACAAGTTTTTCACTTGAACTAAAAACAACTCTAGAACCAAAAGTAACCTGGTAAGTTGAAAATAAAGCTGATTTCACACTCACAGCCGACGACGGCGCCCCGCAAGCGAACTTTGCAAACTTGCTGATACGTGACATGGTCGGGGCATCTTGTAGACATAGCTTTATCTGGTATGCAGGTAATAGTTACTTGTGTATTAAATGCGATTTATATTTTTCGTCTCCTTTCTCCCTTTCTTTTTAACCGACTTCAAAAAAGGAGGAGGTTCTATGTTCGACTGTATGTATCCTTTTTTATGTATGTTCACCGATTTCTCCGCCAATTATGGACCGATTTTCAAAAATTATTTTTTGTTCGAAAGACTAGAGGTGGTCTATTCTCTCTAGTCTTTCGAACTAAATTTTATCGGAAATGATTTAGCGCTTTTAAAAAAATCAACAAAACAAAAAACGCTACAAACCAGAACATCATCTAAATAAATGAGTGACATTTTCGTTTATGGTTATCTGCTAATAGGCATTGTAGTCTGCAGAAAATATTAGTTACTTTGTGCGAACTGTTGTTGGGATTGAAGTCCGTGACTCATACGTTATTTTAACGTGGAAAATTATACAACGAATAGGTTCGCTTTTGACCACAATCTAGCACAGGGGTGAAGATATGGTCGAGGATGTAGTAAACTCACCCAGAAGATGCCTATTCATTTGAACTTTAAATACTCGGGTTATATGAGCCCGAAAATACAAGGTGTTTCAAAAAAAAACCAAAACAAAAAGATAATTCAAAATAATTAAAATTAAGCTTATTGCGCAGCTCTATTACAAATATGACAAGTATGTCATATTAATTACATAAAACTTTCATTGTGAAAGATGTCAAAACGTGCAACTGATGACTAGAGTTACGACTATTTCACTTTTAAAATTAAATTTTGGTATTTCTTTTTTTTTGGTTTTTTGAAACACCTTGTATAGACGCAGGCAGAGAATTCCATTCCTTAGCGGTGTGCAATAGACAACAGCCGGCTCCGACAGCTTAACGTGTCATCCGAAGCACAAAAAAGCTTGTGACAAATTGCCACTTCGGTCACCCATCAGGTTCTCATCAAAACCGGTCAATTCGTTTACTATGCCATAGATATACAAATACGCAGATACTCACGTCAAACTTATACAAGGTGTTTCTAAAAAACCCAAAAAAAAAAACCAAAATTTAATTTTAAAAGTGAAATAGTCCCGTCGCAACTCTAATAATCAGTTGCACGGTTTGACATTTACAAAATGAAAGTTTCATATAATTAATATGACATACTTGTCAATTTGTAATAGAGCTGTGCAATAAGCTTAATTTTAATTTATTTTAAATTATTATTTATTTGGTTTTTTTTGAAACACCTTGTTTTTTTGAATACCACTCTTTTTTATAGGGGGTTAAAAACCAGTAATTATAAGTACTAGGAAAAAGGAAGGATTAGTTATAGGAAACTAGCTTTCCGCCCGCGGCAACCCCCGCTTGGACTACAGGTTATATCGTGCCCAACTGTGGGATAAAATGTAGCCTATGTCCTTTCCCAGGCTCTAATATATCTCTGTACCAAATTTCATCAGAATCGGTTCAGTAGTTGAGGCGTGAAAAACGGACAGACAGACAGAGTTACTTTCGCATTATAATATTACACTGGGCGTCAAAAATAAGTAGTACACTTTTCAAATTGCAATTACTCCTAAACTATAGTAGTTACACTTATGAAATAAAAAGCAGTTTATAGTAAACTTAACGAAGTTTATTAAAGTTATATTTTATTTGGCATGAATAAAGTTTCAAACTTAAAATTAAGATAAATACTAAAAAGTATCAATTTTTAACGATATGTCAACCACTTAATTTTCACGTTTTGGAACTTTTTCACAATTTAATAACTTGTGTTGCCGCCTCGGGCTCTAATTACAGCTTGGATCCGGTTTGGCATGCTGAACACTAAGTTTCGGAGGCGGTGTTGGGGAATATTTTCCCATTCTTCTATCAGCGCATGTTTTAGAGCCCTGAGTGTGGCAGGAGGTGGACTGCGCCTTCTGACTAGCCTCCCAAGCTCATCCCAGGCGTGTTCAATCGGGTTGAGATCTGGGCTTCTCGATGGCCAAGCCATCAAGTTGATGCCAACCTCCTGAATGTACTCTTGTACGTGGTGAGCAGTGTGTGGCCGGGCGTTATCATGCATTAGGATGGCTCCATCACCCATATTTATTAAATATGGCCCTGCATACTCGTTGAGGATCTCCGAGGCATATCTTTCACCAGTCAAAGTCCCATTTTCTATTACCACAAGCTCTGTGCGACTCTCTGAAGAGATACCAGCCCATACGTGTACAGAGCCCCCGCCATATTGGACTCTTTCCGAGATACAAGCTTGAATGTATCGCTCACCGGGTCGTCTGTAGACTCTCCGCCGTCCATCTGAAGTGTATAAAGAGAATCGAGACTCATCTGTGAATAAAACTCTAGCCCATTCTTCTTCGCCCCATTGTACGTGTTGACGGGCGTAGCGTAGTCTTGCTACGCGATGCTCTGTCTCAAGTTTGGGGCCATTTGCTGGTCTTAGAGGCTTCAGGTTAGCTTCAGCAAGTCTTCTTCTCACTGTACTCTCACTGATGTAGTCTGTTCGGGTCCGAAGAAGCTGTTGCTGAACCTCAACTGCATTAAGGTGTCGATTTCTTAACACAGTGGAAACAATAAAGCGATCTTCTCGGGTACTTGTGCACCTGGGTCTGCCATTACCTCGTCTCCTTAGATGGTTTCCAGTCTCTTCGTACCTTTGTTTTACTCGCTGAACCGTTCTTAAAGTTACACCCACCCTCCTTGCAGTACGACGCATACTGATGCCCACTTCGAGAAAAGCTAAGATTCTTGCACATTCTTCTGGTGAAAGAGGCATGATTAGTCAAATTTACTCTCTGAAGATACCTATGCTTTTCAATTACAATTGCTTTATCAGCAGCGAATGTGTCAAACACAAAAATCCTAAGTAAGACAACACCTTTCAACAGTTTAAAAAAAGTGTTTTTATTTATTCGTTTTTTTTAAAGTCAAGCATTATAAGTTCTTATAATGCATGAAGTTTTTATTGAATAAGATTAAATTTTCTTTTTAACCTTTTTTGTTTCAAAGGTCTAAGTTTTATAGTTTGGGAGAAATCGCAATTTTAAAACTGTACTACTTATTTTTGACGCCCAGTGTAGTAAGGATTCAGCAACATGACCGACTCGATAAAAAAAGAAGTATTAGTTTCCCATCCCTACTAGTATTGAATCTAACTAGTTCCATGTAAAGTTTTGTATCTACGAGTATGTCTGTACAGCCAAAAGTTAGCTGGACGTCATTTCTACTGACACAACACCCGTTTGACTTGGTGCTTGTATACCTCTCTTCAAGTTTATATCTTTGTTAGAGTTCGCTGAATTGGAACTTCAGATTCGAAAAGTTTATTTGATAGTAGCATTCCGCCCGGGACTTCGTTCCCGTGGGAATTTGAGAAAATTATATAGCCTTTGTGTTACTCAGATAATTTTCCCGAATTACCACGGTAGCGAAGTCCCGAGCGGAGAGCAAGTATTTTATAATATTTATTATTATGGAAGTACAGATATGGGGTGAGTTTAATTTATAGACCAAGATCCCAGGGCCGCCAGACCTTACTTATTTTCTCATAAACCAAATGTGTGGGAAATAATAGTGCTAATACGTACTAGTAATGTATTAATATTCAGCCACTAGGTTCTGAAGGTACTTCCAAAAATTATTCACTTGTCTTGAAGTCTGGGTGCTATAAAAGGTATTGTTATAGTTCCCTGAACATCATATACAAAAATCACGGCTCAGATTGTAGGTATAATCTCATAATTTACTTGCGAAATGTAAAGCATCTGGCAGAAATTACAGCCGACGGAGAGTGTCTGGCGGTGTTGATCATTAATTGTTATATTTAATTAATTATATTCTATAAGACATCAGCAGCCAGACTTCAAGACAAGTGAGTAATTTTTGGAAGTACCTTCAGAACCTGATAGCTGAAAATTGGCCACCGGCTCAGGTTAGCTGGTATTCATACATTATTAGACGTACTAGCACTACTGTTTCCCACACATTTGGTTTATGAGAAAATATGTAAGGTCTGGCGGCCCTGGGATCTCCGTCTATTAGAAAGTGAAAATTTAGGACGTCTTGATCGATGGGTCCTGGTTTCGATTCCTAGTCGGGGCTGAGTGCTGAGCATTTGTGACTGATAGGATTGCATGTAGCAGAATATCAGTGTTTTGTCGAAAGGCAAAACATTTACTGAGCTACGACTTTTTTATAACACTATGGCAATTGGTCGAAAAACCAAAAATAAAATAAAAAACGCTACACACTCAAACACCCACATTAAGGTTTTCCCCTGTGTCGTGGGTCTCTTAAAACAAGATGATGATGATAATGATGATGATGTGCCCCCGTCCGATTTCAGCCATGGCGACCGCTTCAACTTCTAACTTGTTGGCGTAACTTTTCTTATGCCTTTTCTCTTAAATACCTTACCTTTTCTCTTTAAACATACAATATAAGTAACTAGCTTTCGCCCGCGGCTCCACCCGCGTGGATTACGGGTAATATCGTGCCCAACTGTGGGATAAAATGTGTCCTTTCCCAGGCTCTAATCTATCTCTGTACCAAATTTCATCAAAAACGGACAGACAGACAGACAGACCGAAAGAGTTACTTTCACATTTATAATATTAGTAAGGATTGCAGCAATGTGAATACAAAGAAACAAAGTCTCATCAACTGCAGAATAAACTAACTTTCATTAGCAGGGAATGGTTGTAAAAACTAAACAGTTTTAAATAAAACTTTTCTTTGTATTGTGCAGCGCTCAAAACTAAATAATGACCCCGCCATACTAAAATAAATACGTTCCACTTTTCTGCTCGACTGTACTTACATTGTAGGAAAATTAGTGCTGTAGATTTTCTACAGCTTTTTTTAACTCCCGACCAAAAAAGAGGGGTGTTATAGGTTTTACGTCTGTATCTGTGTTTCTGTGTATTTGTAAGTGTGTTTCTGTGTGTCTGTCTGTGTCATAGTAGCTCCTAAACGAATAGACTGATTTCGACACAATTTTTTTTGTTTGAAAGCTGACGTAATCGTCTGTATCTGTGTTTCTGTGTATCTGTAAGTGTGTTTCTGTGTGTCTGTCTGTGTCATCGTAGCTCCTAAACTAATAAACTGATTTCGATACAATATTTTTGTTTGAAAGCTCACGTAGTCGAGATGGTTCTTAGCTATATTTGATCAAGATTAGGTCAGAAAATGTGTGAGTCCCCGGCAGAGTAGAATAGTACCACCCCCTTTCTTGCCGAGGTGTCGTACAAGGCGACTAAGGTAAATATGCAAGCAAGTTCATCTGCACTCAGAGAAGGAAAACTCTGCAATTATATCAAAACCCTCGCCAACCCGTCTGCCAAGCGTGGTGAGTATGGCATTTACACCTCATGTTATTGAGGGAGGCCCGTGCCCCAGCAGTGGGGACGTATATGGACTGATGAGGTCAGAAAATTAGAAGTTATAAGCAATCTTATATCGGAAAATTGATACACCAATCAAAAATGTTGTATCACCCCCGACATTCCATCGCTTATAACTTTTAAACGCCTGAACCAAAACTGCATCGAAATCGGGTCATTCGTTTAGGATATACGATGCTACAGACAGACACATAGATACATACGCCAAACTTATAATAACCCTCTTTTTTTCGGAGGTTAGAAAGAGCTCATTAGCTCAAAGTCCCAACACTATAATGCACCTATGCAAGTTTACAAAAAATAAGCGAAAAACACTACATTTCCGTATGCACGAGCTGCGCTTAGAATTTCTTTTCTGTACCTGAGTTAGATGTACCCACAGAACATTAAGTTTTACAGAAGGAGACTCAAGTCTTGATCTTTACTTAAGTATTGATTGTCTCTTTATCTCACTGTCATACTGTCAAAATGACAAAGACGACAGTTACTTTAGTATAGATCAGTCTGAGTCTCGTTGAGGAACGTCTGAATTTCACAAAGTTCGATTAGTGACTTTTCTATCTCTACACAATCTTAAACCAACCTCTTCTGATAAACTTTTAAGAAAAAATATTAAACCGACATCAAAAAAGTAATAATTTTCCACGTCAAAAACGTAAGAGTCACCGACTTCAATCCCAAAAAGACAATTTTTTCGAGAGTTTCCCTCAATGTCTTCAGGATTCAACCATCAGATCCTGGTTTCCTTACCATGGGACCATTCCTTGGGATACTTCCTTTCCAACAAAAAAAGAATAATCAAAATCGGTTCATAAACGACGAAGTTATCCGCGGACATACATAAAATATATATATATATATATATAATATATATATACGGTCGAATTGAGAAACCTCCTCCTTTTTTGAAGTCGGTTAATAATTAGAGACAACTTAATTTAATGTGCTATGTAGTACATACTTATCTGTTTGAAATCGGTGCGAAGGCGGCCTATAAAACTTATATGGCTTGGATCGTCGGTATAAAACTCTTTCGAACAAAAAAAAATTTGAAAATCGGTTCGCAAATGGCGGATAAATCGATGATTTTTTTTTTTTTTTTTAAATTAAGAATGGGTTCGCTCTAGACCACAATCTAGCTCAGGGCAAAGATGCGGTCGAGAATGTAGCGAGCTCACCCAGAAGAAGCCTATTCACTCGCACTTTAAAGATATTCGGGTTGTATGAGCTCGGAAATACAGACGCCGGCAGAGAATTCCACTCCTTGGCAGTGCGCAATACAAAAGATGAGGAAAAGGCTCAGTACGTATCCGAGGTATCTCGACAAGATAAGGGTGATACCCCGCAGTGCGTCTGGACGTCCGATGAAAGAAAGGGGCAGGCGGAATGAGCTCATGCAGCTCCTGAGCACACTTCCCGAAGTACATCTTATAAAAAACACATAGGCAAGCTACTTTGCGTCTATGAGCTAGGCTTTGGAGCTTATCCTTAACCAGCTTTTTATCACCAATGAGCCTCCTGGCTCTGCGATCCACCGAGTCCAACGAATATACATAAAAAATAAAAAAAAACAACGGGTTGCACTCCGGGAGTGCCGGCAGAAGTGAAAACTTGAACATTAACGTTGTGCATTAATAGGAAATAAAACAAAATACACAAAAAGAGTCCGTTATTCTCTCAGGATTCGAACCCTTGACTGTTGCTTACAATCTGGCAACTTTTCCACTCGACCAAACTGTCTTCTTCTATATCAGTAAAATAGTCTATCGGTATTTGCGCAATATGTGCGAATAATCGTTGACATTGTTGACATCTGTCACAGAGATAATTTTACCATAGGGCTGCCATCCGTCCGGGTTTCCACCCATACTTCAAAGTACACAACGCTGCTAAAGAAGTTTTCAAAGGTGCCAACCCTATCCTACGCATTTTCGATCAGGGTCACGTGACATCTGACGCGAGTTCATCGCGAGTTTAACATTTTTTCCCCGAACTAAAAGTGCTCAACACCGCTAAAGAAGTTTTCACTTTAAATATAATAAAGATACATACAATCGAACACAGGATCTCCTTTTTTGAAGTCGGTTTAAAAATACTTTTTAAGTTGCCCAAAAAAAAGGTCCCCAAATCGCCAATAAGTCCTTCTTCAATAATAGTATCAAAAATATGAGTTAAACTTGACTAACCCTGGTGTCAGAGTTTTCAAACCGCCAAATGGCCTCTGACTTGGTCTTCTTCCTATCGTCAACGACTTGGTTTGACGACTGTAGTCAAACGACTAGACTATATTCAGTAGAGAGCCAGGAAGCTTAACACGTTCAGAAAAGTTCGTGATAAATTGCCTATACGGTCACCCATCACATTTTCTACCCTGGTTAACGTTGCTTAACCTCAATTAGTTTTTTTATTTATTTACAAGAAAACGAAAAGTAGTGTAATAAACAACATTTTTATTTATTTATTTTACAACTAGCTTTCCGCCCGCGGCTTCGCCCGCGTTGACTACAGGTTATATCTTGCCCAACTGTGCGATAAAATTTAGCCTATGTCCTTACCCAGGGTCTAATCTATCTCTGTACCAAATTTCTTCGTGTGGTGATCGGTTGAGAATAACACCACCCCATCTCTTTCCGTGGGTGTCGTAAGAGGCGACTAAGGAAACAAAAATGAGACCTGCCTCCTAGTAATCCATCTTAGGCAATAACACCCTAGTTTGTTTGCAATCTGAGGTGGCGTCTTACGGTCTCATGCGGTGTGGTAGGCTCTGTAAAGGGCCGTCTGGTTCGCGACCACCCTCCTACCGAAGTCCGACGCCAAATAGCTTGCTGTGTTCCGTCGGTGCGTTGGAGTACCAGTGCCTTTATTGGCATTTTCTGGGTTAACTCGGTGCGTGGGAGTACCAGTGCCTTTATAGGCATTTTCTGGGTTAACTCGCTTCATCATCGACCTCATCTTTGACCTTTATGGTCAAGATTGAGGTCAAGAGTCAACCCATCTTATAATAATAAAATAAAAAAGTTCATCAATATCGGTTTAGTAGTTTAGGCATGAAAGACGGACAGACAGACAGAGTTACTTTCGCATTTATAATATTAGTGAGTATATAGAAGTAGGTAAAGTATCCTTCCACTTTTTAACACTCTAAGAAAGAAGCATGTAAAACCTGAATTTGTTACATTGTAATATAAAATGTGTTTAAAATGTAGAAAGCTTTAGTTTTCAGTTAAATCCTTTTCAGAGCAAAAGTTTAAACCTTTTCACTGCTTTTACACAATTGCATGTGTTAGTTTTAGTATAATTTTTTTGAGTTAGTTGTTGATGACATAACTTGGATATACTAGACAGCCGTCTCTACAAAGTAACAAACTCTTTTATGGGTCAATGTATACGCTTCTACAATAAGATTCCCATGTGTATTCAAAACCTACCTTTAGAAATATTTAAGACGATAATTTAAAAAAAAAACTTTGTAAAAAGGGCTATTATAGAATTTCGGATTATCTGTTAGACAAGCAACCATGAGAATAAATTGCTCAACTCCAGAGTTATTCAGATATTAAGTCAATTCAAATTAAAAGTAAGGAAATTTATATGATTGACTTAAAAAGAGCGACCCTCGGAGTTTCTTGCCTATTCTTCTCCTGAGGAAGACTACACCTTTGCGAATAGGCGCAAAGTCAAAAGTGCTAATGTAATTCATAATATTGACGTGTTCAAGTATCATTTTATATGTTCAATGTAATAAACACTTTTGACTTTTTTTGACTTTTGACATTTATTATAAACACACTTTTTTTGTTCTTACGACATTCGATAAGCTCTTTTTTAACCCCTTACTAAAAAAGTTTTGTTATAAGTTTGACCGATTTCGATGTGTTTTTTTTGTTTGAAAACAGATTATCGAGATGTTTCTTAGCTATATTAAATTAAAATTAGTTAAGCCGTTCAAAAGATAAAAGCGATGAATATCTGTGGTAATACAACATTTTTATTTTTTAATATGTTTTAAGTAGGTTAGTACTAGTCTAAGATCCGAACCTAAATCGACCTTCACCGAGCTGATAATAGAACGAAATATATTTTATCATGAATTTAGTATATTAGAAAACATATTAAAAATGGGTTCGCTAAAAAAATCCTGGGCAGACTATTTTTAATTATTTTTCGAAAAATGATTTTTAATTAAATGTTGCAACATCAGGATAATAAAAATTTTTTGTCCTGACTGAAAGTATAAAACGTATAGAATGTGTATAATCGATATACCTGTGTTTACCTGACAACCCAGTAAGTTCGCCCAGGTAAATAGTAGACAACCCAACGGCTGCACATTCTATACGTTTTATACTTTTAGTCAGGACAAAATTTTTTTATTATCCTGATGTTGCAACATTTAATTAAAAATCATTTTTCGAAAAATAATTAAAAATAGTCTGCCCAGGTTTTTTTTAGCGAACCCATTTTTAATATGTTTTCTAATATACTAAATTCATGATAAAATATATTTCGTTCTATTATCAGCTCGGTGAAGGTCGATTTAGGTTCGGATCTTCTACTATACTATCTGTCTTAAATATCAAACTTATTACTAATCAATTATTATTTTTTGTTTCAGGTAAAATTAATTGGAGTACAGGATGAAAATGAATTCGTTTCCATTGAAGGTAATTCGTAAGTACTAAGTACCTTTCGGTACATGGGGTGACTTTAAAGTAATTAGCGAAAATCTTGGTAAAAACCAGTTATAACTTGTTTAAAACTAGTTAGCAAAACGCCACTGGGCCATGAGCTTCTCAATTTATAGGTTAATAAAAAACCTCCTATCTATATTCAAAATCCTGAACCAGTATCACTCAAAGAACACATTTATGAAAAAAAAAATTTTAAAATATTTTTTCAATGTGAATAGTTAATTTTTTTGCCTAAACGTAGACAGTACTCCTACACCAGGCATGCGAGGGGTGCGGGTAGCGCTCGGAGGGTGCACCTGAGTGGGGTCTCCGTTTAGGAAAAAAACCCACCGAAAAAAAAAATGAAAAGTTTTCTGTAAGTGATACTGGTTCAGGATTTTGAATATAGCTAGGAGGTTCTTTTTCACCCTGTATGCTCCTTTTCCACGTAAACAAAATAGCGGGCAGGAAGCTAGGTAAAACAACTCCTAAACAAAGTGTTAATGGAGTAAACTAAACTCGTTGTAAGTCAAGTACTCCCGAAGCCGCATAACTTATCTCAATTTCCTCTATCTAAATTGCTTCGACAAGAATTTAGCAATTTGGTCTAGAACGCCAGTAGTAAACTCGAAATACAAGGAATACCAGAAGTCTAGACACTAACAAACTTACAGTGAAGAGATTTTTGCACCTTTTTACGGTTCTGTACCTCAAAAGGAAAAAACGGAACCGTTAAAGGATCACTTTGTTGTCCGTCCGTCTGTCTGTCTGCCAAGACCCTTTTTCTGAAGAATGCGTGGAGGTATCAAACTGGAATTTATATCAAATAATCAGGTCTACAGTCCCTTGCAGCTGTAAAAAAACCAAACTTCTAAACCATCGCAGTCAAAAGATACAGCCGTTTATGTCGCAAATTACCGCAAATTATCGACACTCACAAGAGAATCAAAACCTACAGGGTACTTCCCGTGAACTCAGAATCTTGAAATTTGGTACGAAGCAACGCCTTATAGCACAGATAAAGGAAAAATTGCGAAAACCGTAAATTTTAGTTACTTACATCATTTAATAAAAATATTTTTAGTAATTTTAAACTTACTACCCCTTTCCTCATGCACGCGTAGAGGTATTAAATTGAAATACATATCAAATACTCGGGTCTATAATGCCTTTAAGTTAGGTTTGTACGGAACCCTCGGTGCGCGAGTCCGACTCGCTTTTGGTCGATTTTTGAAGTGAAAACTTTAGCGGCGTTGAGCACTTTTAGTACGGGGAAAACATATTAAACTCGCGATGAACTCGCGTCGATGTCACGTGAACGTGATCGTCAGATGTGATCGAAAATGCGTAGGATAGGGTTGCCACCTTTTTTGAAGTGAAAACTTCTTTAGCAGCGTTGTGTACTTTGAAGTATAGGTGGAAACCCGGACGGATGGCAGCCCTATGGTAAAATTATCTCTGTGACAGATGTCAACGATTATTCGCACATAGTGCGCAAATACCGACAGACTATTTTACTAAATTGAAAGCAGACAGTTTGGTCTAGTGGAAAAGTTGCCAGATTGTAAATAACAGGTCGAGGTTTCGAATCCTGAGAGAATAACGGACTCTTTTCGTGTATTTTGTTTTATTTCCATATTAATGTACAACGTTAATGTTCAAGTTTTCACTTCTGCCGGCACTCCCGAAGTGCAATCCGTTGTTTTTTTTACCTGTGAAGCAAAGAGACGGATGTCATAAGTTTGACGTGGGTCTCTGTTGGTCTGTGTGTCGGTCGGCCCGTAGCTCCAAAAGGTATGGACTGATTTAGTTGCGGTTTTGTTTGAAAGCTGACGTGATCGAGATTGTTTTTAACCCCCGACGCAAAAAGAGAGGTGTGGTATAAGTTTAACGTGTCTGTCTGTGTATCTGTCTGTAGTATCGTAGCTCCCAAACGGGTGAACCGATTTTCGTTTAGTTTTTTTGTGTGATAAATAATTTTATCCTGAGTGTATTTAGCTGTGTTTCATGAAAATATGTTCAGCCGTTTAAAAATTATAAGCAATCAAATGTGTGATTCAAAATTTTTAATTTTAGCGTTGTTTTATCAAAATTACTTCAGTGGTTAAACAGTTGTGAGCTAAGAGTTTCGAGGGTGGTATTTTTTAAAAAAAATTGACCTAATTTTTTAAATTCCTTACCTCCGAGTGAAAAACGGTACCCTTCCAGTCATTCGTGTTTCTGTTTGTATGTTTGTTACAGGAGATTTTCTCCAAATCCTGCTATCTGACCCAAACAAAAATATGTGACTGTGTTTAGTAAAAGGTACAACTTTCGGGGTAGTCAATAAGAGCGATTTACTAAGCTAATCACTATAATTCTGAACCTAAACGACTATCCCTAAAGTTGTACCTTTCCATTTTTATAGTCACGTATGTTAATCTATACTAATATTATCAAGAGGAAAGATTTGATTGTTTGTTTGTATTAAACAGGCTCTGAAACTACTGGACCGATTTGAAAAATTCTTTCACCATTAGAAAGCTACATTGTATCCGATGGACATGGGCTACATAATTTCACTGAATTCCTAAGATAACGTAGTCCCGAGCGGAATGCTAGTAAATAATACAAAAAATTAATTCGATTTTTTACAATTTTTTTTGTATCATTCTCCGTTTCCAAAATATCCAGCGCCAAAATCAAAAATTCGGAAAAAAATATTTTTTTCCCTATTGCGGCCACAACTTTTTTTCGTTTTTGACTTTCTCGAATAAATATTTTTGCAGCCTACAGCTCATTTGAATTTGCGTCTTTTGAATCTTTTTGAATGTCATATCTTCACAACTCTCCGAGATATAATGGGATCGCACTTTTTCGTGAAATCGGAGCCTATACTGGAGCGAACGAAAAGACATTTGCAATGTCAACATTTCTTATAATATGCAAACACTACAAACAATCTCCTTTCAAACTTCAAGGACTGAATTCTGGGGAACGCTTGTCACAAAGGAAGAAAGTTGAAAAATCACATTTTCCCGCATTTTCCCAGAGTAATAACATGTGATGACGTAACGCATTTCGCTCGGTGCATTCTGGCCGAGTTTGATCGGATTGGGTGCAGTCATCTTACTGCTTTATGACGTGGATATAGGGATCATAGAATAGAAATGGTTTTCAAACCCCGATAAAAAACAGGGGTGTTATAAGTTTGGCTTTTGTAGGTATCTGTATGTCTGTGTTTCTGTCTGTGGCTCCTAAACTAAACGACCGATTTCGATGCGGTTTTTCTCATTTGAAAGCTACGCAATCGAAATGGTCTTTAGCTATATAGGATAAAACTACCATACCTTGTGGTGATCGGTTGAGAATAACCACCCCATCTCTTTCCGTGGGTGTCGTAAGAGGCGACTAAGGTAACACAAATGAGACCTGCCTCCTAGTAATCCATCCCAGGCAACGACACTTCATTTTTTTCTGAATCAGAGGTGTCGTCCTATAGTCTCATGCGGTGTGGTAGGCTCTGTAAAGGGCCGTCTGGTTTACGACTACCCTCCTACCGAAGTCCGACGCCAAACAGCTTGCTGTGTTCCGTCGGTGCGTGGGAGAACCAGTGCCTTTATAGGCATTTTCTGGGTTAACTCGCTCCATCGTCGACCTCATCTTTGACCTTACGGTCAAGATTGAGGTCAAGAATTAACCCATCTTATAAAAAAAACTCGTTTAGTTGTTTGAATGTTATAAGCAATCGAACGTCAGGCATGTTAGGTTATTCATTTGCACTACGAAAGCCGCCGCTATACCAAGCGAGATAAGGGCGACGTCAAGGTCAATGTGTATACCCTGATGTGCTGCCGTATGTACATAAATCTAATAGTCGCTTCCAGTATGTCATACGTTTCTAAGTCCACAGTAGCTGTCAGTTTGAAATCTCAGTTGAAATATGAAATTTCTTTTCATTTCGCGACTTTATGTCTTATTTTCGGGGAGACTTTGTGACGGGGACGAGTCTTGTCAGCACCGTACCTTCTTGAAGTGTGGTACAGTCAAAATCACGCTACAGTATACATTAGAGATTAATCTTACAGTTGTTTAAAGGGGTAGGGGTATACTGGTATAAAGGATAGCTTAGCAAAAACTGAAACTATGAAACCCTTCGACCATCATTCTGAATGGTTTTCATTGGAATTTTCTCCCGGAAATTTTTCAACATTTTTTCATGTTTTTAGTATTTTTCACCTCACTATTAAATTATTTATTCGAAATTACTAAATTCGATAAAAAAAATAATAACTGCGTTGGTCAGCTTTCAAACAAAAAGATGTTAAACATATAACAGATACACTCGTCAAACGTATATAACATCCCTCTTTTTTGTTAGGAGCTTAAAACACAGATCATTTTTCTACTATATAAAAATAAGTCGGGTTTTCTTTCCTGACGCTATAACTCCAGAACGCACGAACCGATTTCCACGGTTTTGCATTCGTTGGAAAGGTCTCGGGCTCCGTGAGGTTTATAGCAAAGAAAATGTTGGGCACGATATAACCTGTAGTCCACGCGGGCGGAGCCGCGGGCGGAAAGCTAGTTAATAATAAAACAAATAGCACAGAAATATCGCTTACCTCCAGCGCCTACTTTTATCAAGGCCAAACAAAGGTAACCATCGGTAGGCCTATTAAAAATAATGTCAACCATTTATCCAGTGAGTTTGCTATCTCGAATAGATCGGCCTGTTTCAATACTCTATCGGAGCGCAATGAGCTTTCTGTGTTTCTGCTAGAGGTGTGATACCAAATGCTGTAAATTCGGAACGGGTTAATTAGCTATTTCTAAAAAAAAATTAATTCCCGATATTTTGGGCCTACCACAAACACTGTTTAAATCTTAAACTAAGACTGTATGGGCATAGATTCTTTTGCCTTTTCCGAAAGGGATAAATTAAACAACAACAAAATCACACAAGGCCAGTTTGGTGGTGTTTTGATGTTTTGTAGTAAAGCAGTTATGCTTATAACGTTTAAATGGTTGAACCAATTTTGACCAAATATAGCTAAGAACCATCACTATTAGGTCAGTTTTCAAACAAAAATAACCGCATTTAAATCGGTCCATTCGTTTTATCAAGGCTAACCATCGGTAGGCCTATTTAAAATAATGTCAACCATTTATCCAGTGAGTTTGCTATCTCGAATAGATCGGCCTATTTCAATACTCTATTGGAGCGCAATGAGCGTTCTGTGTTTCTGCTAGAGGTGTGATGCCAAATGCTGTAAATGCGGAACGGTTTAATTAGCCATCAGTCACTCTAAAATAAAAATAAAAAATCACCTCTGACATTTGATTGCTTATAAGTCTTAAACGGCTGAAATAATTTTGATAAAATATAGCTAAGAACCATCTAAATAACGTCCGCTTGCAAACCACGAAAATTGCATCAAAGTCGCTTTATTCTTTTAGGAGCTATCGATGCCACAGACACACACAGAAATACAGATTATAACACCCCTATTTTCTTAAATTTGGGAAACTTATAACGCCCCTATTTTTTTTCGGAGATTTATTAAACTATAGCTCATCATTAAGGTCACTTCGTCACTAGAACTCAAACAGCAGCTCGAGTACAACACGGCCATACAGCCATTTTTAAACATTGTCTAATTTTTGGGGAAATGCCCTAAATGTAGGGTGCTATACAACTGACCGCGTGGTGATCGGTTGAGAATAACACAACCCCATCTCTTTGCGTGGGTATCGTAAGAGGCGACTAAGGAAACACAAATGAGACCTGCCTCCTAGTAATCCATCCCAGGCAACGACACATCATTTTTTTCTGAATCTGAAGTGTCGTCCTATGGTCTCATGCGGTGTGGTAGGCTCTGTAAAGGGTCGTCTGGTTCACGACCGCCCTCCTACCGAAGTCCGACGCCAAACAGTTTGCTGTGTTCCATCGGTGCGTGGGAGTACCAGTGCCTTTAAAGGCATTTTCTGGGTTAACTCGCTCCATCGTCGACCTCATATTTGACCTTTGATCAAGATTGAGGTCAAGAGTTAACCCATCTTATGATAAATAAAAAATAAACTTTTAAATTTTAGTGATATTTTAACCAAACTTGATATCACTTCTACCTTCATACATTGCGTTATTTTCGTATACTCTACATAAGCTTTCCCTTCTTTCCATCCCATATACGTCCCCACCGAAACAGCTTTCCTTCGTAACACGAAGGGGATTTATGCCATAGTCGACCCAATGCGGGTTGGTAGACCATTCATCTTTTGAAAATGAATTTTCTTGGATTTCATCACAATGTCTTCCTTCACCGTTGAGCAAGTGATAATTAGAAATCCGTACATAAATCTGAAAAGGTAATTCAGTTGTACAGGCCCGTACCAGGATTTGAAACCGCAACCTTCCGATTACAAGTCTGGCTCATCCCTTTAACCCTGTATATTGACAGCATGTCAAGAGTCAGTTTATCTCAATCCTCCAAAAACAACAAGTAAAGCAAACAGTTGGAACTATTCAAAATTCGGTGCATGACTCACACGCCTCAAGAAAACAGAATATTTGTAACCACTAAATCATATTCCGGTACCGTACCGAATACCCGGGACATTTTTATGTACATCTCTAGTTTGTTCCTATCTACGGGGAATCGTTTAGATAGCATTTTATTGTCCAATAAATTCGGCGAGGGAAGTTAAATTTGCAAGTGTCAAACAGAAAATGTGTGATAGAGTGAATTGGGACTGTGATATTTTTACCGACTTCAAAAAAGGAGGAGGTTCTATGTTCGACTGTATGTTTCTTTTTTTTTATGTATGTTCACCGAGTTCTCCGCCAGTTATAAACCGATTTTCAAAATTCTTTCTTTGTTCGAAAGAGTATACTTCAGAAGTTGTCCCATATAAATTTTATCGAAAATGATTCAGCGCTTTAAAAAAAAATCAACAAAAACAAAAAATACTACAAACCAGAACATCATCTAAATAAATGAGTGACAGTTTCGTTATATGGTTTCGTTTGTGGTTGTCTGCTAATAGACACTGTAGTCTGCAAAAAATACCAGATATTTACTTTGTGCGAACTGTTGTTGGGATTGAAGTCGGTGACTCATACGTTTTTAACTTGGAAAATTATTACGTTTAGAGTACCATTTTTGGTGCTTCGGTGTACACACGGCAGAAGATCAGGCTACACATGTTGACCTTAATGTCGCTCTTATCTCGCTCGTGATAGCGCCAGCTTTCGTAGTGTAAATGTGTACTTTGACGTGCTGCTGTATGTACATCAATCTGCTAACCCTCGAAGAAAAAAATAGACGCTACACACTCAAACAAACTAAGGTTTTCCCTTGTTTAGTGGGTCCCTTGGAATATACAGAAGAGAGACAAGAATACCTTTACCCGAGAATAAACATCTGCTTTTTACACAAAAATTTGCCCCGACAGATTCAGTTAATATGTATTCTAATCATTATTCCATAATTATTTTGTTTTAATTTATTGATAATTTTTAATTTTTGCATGCTAAATATTTATCGGCTAAACATATTGGACTCAGTTTATAAAAATTGTAACATCATTTAATTGTAATCATTTAACATGGTTCATGTTTATTGCAACGGAGAATCGAACCAGGACTCGCCGATCAAGAGGCACTACTACTACTCGACCAAACCGGCCGTTACAACATTGCCGAATTTCCGCGACACAACAAGAAACTAGAAACATTGTATGACGTCACCACTTTGTCATTATTCCCTAATGCTGATTACCTGAAGGTTATAGTGGTAATAAAGCTAGTAATAAAATTACACCTACTCTCGCATCTCACATTTTAGTTGATAGCTTACCGACTAAAGTTTTTCCATCCATCACCAAAAGCCATTACATAATTACAAGTACATAATATTCAGTATAGCTTTTTGCCTATGGATTTCTTTGGACGAAAAAGTTGGCAATTCCAATCTGACTCAAACGGATTTATATTGTCGAATAGAAAAGATTCGGTCTTTTAATAAGTATACTCGAGGCTCAATGTGTGATTTTTAAACCCCGACAAAAATGAGGGGTGTTTTAAGTTTGACGTGTTTATCAGGAGGTGTACCATGATCGCTTAGCGCGATCCAATTTAGGACCTAAACAAGTCTGCAACGCTTATTCGTACCATGATGGCTTATAAGCGATTCAATTTTGGCGCTGTTGCGATTCGAAGGCAGACCAGCGACAATTTATGTAGACATTTAAAATGGACCATAGACAACCGAGCAGTTCAAAAGCAGCTCCATCATGGTACCATTTTAAAAAACATTCCAATTGCGAAGCAGTTCAAAGTTGGATCCTAAACAGAAATGCTGTTAAACGATCGTGGTAGGTACCCTGTATGTGTTTCTGCTTATCTTTGTGTTTGTCGGTGGCATCATAGCTTTTAATGGCATCATAGCGATTTCAATGTGTTTTTTTAGTTTAAAAGCTGACGTTTTTTATTTCTTATTATAAGATGGGTTAAATTTTGACCTCAATCTTGGCCAAGACGATGGAGTGAGTTAACCCAGAAAAATGCCTATCAAGGCACTGGTACTCCTACGCACCGACGGAACACAGCAAGCTGTTTCGCGCCGGACTTCGGAAGGAGGGTGGTCACAAACCAGACGGCCCTTCACAGAGCCTACCACACCGCATGAGACCATAGGACGCCACTTCAGATTCAGAACAAATTAAGGTGTCGTTGCCTGGGGTGTAGAGATGCACTCGCAGACGTCTTATGCGATCACGTTGACGGGGCTTAAGCCAAAAGGTACTGACAGAATATCAGCGCTACAGCCTACTGCTGTAGCATGAACGCTGAGTCAGCGCCTATTTAGATGACATTATATTATATAATGTTTAGTAATAAGATTATTTGTGTCATTTAAATAAAATTTATTTCTTTCTTTATTAATAGGAGGCAGGTCTCATTAGTGTTTCCTTAGTCAGCTCTTACGACACCCACGGAAAGAAATGGGGTAGTATTATTCTCAACCGGTCACCACACGGTAAATTTGGTTCGTAGCTATAATTGATCAAAATTGGTTCAGCGTTTTAAAAGTTATAAGTCATCAAATGCCGGGAGTGATAAAACATTTTAACTTTAAGGTTATGTTTATAACTGTGTCACAGGATACATTAAGTACATTTCAGAAGTACTTACTTGTCGTATCTAAAACAGATATCACAATATGTGCATTACTTAATTAATATTCATGTAATAGTACATTATGCTACAAGTGTGCTAAGTTGGATATTACATTAGAGGCGAGTTTAGAGCCGAGAATGTAATATCCAATGCGCAGGCGTGTCATACGACGTTTTTCAACACAGAAATAAAAACTTTCCTTTGATATTGACGGCAACAAACTATCACTTGCAGGTTGCGCCTCGGAAAGTATTTTTGGCGGTGTACCCACGTAAGTTTCCTGTTCTGCACTTGAAGAAGACATTTTTTGTGTTGTATTTCTGACAATAATAACAATATTATGAATACAAATGCCATTTGTGAAAACCAAGTGAAAACATCTGAAATTTCTGAAAGAGGCGCGATATTTTTTTTTTCTTTTTTCGCTCGCAAAATGAGATTCACATTGATAAGTATGCCATACAGCCAAATAATAAAAAAATACTTAACTATATATTTTCACGTTTTAGCATAAATAAATGATAATTTTCTGTTGAATTTAAATGATTTAGTGGAATTATATTTTTATTTACAAATAGTTTAATATTTTCACTTAATTTTAAATATAAAATAAGATCTGATCTCTTTGCTGAAATTTCGAAAAAAAAGACATTACGTACTAGTGCTTTATTATTATTACTCACGGGCTGGGTAATACATATCATTATGAACCTTAAAGTAATGACATAAGACCCACTTTATGAGCAGATGTGTTGAAAAATATTTTAATTTAATAGAATAGTATTCTGGATATAAGTATGTGTGTATGTGTTGTGTTTGTGTGTTAATTATTAGATTTAACACTGGTTTTTTTTCTTATAATTTCCTTAACACGAAAAGCGAAAGACAATTGGAAAACAAGCATACTAAGTCTTAAATAAGTTATATTAATTAATGATATGGAAAATTGAAATGAACAAATACTATGAATAAACCCGGGAACATGATTTTCCTTGAGTAACATAAAAAGATGAAGAAGAATAACAAGAAATCGTATGGTTTTTTGTTTATGTTCCGACAATTAGCCATGACACAAATTTATTGCAAGAGGAAGCACTTTGTGGTAATGTACGAGTATGTTGTGTGTACACTTGTAATAAATAGGTAAGAGAAAAACTGGATTGTTTTACCTATGAGTGGGTACTAAATAAATCATCGTATTAAAGCAACAAGAAAATCTTAATAATTTCATTTCCAAAACAAAAATTAGATTGAGATCCCTGGGCCGCCAGACCTTACTTATTTATTCAGTAACCAAAAGTAAGGAAAGAGTAGTGCTAATATGTACTATTAACATATGAATACCTGCTAGCCTGGGCCGACAGCCAATTTTCAGCTACCAGGTTTTTTTTTTCTGAAGGTACTTCCAAAAATTACTCACTTATCTTGAAGTTTGGGTGCTGATAATCAATTAAATATAAAAATTAATGATCAACACCGCCAGTCACTCTCCGTTGGCTGTAATTTCTGCCAGACGCTTTACAGTTCGTAAGAAAGTTATGCGATTGTACTTACAATCTGAGCCTTGATTTTTATATGATGTTCAGGGAATTATAACAATACTTTATAGCACCCAGACTTCAGGACAAGTGAGTAATTTTTGGAAGTACCTTGAGACCCTGGTAGCTGAAAATTGTCCGTCGGCTCAGGCTAGCAGGTATTCATATATTAATAGTACATATTAGCACTACTCTTTCCCACACTTTTGGTACATGAGAAAATAAGTAAGGTTTGGCGGCCCTGGGATCTTGGTCTACATGTTTTTTTTGTCTTTTGTCAACACTCAGTTGCAGAATTAATGTAACTATGACACTGTCACTCTTCATAAAGGCGTGAGTTTATAGATGGATTAATTGATATTATATTAAGAGGGGTGTTATAAGTTTGACATGTGTACCATATCTGTATGTATGTCTCTGGCATCGTAGGTCCTAAACCAAAGAACCGACTTCAATGCGTTTTTTACTGAAACTACATTTCTTGATAGCGGAAGACTCTTGAAATCCCTTATTAAACGTATGCCACACACCCAGAGACACAAATCTAAGAAGCTATACAATCACTGAAGTTTGTACACCACTAAACACCTACGCACAAAAAACGTACATACACAAACATACATACATTTACACACACAAAAGTGCACTCAAATTTACAATAATAAAACACTATGATGGCCGTCCAATAATTATCCTTTATTATAATATTTACAATAATTTAGGTTAACATCAGGAATTGGTTGAAAAACAGCGCCAGTTAACTTTTAGCTGGCAAATGCTGAACCAAGTCCCTTTGGCACTATATTTAATAATATTAGGTTAACTACCTTAAGTTTAATTTTTTGTAAGCAATAACTTAGTTAATAGTGTGAATAAACTATATTTCATTTCATTACATTTTATTGTTTGATAGCTGACCTAATTGAGATGGTTTTTAGCTATGTTTGATCGAATTATTCAGCCGCTTAAAAATTATGCAATCGAATGTTGCGGGTGATAAATTTTTTACTAATTTTAGAGTTATATCTTGACTGCATAACATAAAAAAGGTCTTCAAAAACAACCATTCTGAATTTCATCGACCAGTAATTTAATCATCCCAAATTACTGTGTTCCGCATGTTAATAGTGTTGCAGTTTGTCAAATTAAACCTCAGGGGAATACATTTAAACCTGTTGCAGTGGCGTAGTTAGCACCACCATTATTTCATTGTGTATTTATGTAGATAGGATTGAATTGTTAGTTTACAGTGGAATGTATTTTGCCTTTTCTGTTTTTTTCTGTCAGTTTTTATAAGGGTTCCGTATCCAAATGGAAAAAACGGAACCCTATTATTAAGGCTCCGCTGTCCGTCCGTCCGTTCGCCCGTCTGTCACCAGGCTGTACCTCATGAACCGTGATAGTTAGATAGTTGAAATTTTCACAGATGATGTATTTCGGTTGCTGCTGTAACAACAAATACTAAAAAGTAGAATAAATTAAATATTTAAGGGGGCTCCCATACAACAAACGTGATTTTTTTGTCGTTTTATAGAGATAATGGCTTTTATAGAGTCCGACTCGCACTTGGCCGGTTTTATATGTAATAAATAAACGCTACGCACTCAAAGGCCCACACTAAGGTTTTAGGTTAATGGTACGGAACCCTTCCTGCGCGTGTCCGACTCGCACTTGCCCGTTTTATTAAATGTACGCATGTTATTTACTATAACTGTTTTCTCTCATCTATGTTGTACTCTTTTACCTCTGACGCAAAAAGAGTAGTGTAATAAGTTTGGTAAGTGTATATGTAAGTCTGTATATCTGTGTGTCTGTCTGTGGCATCGTACCTCCCAAACGGATGGACGGATTACGATGCTGTTTTTTTAGTATGAATGGTGACGTGATTGAAATGCTTCTCAGCTACATTTGTTCAAAATTTGTTCAGCCGTTTAAAAGTTAAAAGCAATCGAATGTCGGGGTGACAAACATTTTTAAAATTTTACATTTATTTTTCTGTTAAACTGAATGAATCCATCTATCTTTCAAAGGCTTTCAAAAACTTTGCCGTCTGAATAACATCCCGAGAGCAGTGACAAGTAACTGACAAGTATAGATTGTTTCCATTTTTTAGAACGCTCCCCACTGCATTGTTACAGTTTTGCCACTGAATAATATGCCTTATGCAGTTACGTTAAGTGTGTGCCTCTGTCAACTTTTTTTATGGGAAAACTTTGGACATTTATCTGAAAAGTGTTGAGCGCGTTTGTGCTTTTTGTCGTGTGGAGTTTTGGTGTGAATATGTTTTTGGTGTCCTTATTTCTTCGTCTTCTAACCAGCCCATATACTTTCCCACCGAGGGGCACGGGCCTCCCTTTGAAACACGAAGGGGATTTAGGCCATAGTCCACCACGCTGGCCCAATGCGGGTTGGTGTTCTGCTCGTCTTTCGAAAATTATCTTGGACGGGCGGGTTTCATCACGATGTTTGCCTTCACCGTTAAGCAAGTGATAATTAAAAATCCGTACATAAATCCGAAAATCTGAATTTAGTGGTACAGTCCCGCACCAGGATTTGAACCCGCGACCTTCGGATTACAAGTCTGGCTCATTACCAACTGGGCTATCACCGCTTCCTTACTTCCTTATTCCTTAAATAATGTAAATGTTAACTTTTGTTTGTTCTTCGTTTTTATTTTGACGGCTAGAGGGACGGACTCGTAAGCGAAAGGTATCGAGTTCTATCCCCAGTGTCGCCATATACCAATGACTCTTTAAAAAAAACCGCATCGAAATCGGCCATTCGTTTAGGAGCTACGATGCCACAGATAGACACACAGATACACAAGTCAAACTTATACCACCCCTCTTTTTCATCGGAAGATAAAAGACAAGTGCTTGAACACTTCGAGTCCAATATTTTCGACAGACCAGGCGATTTTTCCCACAAAATGGCAAGTAAAGCCGCGGGGAGCGACTAGCGACAGCCACTGGGGAAATCCGAGTACTTTGAGGCACTGTGAAAGATAAGAGAAGAAATTCCAACACATTTTTGTTGGTAAGACCTGCAATATTTTAGATGAAATTATGTTTAGTTCTTGGGATTATTTTCCACTGAGATGTAAACTAAAGGGATGGTCATCCTAAAGCCATGCTAATGCTTGTGAGGATGTATGTATGGATATTTGTTACTCTTTCACAATCAAACAGCTGGACAAATTTCGATAAAATTTACTACGGAGGTAACTGACACCCTTTTTTACCACATAGGCAAAATTATTTTCCCAAAATCCTACGAGAACGAAGTCCCGGGCGAAAAGATAGTTTTGTATGACAACTTTATAGATAGATAGTTTTGTATGACAACGTCATCAAATTATTATAACATATTATGACAAGTATGATAATGATTGTAATTATTATAAATCTACAAAAACGAACCTTTATTGCCCTTTATTTCAATCTAAAATATAAAAATTCTATAAAATTATCTTTAAAAATAAAGAACAAGTTTATTACATCATTTTACAGCGTTTTAGTTCAACAGGGAGTAGCAGAGCTTGTCAATTATAATTAATCATATAATCAATATTATAACTCTTAAATTATTAATTTTAGACAATGTTTAAAACCAGCTTATGTCAAAGGACATAAGTTAATTTTAGCCATTGTCTAAGTGGTGTTTACTGCTTTGTGGTGGAGCTTATAACTCTTAAACATCTGAACCAATTTTGATTATGTAAAGCTAAGAACCATCACGATAACATCAGCTTTCAAACCAAAAAAAACTGCATCGAAATCAGTCAATTCTTTTAGGCGTTACGATACCACAGACGTACACACAGATACACATACATGCAAATACAGAGGTATACAGATCAAACTTATAAAACACACTTTAGTTTTCGTGGGTTAAAAAGTCATACAAAATAGTCCTGATGCTTGTTCTAGAGTTTCAAACTATAAATACATATGCATCCATGTATGTATGTATTTATTCTTTATTGTACATGAGCAAAAGTTACACAAGACACACTATAAGAAAAATTGAACAAAGGCAGGTTTATCCCACAAGGAGATTTTTTCCAGTCATCCATTACATTGTTCATAGTGCAACCAAAAGTAAAATAAAAAAAATCAAGAAATAATTTTACAAAAAATAGAATTAAAAACGACTTCATTATTTCCCTGTCCATAAAAATGACTCGAACCACGTGGTTCCCGCCAAAATTAATAAGAAACTTATCTACCCTTTTCCACCTTTGTCTCTTCGATAACTTGTGTCACGTAAGTATAATTAATTTATCACTTCCCCAAAATAATAAGCTTCGAATGGGGGAGATTTCGTAGGTGGGGAAGTGGGGGTCAAAGGGTGGGGAAAGTGGGAGAACGCGCCCAAGTGTAAACGTGGCAAAAGAAAGTTTTGGCAAGGCGGAATGAGTTTCCTAAGTCAGGGGTTCCTAAAGTGTGCGTAATGTTGTCATAATACTTATTTATAAATTGTAAACTTCTCTGGAAAGTATTGTGTTAGTTGAAATAGCAAGTATTAACAAGAAAACTTAATCTAGACAAGGGCACGAACAGAAATTGCGAATAACAAAACTAAATAAAACGGGTAAGTGCGAGTTGGACTCTATAAAAATCATTATCTCTACAAAAGCAGAAAAAACATCACGTTTGTTGTATGGGAGCCCCCTTAAATATTTAATTTATTCTACTTTTTAGTATTTGTTGCTATAGCAGCTACCAAAATACATAATCTGCGAAAATTTCAACTGTCTAACTATAGCGGTTCATGAGATACAGCCTGGTGTCAGACGAACGGACGGTTTGACGGAATGATGGACGGACGGACGGACGGACGGACGGATGGACGGACGGACGGACGGACGGACGGACGGACGGACGGACAGCGGAGCCTTAGTAATAGGGTTCCTTTTTCCGTTTGGGTACGGAACCCTAAAAACACAGCTTAATAATATAGATGTTTTAAATTTTGTGACTAAGTAGCGTCATTGTACCTATTTCTTTCAACTGTACCTATCTATTTCGACTAGCTAGGTTAGCAGCTCGAGCATGATGCGCGACAAACTCGCGCGGCACGCACCTCGGCTGATGATGAAACTTCACTTTGATTGCGCGAGGACGCCGCGCAGAGGCTTGCTCGCTCTCTGGCGTATCAATGCTGACATTTTGATCGTGCTCGAACTGTAGGGCGCCCGAGACAAAATTCTGAAGTTATAAATGCGCCGCAGACAGAAAAAGGTTGGGAACCCCTGCCCTAAGTTAAAGTGCTGACAGTAACAGGTACTGTTACAATTGAGATAAAATAGTAGTGACCGAAATAATCAGAAAGTTGTTTGGCTATAAATAGGAAAATCTTCTTTATGTCAGTTGGCGATGAAAGAGGAGAGACTTAGATTTAAGTTTCCCATTGCAATGAAATGAAACAATTTTTATTGCTAAAGTCAAAATAATTTTTATTGCTAATGTTTATCTATGATACAATGACTAAATTAACAGTAAAAAGTATGAACAGTCTTCACTTCCTGACTGAGTGTCCAATATACGCGCTGGTAAGATGGGAGACAATAGGCATGGACGAGGTAAAAGAAGACCAAATACAAGATATTAGCATAAAGGAGATAATAGGGTTCGCTAAAGCTTCTGGGAGGTTCAAAGAGGTGGAACTGTCAGTGCAGAGGTAAAACTCATGCGCTGTTATAGGGAATTGGGTGGAATGGTCCCAAATAGGTGGAATGATCACCCGCCTGTGCCTGACAGGCGTCCCCTCCATAGATAGATAGATAGAACCCAAGCAAAAAGAACCAGACTCAGCAGCTCGAGCACTTATGGCAACAAATTCGCGCGGCGCGTCACTCAGCTGACGCCACTCAGAAATGTTTCACGAAATATTTTGGGTTTTCTTTTATTTTGTACACTAGTACAGTTTTTCCGACTAACAATTACGCTTAATCACAATTTTAAAAAATAAGATTTTTTCATAGATAACTCCACCATCATTAGTTCTATATCGTGCTCGTTAGATGGCGCAGCCTGTATTCTAAAACGCGGTATCGTTTGTCTACAAGAGTTTCTATACATTTATTTCGATTTTCATAGTTTCGAATCTTTTCAATTTTTCATTGTTTAACAATTTTTGAAACGTCTGTTACAAATTCCAGTAGCAGATTTCTTTGACTATTTCTAACAAAAAAAACTGGTAATATGAAACAAAATTCAAAATTATTTATTTAAGTACCATTAATAAACAAAACATCCTATCCTACTAATATTTTACCTAAATGCGAAAGTTTGTGAGAATGTATGGATGTGTGGATGGATGTATGGATGTTTGTTACTCTTTCACGCTCAAATGGCTGGACCAATTTTCTTAATTTTTTTTATGAAGGTAGCTAACATCCTACATTAACACATAAGCTACATAATTTTCCAAATTCCCACGGGAACAAAGTCCCAGACGAAAAACTAGTAATTCATAAACATAGATTTGTATTTGTGTGCGTTCGAAAATTCGATGAATACTGACGCAACAATAAATTATAAATGTTGTTCCAGCTATTTGTTAAAGCATTAAGTGATTTATCATAATTCAGTGTAAAATCTTAAACAATTCAATTTAATTAAAACATACCATAGTAAGTTAAGAGTAAAGTTGCGCAAAGTAAGTTAGTTCGGAGACTTAGGAGCCATTTTCCAAAACGTCGAGTGCCTCTTGAAGCACAAACTTCAAAGTTGAAAGAATGGGAGGTAACGGATGTGAAATTAATTAAAACTTTTATTTTTAAACAGATTAGGCCTTTTTATAATTCGAACGGCATTGCACAGCAGTTTGTATTACCATTTCCCCCTATGTTCCCAGCAGCTCTAGCACGATAACGACAAACTCGCGCTCGGCTCACACTGAAACTTCACTTTGAATGCGCGAGGGTCCCACGCAAAGGCTTGCTCGCCCTATGGCGTTGTCAATGTTGACATTTTGACATAGGACCGCGGTGTTGTCGCGGCGCTGTCACTATCGTACTCGGCCTGCAGCTTCTAGTATCACTTGTGCATAGGAGGCAATGGTGATACAATTTTGCCGTGCTGTTTTAGAATTATAAAAAGGTCCATTAGGTGACTTTAAATTAGCCAGCAAGAATCGACTTCATAGAAGAAAAACATCATTTAATGTGCTAGTTGAAGTCGATGCCAAGCCAAATAAGTTTGATGGGCCGCCTTTGCAACGACCTCAAACAGATCAGTAGGTGTACATAATTATTTTTTTATGTCTAAAAGAGGGGTTGACTCAGAGCTACTAAAATATCTTCACATTTGTTTTCTGCCTTTGTTTATGTACAATATGGTGTTTACATACACATTTGATGAAGAAAGCGGTGACTTAAGTGAATTATATGCCGATTTGACAGCTGTTAGTTAATTTTGAAACCAGTTAATGAAATGTTTCCACATTTCAAAATATTAACTAAGTTTTTATCTTACACATCAAATTGAGTTGAATTGAAGTTTTTATTTTAATCAGAATTTTGACTAGGCTTTAAGCGTTAATTTACGCTTTTGGCCTAGGGTGTGTAACTATGTTTTTTCCGGATACCTACCTCTCTCCTTTTGTTCTGTGGTGCAGAAGCTCTCTGACGCTCGAACTTCAAAGTTGAAAGTATCGGTCTGACACCCATCAACGTCACAAAAAGGTACTTACGCTCCTCGCATCGGAACTTGGCGTATTCCTATACACTCCTTCAGATTCAGAGGCATGCAGGAACGAAAGAAATGTTGCGTGCTTCTGGGAGGACTTTGGCTGGCTGGAATAACTAGCCCAAACAATATCACGCACAATGGCCCAATTGAGAGGCTAAGTATGAAAAACGGCCGATGAATAAAACATAACACTCTTTTGGGCGTCTATTCCTCTAATCAATGGAGTTGAAATGACAACTGATGCCGTTTTTAACCTCTTACTAAAAAGTGGGGTAATATAAAATTTTACGTGTGTATCTGAGTGTCTGTCTGGAGCATCGTAGCTTCTAAACGAATGGATCTGACGTGATCAGGATGATTCTAAGCTATATTTGTTCAAATTTGTTCAGCTGTTTAAGAGTTATAAGTGATGAATATCGGTGGTTATGCAATTTTTTTAATTTTTAGAGTTAAACTTGTTCGGGTGGCGAAATTGTGAACTATTTAATTGTTATACAAGCGCTATTGTTGTCACAATTGTTAGTTCACCGCCATTTAGATGCCGTTGAATAGTTGAGTAGCCAAAACAAAAATCTACTGGATTTTTTATTTATTTATTTAGAATGGATTCCCTCTTGGCCATTTAATAATTTAGATATAATGATTAAGTGCAAACGGGAATACACTAAATGGGTGGATGGGAATACAAATAAAAAGCGGCGGCGCATCAAGACGGTCGCCGTTTAACAACGTACTTGCGAATGATGATAGCTGAACTTGTACAGCTTTTACCGCAAAAAAATTAAAAGCTATTTAGTTATTTTACATTATCACATGTTTAACAATATAATTTGTATAAAATTATAGTCCTTACTTGTATTAAATATTTTAACTGCCATAGTTCACACAATTATTCTTTATAATTTACCAAACTGCAAGTGTGATTTGCCATGCTGGCAGAATATAAGTGTTGAGGTGCATAATATATCAGTGCTGAGGTGCATAATATGCGCTTGCGGCGTTTGCTGAGTTAGAGTCCCTTCGCTGTTGAATACCTAATTTTTTTGCAATTTTTACTTTTTAACCCCGACGTTTTATGTGTGTTACTTACGTCCTTTAGCTCCATCTTATTCAAAAACACCTCATCGAATTAGTATTCATGAATCTAAGTAAACAAACGAAGTATATGTTTAACTACACAACTGAGCATTCTGTGTAAGGCTGCTATATGTCTGTAATTAAATATTTTAATGTAACTTTGACTTGTTTTAAGTAACCTGAATGTTCTATGAAATAAAACTGGGTTGAGTTGCCTGGAAGAGATCGCTGTTTAGCGATGAGGCCGCCCTTGCACACTTTTGGTTGTAAGTTTGTATTGTATGTTTTGTCTGTCCTTTTAAATTATGTAATAAAGTATTTATCTATCTGTCTATGTATCTATCTAAGGCTAATTTGATTTTGAATAAGTCCAGGTTGTAATTTCATAAAAAGAAGTTAAACCTAAATATAGTTAACCTTTCTAATCTTAGAACTGGTGAGTTTCCAGAGGCTCCCATGGAGATTCCAGACCTTATTTTCTTTTCAGTTTATTCAACAGCAACTGTGATCATGGGTGCATAGACCATCTAGTGTGTTTGCCATGGACGTGATCCTACATTGGCTGATTTTACGGTCCGTATTACAGGGCCCAGATTCTGTAACTTCAGTTGTGTGTCGGTGGAATGGAGGCCATTTTATCAATTCATATGATGAAATTGAGAACTAATTAATTTTCATATACTTGCTGACAACCACCCCGACCAGCAGCGCCACCGCAAACCGAACGTGAAGTTGCAAACTACCTAGCAACTGAATATTCAGTTGGCGGTGGCGCCACAAGTCAAAGCACCGTCATTTGATGTATGAAATTTGAATAGTTCTCAATTTCGCCACCTGAACGGATAAAATGGTGACCATTCCATCGTCACTCGACTGAAATTATAGAATCGGGGCCCAGAACGCGACTCAGACTCTGATCTATACTTGAGTAGCAGTCGTCTTTGTTATTTTGATAGTGAGTGAAATAGACGATCAATACTTAAGTATAGATCAAGACTTGAGTCTCCTTAGTCAAGGAAGATTTGGGATGTGAATCAGCCCACTAAACTATACATCGTTCCCCAAGGAAACATAGGTGAAAATATATTAAAAATATTTGGCTCTTCATATATAACTTGGGCAAGGAACATAAGATAATATATTTTATTTCATAAAAAACTTAAGCCTAAATACAAAAATGTATAGTGAACAAATTTTTAAATTATCAACTAAATTAAGTAGTCCAAATGCTTAATAAATAATGCTTTATACTAAATTTTTATTACAAAATTGTTAGTAGGTCAGGTATAAACTAAGTAAAATGTTTACTTGTATCTTAGGTATCATGGGTTAGTAATATTAAAATTAGTGCTTTAATTAACAATATTTCTTATAGAACAAAAATTAATAATAACAACTTAGAATTAGAACTTTAGTGTATAATTAGTTTTACTTATTGGCTAAATATTTTTATTTTTCTTAGCGAATCGATGGCAAGTAGTCGTTATAATGGTGTGGCCCAGAACGTAGCCACCTGGACGGCGGATGGAGTAGCGTCCATTAGATCTTTTTGAGTGCAGGTGGTAGGGCACGCACTGCATGATGTTAGGTGGGCCATAGTTTGCACCTCTCCGCACATACAACCTAAGTCCGCGTCTCTGGTAAATCCCCAACGGAACATGCTGTCCTTGCTACGGCCAGTCTGTGTCCGAAGTCTATTTAATGATTTCCAGACCGACCATAAATAATAATAAATTTATACCTAAGATTAGCTTATAACTAAAAGCAGTTTCTCTGTATCTGTGTATGACTGGCCTATCAGCCAATTCTGTAGAGCCTTTTTACATTCAGTTTTGTTTTTTAAGTAAATATTTAGTAGGTAGTTTATTTTATTGAACAGAAAACTACCCAGAAAGCAATAAAATCTATACGAGTGTGCTGTTCGGAGAGATTCAGAGGGCAAAATGTGTAAATAAACATTTACAAATAATTTTAGGGTAAGAAAAATATTCGGCGCGAATGAGATTTGATTCCACGACCCAGGTTTAGATCTGCCGCATTACGCGGATAAGATTTCTAAAAATACTAAATTTAAAAAATATTTGCCTCCCTACACAACTTGAGCAATTAGTTTTCTTTATAATTTAAACATTGACCTTTTTCTTGAGTAAATGGTTTGGCCCAGGAGCAAATATGGCTGAGAAAGAAGCAAAAAAATAAAGGTTTTCATTACATGCTGAGTGCGTTTTAAGATCTAATAGAAATAACGTTTTAGAAATTTTTTATTAAACTGACTTTAAAAAAAGGCAAAAATAAAGACAACATTATTTAGTATGCTACGTAGTACCTAGTAGGTGCCAGCAAAATAAGTTTGATAAACCGCCTTCGCACCGACTTCAAATAAACTATTTTGATCAAATGTAGCTACATCTCGATTACGTCAGCTTTCAAACGAAAAAAAGCCTCATCGAAATCGGTCTATTCGTTTAAGAGCTAAGATACCGAAAGCAAACATACTGATACACACGTCAAACTTATATCCCTACCCTTCGTTTTTGTTAGGGTAAAAAGACGAATAAAGGTTTATTTTCCACAAATCCACATTAACCCGTAAAGTGTAAATTAAAAGCCGTGTCTGCGTTAGGTAATCTGTACATTTCTGTGATTGTCCTAAAAGCCAAGAGTTTATTCGCTACCAACATTTATTTTACTTAAGAAATTCTAAGCCCCAGGGTCACGATTTCGTAGCCAAATGTTTCGGTTAAGAAAACCTTGTTATTTTTTACGAATGAATAATTTCTGAGATTCGTTACTTTATTGAATTTTTTTCTCATTTGATTTAGTTTTATTTTTAAACATTTTACTTTGTCGCTGTAAGATCGCTGTTTTTGAAGTGAAAACTTCTTTAGCGGCGTTGTGCACTTTGAAGTATGGGTAAAAATGTTAAACTCGCGTCAGTGTCACGTGTCTGTCACGTGACCCTGATCGAAAATCCGTAAGGCGGAGGGGTGTTTAATAAAATAGGAAATTGAAACTGCAAAAGTCAAGATGTCACGGAGGGGTGTTTAATAAATATAGGAAATTGAAACTGCAAAAGTCAAGATGTCATCCGGTGTCAGCATAAAAAAAATATTGCACAACGTTAATGTTCAAGTTTTCACTTCTGCCGGCACTCCCGGAGTGCAACCCGTTGTTTTTTTTTCTGCCTACTTTACATTAGAAAAGTTTGTGTGTCTATTACAAATGAAGGGTTATCAGGCTTTCATCCACTTTTCAGAACAACCCTCGGGGTTGCTAATTGCTACAGTATGTCTGCAGTTCGAGCACGATGGTAATAGCGCGCGTCATGGATCTATGTCAAAATTTCAACATTGACAACGCCAGAGGGCGAGCAAGCCTTTGCGCGGGGCCCTCGCGCAATCTAAATGAAGTTTCACCGTCAGCCGAGTGACGCAAGAGTTTGTCGCCATCGTGCTCGAGCTACTAGAAAGTAAATGCTGTATTTATAATGCAAGAAGATTAAGACGATCTTTTAATATATACAAAATTGACTTACTCACTGATTCATTAACGCATAGATCAAAGCCTTGTTTACGCGGCAGCACATCAGACTATTCATAAGGGATTTTGCTCGCGATAAAATTAAGGATTTTGCTCGCGATAACGGCGACTTTCGTAGTTCAAATGGGCAACCTGACTGGCTGCTGTTACCTACTTAGAAAGCTGAAATTTGGCATAAAGTTTCATTTTATAGTGTAAGCAAGAAATAAAGAGAAATAGAAATTCCAACGGAAATAAACTTTTGTAACACTTATTTTAAGGGCTACAAGACATGTCCTATATTATAAATAGCATGCAATGTCGATGAAACTTTGCCCATAAATAAGAATACTAGTGCCATAGCAAGTACTTAATCTACTTCGATCGGGGACACCAAACTTTCTCCGACTTCTATTGTTCTAAATGTAGGACACAATGCCATGAATAACTTTGCCAACTGAAATTTACCTCGTTTTACAATACGTTTGAATCCAGGGCCTCGATTCTGTAACTCCAGTTGGATGTCGATAGGGTTTCAGTTGAGTTTCGATAGGATGAAAGTTGTGTCTCAGAAGTGTGTCAGTGGAGTGTAAGCTGAATGAACACCTTAATGACTTCCAAATGGAAAACTTATCGTTCAAAATCCATTATCTATGTCCACCGATCGTTTCTCAATGATTTCTCAATGAAACACTGACTTGGTATAAGTTGTATGATAGGTCATTGCCATATAAGTATTATTCCATTTCATAAACATAGAAATAAGTTGAAGTCATGTTAATGCACCACTGACATAAAGATGTGTACGACATGCACAGTTATTTTTTCTATGTCTATGACTACTTTACAACAAATCTTTCGAAACTTCACTGACCTCTATACATGTATACAGGGTTGCTGGTAATAGGTCCCGATCCCTTCAAGGGGTGATAGTAGAGATCATTAGCAATCATATCAGTCTCGGTTAGATAGGGAAAAAATGTAACAATTTCGAAAAAAAAATTCTCGAAAAGTGGGTTTTTACATTATTTTTGTTAAATAATAACAAAGATAAGAACTTATACTGGCTCGGGTAAAACAACCATTTAAAATAATTCGTAAGTTTCTTTTAAAATACGATTTAAAGAAGTATAACCCACTTTTCTTAAAAAAATTGAGGATTTTTTTTTCGGAATTGGTACATTTTTACCCCATCTACCCGAGGGTGATTTGATAGCTAATGATCTCAACTATCATCCCTTGAAGGGATCGTGACGTATTACCAGTAACCCTGTTTACTTTGTATAGAAATACAGGTCATTGAGGACTTTTGGTTAAGAAAGTGGTATTCAACTTATTTCTATGTCTATGATGTACCCAGTATAAAACTCTGAAATGTTAATGGATACGAGAAAAGAGGACATTTTAAAATCTCTAAGGAACACCATTGATGAAAAATTGCTTGCTTGCTTGGTCTTTAGATCAATTCTTGTTTTTGTATATTAAATGAAATTAAACTTAGGTTAGGTTAGGTTCTCACGGGCTGAAAAGAAGCACGATTGGTGTTCTTGAGGAAATAGGGCAGGTCTGCAGATTCTCTTTCTGCATACCGACCCATAGGCCTGCTGGACGAGGCCGGAAAACTATTCGAAAGAATTATTTCCTCTGGTTCAGCACGCACTTGTGGAGCGTCGGCCCCGACTTGTCGAATGACCAGTTCGGTTTCCTACAGTCACGCTCGACGTTGACGCGATTGCGGCAAGTCTTCATATTAACAACGCCTTTAACTCGTTACCCTGGAGGACGATAAGGGAGGTACTGGTTTACCATCAGGTACCTTCCTACCTGTAGCGCCTGGTTGAAAGTTACTTGCAGGACAAGTGCATAAAGTTTAATGGTAGAGATGGAGTTCTTCATCAGAGGAAGATGACGTGTGGGGTACCGTAGCATAAACGTGGTACTGTGAAACTTCGAATATTTTAAAATTACATGATTTATTTCTTCAGTTATCGTATTTTCCGCGGACTACAATGCCTATTAGCAAATTACCACGAACCAAAACGTCACTAATTATTTTGATGCCGTTTTGGTTTGTAAGTATTTTTTTTTTTGTAAAAAAAAATTAAAAGTACTAGTAATTTTCGAAAAGGAGTATATTTTTTCGAAGAACAAATATTAAATAAAAACTAGTCAAGTGCAAGTCGGACTCGCGCACGAAGTACTATTACTTATAAAACCGGCCAAGTGCAAGTCGGACTCAATAAACACCATTATCTCTAAAAAAACGGCAAAAAAATCACGTTTGTTGTATGGGAGCCCCCTTATATATTTAATTTATTCTAGTTTTTAGTAATTTTTGTAATAGCAGCAACCGAAATACATCATCTGTAAAAACTTCAACAGTCTAACTATCACAGTTCATGAGATACAGCCTCAGACAGACTTTCTATAAAATGAGCAAAAAATCACGTTTTTTGTATGGGAGCCCCCTTAAATATTTATTTTATTCTGGTTTTTAGTATTAAATACTAAAAACAACAAATTTTGTTATTATAGGGCCAATGAAAAAACATCATCTGCGAAAATTTCAACTGTCTAACTATCACGGTTCACGAGATACAGCCTGGTGACAGACGAACGGACGGACGGACGGACAGCGGAGGCTTAGTAATAGGGTCCCGTTTTTCCCTTTGGGTACGGAACCCTAAAAAACTTAGTCGTATTGAGAACCTCCTCCTTTTTTTAAAGTCGGTTGAAAAGTGGTACTTATGGGATGGTAAATGCCGAAACATCTCTGACTCTATTTTGGAATTTTATGTTTTAGAAAATTTTATTTTCTAGAGTTTCTACAGAAGTATGTCTATGTCTAAGTAAGAACGAAGTTACAAGTACTCGTACTTGCTGAACAGTAAGATTGCATTAAGGTTGTATAATGTTACCATTATGTTACTAGCAATTGACGGCTGGTTTGGTCGAGAGGTAGTGGCACTACCTCTTGATCGACGGGTCCTGGGTTCGAATCCCAGTTGGGGCAAATATTTGTGTTAAAAGCAGATGTTTATTGTCGGGTCGTGGGTGTTTGTGTCTGTCTTTATAAGGGGTTCCGAGGGACCCACGACACAAGAGAAAACCTTAATGTGGGCCTTTGAGTGTATGGCGTTTTATTTATTTATAATTTATGAAACCAAGATTATGAAATCAGGTACTGTCTAGAATCCCCAGGGATTGTTTGTATAAAAGCTCTGGAATAGTCAAATAGAGTATGGAATGAGATTATATAGTATACACTACACATACACAGTGTTTTAGGTATAGTATACAGTCCCGGAACAGCAACCAGCAATGAATGCAGGTTTCCATTGATTGTAAATATAAGGGCAGATAACATTCAGAATACCTAACTACTGGGTGAAAGGAACAGAAAAACGAATAATCCTTATGCTTTGTATGTTTGGAATTTATTAGATTAGGAATCATTATTATATTACTACTGCAAAACTATGCTCAATCGTACTTTTTGTAGATATTCCGATAAATATTTCATTTTCATGAAAAAAATCAACTTTTTGAATGGCCTCTCCTTGCCTGATGTGCAGATTCAATTCTTGTCCCTATTTACAAGTTTAAACCCTCGACTCACACCTGGAATAAAAGTTGCAATTTATAAAAGTAATTCATATAAATAATTTACAGCATGCTGAGCTATTTCCAATATGTAAGTCAGCTGGGTCAGATGGTCACTGGTCAGCTAAGACTCTCGTCGTAGTTAGGTATGAAACAGATAAACGCTAAGTGGTAATCACTTCTTCAAGAATTCAAATATAAGAAATGCGATGCACCTATTTTCTTGCTGTGTTTTCCAAAAAACATAATATTATGTTTTTCTCAAGCGTCCCACAGGTTATGAGGGCAAAGAGATAAGCGTGAACCACGAGTAATTCGTGATTTTGTAAAGATAAAGACTAAAAATTAAAAGAGCAATTTTTGTGATAAAAACTAAAAAGACTGACCTACAGCAGCTGATACCCGTAATCCGTTCAAAAGTACAATATTTGAAGCCTGTTTCCAAGCTTTTACTTATTTCTGGCCTGGTTTTTAAAAGCTTTCGGTACATTTTATGTTATAATAGATATATAACAATAATAAAGAAATTGAAATTCTGACAATTTAAAACATGTAAAAGAAGCAAGTCTCGCAACATGCTCGCACTGCGTTTCTCTACTAAAAAAGGTTGTGGGATATAATTTTTTGAAGTGAAAACTTCTTTAGCGGCGTTTTGCACTTTGAAGTATGGGTAAAAATGTTAAACTCGCGTTAGGACACGTGACTGACCCGTGACCCTGATCGAAAATTCGTAAGGCGGAGAATAAATATAGGAAATTAAAACTACAAAAGTCAAGATTTCATCCGGTGTCAGCATAGAAAAAATTAAATTAAATATTAATGCACTACGTTAATGTTCAAGTTTTCACTTCTGCCGGCACTCCCGGAGTGCTACTCGTTGTTTATTTTTATTAAGAATGGGTTCGCTCTTGACTTCAATCTAGCTCAGGGCAAAGATGTGGTCGAGGATGTAGCGAACTCACTCAGAAGAAGCCTCTTCACTCGTACTTTAAAGATATTCGGATTGTATGAGCTCAAAAATACAGACGCCGGCAGAGAATTACACTCCTTGGCAGTGCGCAATACAAAAGATAATCCCTTAGGAAAACTATAAAATCTTCTAAGTATATATTTCTTAAATTTTTCTGCTGTAACATTTAATTACTTATTTAAATACACTTCTATTTTTCCAATTAGAAATAAGAATAGCAGCTCAAAATACGAAAAATCAGATGAAGTAAGATTTATCATGTTTTGCATTAATATTTATTTTAAGACTGGATGAAATGGTTCAGAGTGTAACAAGGAACTTATTTTACAAAAGTTTTTTTGAGTTATAAAATAAGTTATATTTTCTACAACAGTTAGCCCCAATACAACACAATACAATACTTTTTATTGTACACCAAAAAATATAAGTATATCAAAAACTCTATTTATCAGCCGTTTTGATTTATTTCTTCCAGGCAACAAACTGAACCATTACAGATATTTTTAAAAGCTATTCAGTGATACTTTAGGGCAGGTTTAAAAAATGAAGTTCGATACTAGACAGTCGAGTTCAACACGGTGTGTGATAGTGTTTTGACAGGTACTTACGAACACTTATAACCCTTATAAAATTTATTGAAGTGGTTAACGTTACATTCGCACTTCGAAAATGTCCTGAATGGGCTCCGAGAAAAAATGGGGTACTATGCCTTTTTTGTTTGTATTTGTTCTACTTGGGAAGGACGCACTACCGAGCCCCCAGATGATAATTACATCATGGCAAGTCACTGACAGTGATTACTTCTGAGTGGCATTGGCGTTTCGAAAATTTTTACGTATTGTCTCTGAATAACGTGACTCTGGCTGGAAATCGTCACCATTTTCTCAAACTATTGAGAGACGATTGAGATTGCAACGATAATCATTTGGACGGCACTGTGAGACCACTGATCTCATAATGCCGACAGAGTGTCGATATGGTTTCAGTGTAATGACAATGACTGATTTTTACAGAATCGCTAGCCAGACAAGACGCAGATTGTTTTAGCTTTAAACGGTGCATGTTCATTTTCGTTTATTATTTATTTAACAATTTATTGGACAAATGAAAATTAAACAGATTAGTAGAAGAAAAGATAGACGACACAATAGGTATAGCTTATTTTTATTTAGAAATTTCTTCCAGCAAACCCAAGGATAGGAAATGTGAAACATTTTCGTTTATTTATTTGGTACACAGGTCAAGATATAAATAAATATACAATTTGTTCCTTTTGATATCCCATAACTCTAAGGTCATATTCTATGAATAAACATAATTTAAAAAGTCCAAGGAAGATATGTCCTTAAATGGGTATTTTCGGAGAAATCATCAATCAAACTGAAAATCTTTCAATATCTTTCTTCCATAAAACGAGTCGTAAGTTGGTACACTTTCACTGATAATTAGTTTAACCCTAGATAACTAAACTATATTCACGGTTACATAATAACTAAACATTAGTCGAACGGACTACGCAATAAAAAAACACGATATTGTCGAAAATATTTATTAGAAATAGGAACTGGTTCCGTGGCACAAATGTTATGTTATATAGGAACTTAATCCCAATAAAATATTAACAAAAACCTTATTCTAAACATTTACAACACATGTCAACATTGTAAGGGCCACAAATTGCATTTTTGCGTTTCATGCACCGATGTTTTGTCATCCTTCGCGCTTTTGATGGACATAGATAATAAATTTTGCGCACATTTGACGTAGAATGGATAGCGGCTTCTACAACAGGTGTGATGCCCAGAATATCCTGTATCATAACTTTGATATCTCGTCGCAAAGTTACCGTCTGTAATCTTTGCTGCAGCTATGGCAAATCCTCCAATTCTCTCGCTTCTGCTCTTGGACCTGGTATAAAATGTATTATGTTCCGTCTCAAAGTGCGAGTAGAAGCTGGTCTAGGTATAGTCGACCATTTATACTTATTTTTCCCAAACAGGTTACTTGTAGATGGATGGATAACACGTAAATTATTGTTGGTAGAGTTATCATTACCTGCACTGTCTAAATTATCATCTGAAGGGTCATCAGAAGAGTAGGTAAGTATATGACTTGAGTTTGAGATCTCTTAGTTGGGCGGAGAAAACCATCTTCGTCAGATTCCATCTTACTTTTAAGAGGATCGGAATCGCTGTCAGTGGTGCGATGTATTTCTTGCAACAAATTAACCTCTGTTTCCGAAGACGAGTTGTCCGATGGCCCTTCGTGTTCATCTCTTCGAGCCACTTGCGTATCTGCTCCTTTTGTCGGCTCAAGTCCATCTGAAATTAGATTGAAAAAAAAATGTATCAATCAATACACACATTCCAAAAACTATTCATTGAAAACCACGCTCATTGGCATGAAATCTCAAGTAAATGTTGTAAATAACAAAGTTTTGATGCTTAATTAATTAAAACAATTTAAATAAACTTTGATTTTCAAAAATATCTGAAAGTAAAAACAAAACGACAAAAAAAATACAGTGACAGTAATTCACTTACCTTTGCATAAAAGTTACTTTATAACTAAACTTTCGTCGAGTGGACGACGGGATGGTCACAGGGCGCTTCCTGTTAAGCGTGTGACTGCAAATGCGTCACACGTGGTATTATTTACACTAATCAGGAAGGTAGAAAAAGAGCGGAGGGCAGATTTCAAATGAAAGAAATCGCATCAAAATTGGTAGAAACTATGATACCACAGATAGACACATAGATACATACGTCAAACTTATAACACCCCTCTTTTTTGTCGGGGTTAAAAAACTCTCTCTTCTAAAGTTGATGTGGAATGAAACACTGAAATAAGTTTTTTGCAAACAGACATTTTTTAAAACAAGCTTATATTTAAATTTTAATTTTTTCTCGTATCATTCTTAGCAAATCCTTTCATCTGAAACCCATATTAAAGACGTGCATTAAAAATAACTAGTCCGCCATCTTGGGTGTTCCGCCATTTTGGATTTAGTGTGACGTCACACAGCTAACCATGCATTGTCATCCAAACTAAACGTGAATACAACATTTCTTCTCAATCGTTTGAAGATATCTGCTTCAAAGTTGAGTTGCAATATTCCACCTGAACATACATAGTTACAAACATACATTGCACTTGTGATACATTGTTCAAGAGTACTCAAATGTCGCCGTAATCTATTCGTAGATATTACCAAAGAGAGACGAGCGATGTTATGTATACAGGATGTATGAGACAGGTTAGCAAAAACTGAAACCCTTACTCAGATCATCATTCTCAATGATTTTCCAGTAGAATTAACTTTTAGAAAATTTTCAAACATTTTTTATGTTTTTCTACTTTAAAACTCAATTATTTATTCCAATACACTCCATTTTCAAATAAAAACATGACAACAACGTAAAACACGAAAACTAGCAATGTAAATCGCATTCTGAAAGCGGCGCGGCGCGCTGAACCGAGCGCGGGGTGCAGTTTCGCAGTACATTGCGTAGCGTCAAAGTAGGTTAAATAATTAAAACCCAATTGACATATGTATGTATATAGCTACAAGTATGATCGGCGATGATAGTGGTATTCTCATATAGCCGATAATATGAATAGATTTTACCATTAAAGTATTTGCTAAAATAATAAATAATAACTCATTTACTTATTTCAGACATGAAATCCATAAATTAAAAAAAAACATAAAATAAAAATACAAAAATAAAATGAAAATTGTTAGTATTTCTTAAGACTATGTTAGACTATTTCTATGCTGTCCTTTACACCCTGTATAAAATACATTGTGTACACTTTGAAACTGACGGACTTGAGAATTAATACCGCGTGCAGTAGTAAACTGAATGAATTATAGTTTAATGCTGCAATTTGTACGCTGAGATCTTTATGATGTGGTGATTTTACCTCTTAATAGTTTTATATCTTTTTCCATGCAAACGGTGTTAACTATCTACATTCACATAAACAAAACAGATCTTTGTGTTGTGATATACTGTTCAGGCAAACAAACAATAGTTTTGTAATTTTTAAAATATTTTAACAGAGAAAGATTTTCGTAGCTAGAAGTCTGCATTATTCTCCGAAAATTCCCCATTTTTTAAAGGTTCACTGTAAAAAAACTAAAGATAATTCTGGAAGAAACGAAATCTAGATACGCTAAAAAAAACATAGAACCTTTCGAAAGTTCGTGTAAAAGCTGCAACTCCCCATTTCGCACTTTTAGCTAAGAAATGAAACGTGAGAAACCCAAAAATAAAAGGAAAAAATAATGAAGTCACAGTTAAATTGGAAATTCTTATCTATCTATCAGTAATGGTTTCTGAGTACACGCCTTAATAGCGCGGCTCACCAGTCGTTCCCTTATGCAATAAAATTTGTAACTTCATGTAATGTGTGTGACGTAATCTGTTTTTATAGACATTTGGCTACAAACTCTTTTTTTATTTTGAGATGGGTTAACTCTTGACCTCAATCTTGACCATAAAAGTCTAAGATGAGGTCGCCGATGGAGCGAGTTAACCCAGAAAATGCTACTCCCACACACTGGTACTCCCACACACTGACGGAACACAGCAAGCTGTTTGGCGTCGGACTTCGTAAGAGGGTGGTCGCGAACCAGACGGCCCTTTACAGAGTCTACCACACCGATTGAGACCATAGGACGACACCTCAGATTCAGAAAAAAATTAAGTGTCGTTGCCTGGGATGGATTACTAGGAGGCAGGTCTTATTTTTGTTTCCTTAGTCGCCTCTTACGACACCCACGGAAAGAGATGGGGTGGTGTTATTCTCAACCGATCACCACACGGCAAAAATCTATCTTTCATTTGAAGAACCCTATTGATTGACGCCATCATTCAATAAGAGATCCGATATAGTATATTCATTTCTCTATGGTCTTCTTCTTCTCCTACTTTCCGAAGTACATATGTACCTGTCACCGATGAGCTTGATCTCCTCGGCATGAAGTTATCTGCCAACCTTAACTTCGGCACTTCTATCGAATCCAAAGCTCTAACTGCGGCCAAAAAGCTGGGCATCCTTAATAAGGTCAAACGATACTTCTCATCTTCTGGGTTAGTTTGCTACATCCTCGACCACCCCTGGGCTAAATTGTGGTCAAGAGCAAACCCAAAAAAAAGTCGTGTCAAGGTGTGGCGAACTTGGCTAACCCTGGTGTCAGTTTTCAAACCGCACAATGGCCTCTGACTTGGTTTTAACGACGTAGTCAATCGAAAACAGCCGGGACCGATAGCTTAACGTGCCTTCCGAAGCATGGAAATGCTCGTAATAAATCTTTGGTCACCCATCAGGTTATCTACCTCTGTGTACATTGCTTAACCTCACTGATCGGTTGAGATCAGCGAGCGCCAATGGGCTACGAGCGTTTCTTTACTATCGTATCAATTTAATACACAACAAACATATTCATTGCAATATTCCGTGTTGTATTGTAAATCTTCTAAAATCCTTACTGCATATGATGCTTGGTATTCAGTGGCAAATACTGTTATTTACTTGAATACACAATTTATTTATACGATTAGACCTGGGGTTCCCAAACTGTGTTCCGTAGACAGTATAGAGGGGCGGGCGCGCCGTGAGACGATCTTCTGTACCATACTCCGATCCAAAACCATAACTTGAGGATTGGCGGGTGTACAAAATAAATACTCCAGCGCTTTGAAAAACATGCGGAGATCATATAACTCAACCTATCACATTGACTAGGTGGCTGTTTTTGTTATAATTGAGTATTTTAATGAATAAATAAAGAATTGAACTTCATATTGTAGATGTTTACATTTTTGTGCCTATCTACCTAAGAAGCATCATTATATATTCCTATTTCTTTCAACTGAATCTATCTATTTCGACAGGTTAGGGTACCGAGACCAAATTCTGAAGTTATAAGTGCGCCGCGGACTGAAAAAGATTGGGAACCCCAGATCTGTACTATAGACTACAGTCTAAAGCCAGACTGTTACTGTGTAATGTTCCACGGCTTAAATAAACAAATTTAGTGTTTAGGATGAAACTAAAGCGTTTTACTGCATTTGCGAGATATATGAACTGTGGTAATTGTGAAAATATGTTTATCTAGTTTTGAACATGTTATAACGGGTGTAATCCGAAGGTCGCGGGTTCAAATCCTAGTGCGGGCCTGTACCACTAAATTCGTCTTTTCGCATTTATGTACGGATTTCTAATTAACACTTGCTCAACGGTGAAGGAAAATATCGTAATGAAAATTCATTTTCGAAAGACGAGCGGTCCACCAGCCCGTATTGGGCCAGCGTGGTGGACTATGGCCTAACTCCCCTTCGTGTTTCGAAGGGAGGACCGTGCCCCTCGATGGGGACGTATATGGGCTGGTAAGAATAACGGGTTCTTACTACGATTTAAATGATACCTAGTTTGTAGCTATACTTTATTAAAATTGGTTCAGCCGTTTTAAAGCTATAAGCAAAAAATGTCGAGGGTGATAAAAATTATAATTTCAGAGTTGTACTCCACTTAAGGGCAAAGTACTCTCTCCTTTTCCTCCACAGATTTTTCATATTTTCTAAAAAGCAACTATTGACTTCATAGAATGAACCGTCAAAAAATTCTGAGCTCTCGTGTATTTCGTATTTGTATTATTAGAAGAATACGAGAACTGCAAAGTTATCTAAAATATTCATAGCTAACCATCATAGAGCTTTGTATGAAAATCTAGCCAATTCTCTAGTTATCCTAAAACATTGTATTGTTTTGCCTTATCACAAATGACTGGAACAAACGCAAATATCGTACAAAACCACTTATTTATATTCATACAAAAATCTCAAATGATTATTTTATGCATACCATTCTATTTTTAGTTAGATTGGTTTGGTAACAGTCCAAAGTTTGTTCTGTTCGTGTTATTTAAATTTCTCAATACGCGCACCATACACTAAACAGAAACGAGATATTAGTGTGAAATTCGACCATTTTATTAACACGTTCTTTAAATATAAATCTTGTAATGTAATACAGTGATAGCCCAGTTGGTAATGAGCCAGACTTGTAATCTGAAGTTCGCGGGTTCAAATCCTGGTGCGGGCCTGTACCACTAAATTCGTCTTTTCGGATTTATGTACGGATTTCTAGTTATCACTTGCTCAACGGTGAAGGAAAACATCGTGTTGAAACCTGTCCAGGAAAATTTATTTTCGAAAGACGAGTGGTCCACAAACCCGCCTGTTAAAAAGCATTTGGCGGGTCAAAAACTCTGACACCAGGGTTAGTCAAACTTGCCATACGATAAAGAAATATGCGGGAATATACTAGCATTCCGCTCGGGACTTCGTTCCCGTAGGAATTCTGAAAAAATCATGTAGCCTATGTTACTTGGGATAATGTAGCATCCTAATAGTAAAAGAATATTTGAAATCGGTCCAGTAGTTTTTAAGTTTATTCCTTACATACAAAAATACAAATCTTTTTAATATTAGTTTAGATTATATTTAATTGTTTCTGTATACCTGTACGTCAGTGTATCTGAGTGTATGTCTGTGGCAACCTAGCTCCTTAAAGAAATTACCGATTTCAATGCGATTTATTTTATTAGAAGCTGTAGTAGTCGAAATGGTTTTTAGCTATATATATATGGTTCTTAGAATATCACCATAAAATTGTATAAAGCGAGAGCTTATGTATGTGTATACATAACGAAATATTGATAGTGTATCTGGAATCATCATAACCGTAACTTTATTATAGACCTACAATTTACTGCATCTTTCGCGTCATCTGCCAATAAAATGCACTCGTAAAATGCGTCCGTAAAACTTTACGCACTGCATCGAGCGATATGGGACTGCATTCTTGAAACGTCTTTTTGAGAAGCTGTCAATGCATCATGAATTTTAATGTTATTTTATTACGACCGCAGAAAATAGAGTAAGCTGGTTGTTTTGGACATTCATACATAAAGTTGATAATTATTTGAAACTAGCTTTCCGCTCGGGACTTCGTTCCCGTGGGAATTCGGGAAAATCATGTACCCTATGTACATCACGGATAATGTAGGATCCTAATGGTGAAAGAATTTTTCAAATCGGTCTAGTAGTTTCGGAGTCTATTCAATGCAAACAAACAATCAAATCTTTCCTCTTTATAATATGTATAGATATTGTTATGTTATGTTATGTTATGACGATCCTGTTATGGGCTGAAATGACTAACCTATTTTATTATAAACTTAACATTGTAGCTGTAGTATGTGATAAATAAATCTAATCTAATCTATTGGTTAAAATTGGCTTATTACGCAAGTAGGTACTGCGATTAATATCCTTTCGTTTCTCTCAAGTGTTAGCTGGAAGAAATCCCTCTAAGGGATACGCTTGATTTTGAACATTTAGCTTTCTTTGTATCCCATCTCTTTTGTTTGTACTTCTGATTATTTGCAATAAAGTGTTTACATACAAACAAACATACATTGGGCAGGGCTAATGTAATTAAATATTGAATACTCAAAATTACGTTTCCGGTAAAAAAAAACGATGATCTTGGGAATGGATAAATTCTCCCATTACAGTTTTTCTTACGTTACACCTTGAATTGTATACGTTTTGTTGACAAAATAAAATATTTGTATATTTTTAAAATGTTTTTTTTGTTTGTTAAATGTATCCTGAATTTATCCCTTTTGGGAAAGGCAAAGGAATTTACGTCCATACAGTCATGTCTTCAATGTTCTTCTTCTGAATAAACTCCTCTCATTCCCCGTAAACCGATAGTGTTTTGTTTACGAAGAACTATGGCGGCAAGAAGCACTGCTGCGGAATCTTTGTCGGAACGAAATGGAGCGGATACACTGTATCACTTGAATTCGTTTATTGTGTGACTGTTTTGTAAACAATGCGACAATGTAAAACCAAGTCGGAATTATCCTAACTTTACCATGCAAGTGTTGTTTAATTTATTTGAACTATATTTTTTTGTTAGACAAGCAACCATGGGAATATTCGTAAATTGCTCAGCTCCAGAGTTATTCAGATATTAAGTCAATTAAAATTAGAAATAAGGAAATTTATATGATTGAGTTAAAAAGAGCGACCCTCGGAGTTTCTTGCCTATTCTGCTCCTGAAGAAGACTGCATCACTGCGAATAGGCGAAAAGTTAAAAATGCTGATGCAATTCATTACTTTTGACTTATTTTAAGTATCATTCTGAATGTTATATGAACTTTGACTTTGATACTCTCATAAGAATGCTTTCAAACTTCAATTTCGTATTCGTGTTTTGTCAAGTGCTTCACAAATACACCCCCTGGACGCAAACAGCATCGAGTTTTATTATATGTCCGAATATACGTATTTGCATTTTGCGCGCTGCATGCGAAGTGTTTTCCATTAAGGTCAATGAATTTTTAAAATTTTATATTCATATTTTTCTTCCATGCTGGACAGAGAGTGAAAGAAACACTTAGAATGAGCCAGCTACCTACTCTTGTCAGGGATACAGCAAAAGTCTTTAAGTGGAATGCAAACGTTTTGCTGTATAAAATGGGTGAAAGGCTGACCGCCTGTCACCATTACACAACTTGTTCCATCTGATAACCCTCACATTTGTGTCAAATGTAGCATCAAGTAGTTCGCTAGAACCACTTATGCTCTGGCTACCCCGTTAAGGATTACAGGCGTGAGCGTATGTATGTTTGTATGTATATTTTGATGACTTTTTATTTCAGTCGTTAGTTACGCTGTCTTTGTTTGGCCGATTCCTAGATTCGCTTCCCGGTTAGGGCACTAAACTAAACAACGAAACAGGATTGTTTGTCGAAATATGAAAAAAATTGATATCGCCTCTCCATCAGCGGGTTGCCTTAGCTTAAAACTTAATAAATAAAAAAAAACAACGGGTTGCACTCCGGGAGTGCCGGCAAAAGTGGAAACTTGAACATAAACGCCCGCCGGGTCAGAAGTACCATCGATTTGTACCATTGATGGTACTACTGACCTATGTCGCTAGTACCATTAAAACGTTGTGCATTAATCTATATATATAAAAGAAAGTCGTGTTTGTTACAACACTTATAACTCGAGAACGGCTGGACCGATTTCCATGGTTTTTGATTTGTTGTATTTCTCTCCGTCCCGAATAGCAGAATAACTATTAAAAACATTGGAAAATTGACGGGGAAATTCCCACGGGAACGAAGTCCCGGGCGAAAAGCTAGTATGGAAATAAAACAAAATACACAAAAAGAGTCCGTTATTCTCTCAGGATTCGATCCTTCGACGCCTCGCCTACGACCTGATAACTTCACCACTCGGAATAAAAATACAAAAAGACTTTCTTGAGTTCACTTCGTGGTTTCGAACCCTCGACCTGTAGGCTGAGTACGATAGTTACAGCGCCGCGACAACACCGCGCCGTGGCCAAAATTTCAATATCGACAAAGCCATAGGGCGAGCAAGAAAGTTAATAAAGAATAATTTTCCACGTTAAAAACGTATGAGTAACCGACTTCAATCCCGACAACAGTTCATACAAAGTAGATAACTAGTATTTTTTGCAGACTACAATGCTTATTAGCATATAACCACAAACGAAAATGTCCCTCATTTATTTAGATGTTGTTCTGGTTTATAGTATTTTTTTTGTTTTTGTTGATTTTTTTTAAAGCACTGAATCATTTTCGATAAAATTTGTATGAGACCACCGCTGAAGTATACTCATTCGAACAATAAAAGAATTTTGAAAATCAGTCTATAATTGGCGGAGAAATCGGTGAACATACATTAAAAAAATGCATACAGTCGAACCTCTTCCTATTTTGAAGTTGATAAAAAGTAACCCATAAAGTTTCACCGACAAATTTTAAGTCACTCAACATTAAATACATCCAAACGTGTGTATGTTATGAGAGCCTCTTATACACTTGGTTTATAAGGAAAATGTCTTCCCGAAGTTATTATAAACAAATCAATCAAACCCAGTACAAACCAGGTCTGAAAGTTTTATCTCTTAGCCACTTTCCGCTCATCTTTATGTGTATTTTCTGAATCGGCCCAATAATCTGTTTAAAATTTGTTGCCAATACAAACTTTGTGGGAAATGGCTGTTCCCCAATCAAGGCTAATCCGCTTTCGTGCGGTATCACGAAGTGACAGTAAGCAGACTTCAGTTAGTTTGGAAGACTTGGTATTATAATAACAACCAAGCTCCACTGTCGATATTTTGTAAATAATTATCAATGTTTATAATAAAGTACTTCCTATTTTTTGGCGCTAGTTCTCTTTTTTAACAGACTCTTTGTTTAAAAAGATGAGGTTGAATTTTTTTTTATATATGTCCACCGATTTTTCCGCCATTTGTTAACCAGTTTTCAAAATTTTTTTTGTTCGAAAGAGTATACTCTAAAGGTGGTCCCATCGTCACTAAATTAGGATTATGATGGAATCCCAGAGAAATCGAGGACAACCCTCGAATTTAATAGGCACTTACAATATTTCTCATGTAGGTACTTATATTATTTACACTAAAATTGGGAAAATAATTAAACTTTTAATAAAAAAAAATAAACTAGCTTCAAAAAAGCGAAAAATTAAGATTACGTATTTAATTTGCTACGTAGTACCTACTGATCTGTTTGAAGTCGTTGCGAAGGCGGCCTATAAAACATATTGGCTTGGCATCGACTTCAAACAGATTAATAGGTACAACGTGGCACATTAAGTGATGTTGTCTTTATTTTTCGCTATTTTGAAGTCGGTTCAACTTTTTTCTAAAAGTATACTTAAACATATTATAAAGTCAAATTAATCTTTAACAATTCAAGATCATCTGTCAACGTGAATCAAATGTAAAAGAAATGCTAACTTCTTCTCTTATGTTTAAGGTTATGACAATTAACTTTCATGAGAGTTAGTCTCATTGCATATGCTAGGGCAGCTAGATCCTTACTTTCTTACTAATATTATAAACGCGAAAATTTGGATGTATGGATGTTTGTTCCTCTTTCACGCTCAAACGACTGGACCAATTTTGATAAAATTTGGTATTGAGATAGCTGCCAGCCTGGAGGTAGCTGACACCTACATAATTTTTCCCAAATTATCACAGAAACGAAGTCCCGGGTGGAAAGCTAGTACAGAATATGTAGCCATACCCGATCGGTGCAATTTTTCTCCTAACAAAGTTACAGGCGTTGTCTCTAACGCAATAATCGAGCATAAACTAGACAAAGCTGTGGAGGAACTGTGAATTGAACAATCTATGGGATTGGAATTGGTTTCAAATTTAGCAATGTCCCCAGTAGATTGGACTATTTGTTCTAGTTTGCTTAAATACTATGTGTCTTCTAATGAAAATGTAGCCCTGCATATTCAACAGACTGAGGCCTTGTGGTTATTGGTTGAGAATAACATCACCCATCAAAAACCCGCCTCCTATATCCTAAGCAATGGCAACAATTTTTTTTTAAAATCTTAGGTGGCGTCCTTTGATCTCATGCGGTGTGGTTTGCGACTACCTCTCTATCGAAGTCCGACTACAAACAACCTGCCGTATTTGGTCGTTGCGCGAATGTACGAGTGCCTTAATAGGCATTTTCTGGGTTAACTTGCTCCATTGCCGATCATATCTATGACCATATCGAATACATTTTGTTTTAAAGGTGGGATTCAGGAGATGACACAGGAATACCCTAGAAATGTACACATAGCTTCAAATTGGGAGAAAATAATCAGCTTAAAAACGACCCCACTGAGGGGCATGGGCTCCGTTCAAGACACGAAGGGGATTTAGGCCATATTTCACCATGCTATGTTAGTTAGTTAAGTTAACCACACACTTGACAATACCTATACGATAAGAGAATTGACTATACCATATACGTCCCCACCGAGGGGCACGGGCCTCCCTTCGAAACAAGGGGATTTTAGGCCATAGCCCACCACGCTGGCCCAATGCGGGTTGGTGGACCGCTCGTCTTTCGAAAATGAATTTTCTTGGACGGGCGGGTTTCGTCACGAAGTTTTCCTTCACCGTTGAGCAAGTGATAATAATTAGAAATTCGTACATAAATCTAAAAAGACGAATTAGTGGTATAGGCCCGCACCAGGATTTGAACCCGTGACCTTTATTAAATTCACTACCTACTGTAGTCTTCTATTCGGCTAGCATGGCAAGCCTCAGAAGCTCTTATTGTAATGGTTATTATAGTTACTATCACGACATAACCACTAATACTACTGTAGATCCCAAATATTATTGTAATCACTTCAAACCGGATTTAACTAGCTTTGTCTGAAATTTTGCGGTTTTGCGGCAATTTCGCTTCGTTTGTACCGACTTCAAAAAAGGAGGAGGTTCTATGTTCGACTGCATGTATTTTTTTAAATGTATGTTCACAGATTTCTCCGCCAATTATGGACCGACGTTCAAAATTCTTTTTTTATTCGATAGAGTATACCTACTCAAGAAGTTGTCCCATACAAATTTTATCGAAAATGATTCAGTGCTTTAAAAAAAATTAACAAAACCAAAAAATCAGAACATCATCTAAGTAAATGAGTGACATTTTCTTTTGTGGTTATCTGCAAATAGACATTGTAGTTTGCAAAAAATACCATGTTATCTACTTTGTGTCAACTGTTGTTGGGATTGAAGTCGGTGACTCATACGTTTTTAACGTGGAAAATTATAGTTCATGCTAATTACTCTACAGGTTATTGTTTGAGAGGCTCCAATACCCATTGCCATCTCAATGGCGGTGGATTTTTCTTTTTCTTATCGTGTAGGTATAGTCAGGTGTATGACGAACTTGGCTAACCCTGGTGTCAAAGTTTTCAAACCGCCAAATGGCTTCTAACTTGGTTTTAATGTATAGTCAATCGACAACAGCCGGGACCAACAACTTAACGTGCCGTCCGAAGCACGAAAATGCTGGTGATAAATTCCCACTTTGGTCACCCATCAGGTAGAGTATTCATGGGGATTCAGGTGGCGACAACTATCTAAACCACATTTGATGATAGCTACCTTGATTGGGGGCGCCACTGTCAATGGAATGTATTTTTTATTTATTATGAGATAGGTCAAGAACCTCAATTCTTTACCAAGGTCATAGATGAGGTCGACGATAGAGCGAGTTAACCCAGAAAATGCCAATTAAGGCACTGGTAGAAAATGTCAATTAAGGCATGAGACCATAAGACGCCACCTCAGATTGAAAACAAACTGAGGTGTCGTTGCCTAAGATGGATTACTAGGAGGCAGTTCTCATTTTTGTTTCGTTATTTCGTTAGTCGCCTCTTACGACACCCACGGAAAGAGATGGAGTGGTGTTATTCTCAACCGATCAACACATGGCGAAAACATTTTAAAAGCAGTTGCTTATTCCTTTTAAAAGGCTGAACCAATTTTGATCAAGTATAACTAAGAACCATCTCGATTATGTCAGCTTTCAAACAAATAAAAAAAAAGCAATCGGTCCATTCGTTTAGGACTTTAGGACTTAGGAGCTGCGATGCGAGAGACAGACACGACAAACTTATAACACGTCTCTTCTTTGTAGGGGGTTAATAAGAAGGACATTATGTGATTATGTAAAAGTCTTCTAAGAGGAAGTTGTAATTCAATAGAAAATAACAGTCGAAATAAAGTGAAATACTTGAAAACAACACTTAGACGAAAATACTGTGAAATAAACATCTCTTAGTCGAAAATAACCAAGGATTGTCTGGTACGAGCATGCCTCAGTTATAATATAATTTCAGCAATTTCGCAAATGCCCCGCCTGACTTTGAAAGCCCCATCCAATGTGCTCAAAATGCCTCTGTCGCGGATAATGTTAGAAGTATGGTCGTTATTCCAATTGTCTGTAAATGGAATTTGAGCGTTTTGTATTTCTTTTTCTGGGTCGGTTATATTTTTCGCTTTATTAAATTTGGTTTCGAAAATTTTACTGTATTAATTGTAAAAGGCCTGGTGACCTAAAAAACAGGTTTCACTATCTAGTTTAGGCACTAGCCCTCCACAAATACTGTTGTTCTATATGTCGAATGTTTCATTATGTATGTTATAACCTTATAACATGTATAAATTATTGTTCTATTCTTTTAGTCTATTATTTAGTTTGTTTAAGTAGTCTACACTCTCTCTCGATTTTTTATATACATTTAATATAGCATCCACAGACTTGATGTCCGTGCCCTTGTCTTTTTACATTTAATATTATTATTACATTTTAACCTTTTTAACACATTTACTCTCCATATGATTTTACAATTAATAATCCATATGCTTCTTCAACACGATACTTAGTATCACTCTCCTTAGAGTATTAATTAGATGATACTGATGTATACACGGCAGCCCATCAGGCTATACATGTTGAACTTGACGTAGCCCTTATCTCGCTTGCAATAGCTTTCGTAGTGCAAATGGATAACCTGACAAGCTGTTGTGTGTACCTATCCTCCTGGAATATCTGAAAACGCAATGCAGTGATCGGTTGACCCACGACACAAGGGAAAACCTTAGTGTGGGCCTTTAAGTGTGTGTGTGTAGCGTTTATCTCTTTCCGTGGGTGTCGTAAGAGGCGACTAAGGGCCTTAAATCAATGAGACCTGCCTCTGCAACGCCACATTTTTTTTCTGTATCTGAGGTGGCATCCTCAGGCTCTGTAAAAGGCCGTTTGGTGCACAATCACTCTCTTGCAGAAGTCCGATGCCAAACAGCTTGCTGTGTTCCGTCGGTGCATATACATAGAAGTACCAGTGCCTTAATTGGCATTTTCTAGGCTAACTCGCTCCATCGTCGACCTCATCTATGACCTCGGTCAAGACTGAGATCAAGAGTCAACCCTTCAGATAATAATAGAAGAAGAGGTTTAACTATCAGCGCATAAGTAAAGCCATTCGCTATCTATATACTGACGCTTACAATCCCTTTCAGGGTAAGCAAAACGTCATATGGTTCTATAACAACTTGACGCGTTTTATTAGATGGAGTATGAGTATTGTGGTGAAACTCTCGCGTCCCACTTACTGGTACAGTATGCCTAGGAAGAGTTGGTAGCTGGCACATTCTAAGTTTTTCTTTGACTCCTAATCCAGCGTGGAAGGAAGCCATGCACTATTTTAGGCAATTTGTTGAAATCAGTGGACTGGTCATTCGTCTGTAGGTATCTGACGAACCATGTTCCCCCCCCCCCTCTGTACGAACTCTATGGTGGATGGTGGATGTCAGTACTTGAAATCGAAGTCATTACTAGACCAACCACCTAACCACTACACCACCAACACCTTCGAAGTATCACCCGTTATCTCATTATAATTCATAGACAACGTTCGAAACTATAAATTTCAAACTTATTCCACCACCTATAAACTTAGAAATAACTACGGTACAGCGTCGCCGTAAGATTTACGTGCAGTAAACGTATGCACTGCATGACGTATGTTGCAGATCTCAAGTGCATATAAATTGCATGTGCATTTTAGAAATATTTGAAAGTAGTATAGTGCATATTTTTACCCGACTGCGCGATGCAAAGGAGGGTAATGTTATAGCAGCTTATGTATGTATGTGGGTTTGTACCTTTGTGGCACTACTTAGATCAAACGCGTGGGCCGATTTTGATAAATGATACGTCGTTTGATTCGTCATGATGGCGCAAATGTCATAGAAAGTATAAAAATTTGGAAAAATCAAAATGGCCGATTTTGGACGCCATAACGTGAAAAAGAAAAAAATTAAAATTGATGAACTATGTCAAGTGGGGTATCATTGAATAGGTAGTTAAAAATCATTGTTAGGTTTCTCAAACTGTTTTTCAACCGTTTATGTACTATAAAATTAGTTGTAATTTATGAATAAGCGTAAATTACAGTCTCAATTATGATATAAAGAAATCGAACAAGTTTGAGTCCAAATCGTATGGGGAAGGTTCCGTACGATAATTTACGATGACGGCTGGTTTGGTCGAGTGGTAATGCCACTGCCTCTAGATCGATGGGTCCTGGGTTTGGTTCCCAGTCGGGGTTAATTATCCCTACTTCCCTACTAATATTATAAATGCGAAAGTAACTCTGTCTGTCTGTCTGTCTGTCTGTTACCTTTTCACGCCTAAACCGCTGAACCGATTTTGATGAATTTTGGTACAGAGATAGATTAGAGCCTGGGAAAGGACATAGGCTACATTTTATCCCACAGTTGGGCACGATATAACCTGTAGTCCACGCGGGCGGAGCCGCGGGCGGAAAGCTAGTTTGTGTATAAAGCAGATGTTTGTTCTCGGGTCATGGGTGTTCGTGTCTGTCTTTATGTATGTTCCGAGGGACCCACGACACAAGGGATAACCTTATTAAGAGTCTTTGAAAATTTGTAGCATAGTTAATCGTTATTTTTAAAATCTGACCTAGATATGTAAGTCTTCTGATTGTGCCTCCTATATTTAAACTTTTATAGGTTTTCCTGTAATCTACACCAATATTATTTAGAGGAAAGATTTGTATTTTTGTATGTAACGAATAAACTTAAAACTACTTGACCGATTTCAAAAATTCATTTACCATTAGGATGCTACATGATCCCTGAGCAACATAGGCTACATAATTTTTCCCGAGTTCCCACAGGAACGAAGTCCCGGGCGGAAATCTAGTCTACAAATAATAAAAGAGCTAATCAGTTGAAGTTTCACTTAAAAAACTGATTAGCGCAAGAATATCAGTATATCTCTTTCTATCGCTAACCATATGACAGTGACAGGTATTGTCACGCATCGATGGTATGTAGGTTATAGATTTGCAGAATAGATCCCCTTTATAGCGATAACTATCTGACCTCCATGACCCTGCTAAGAGGGGGAAATTGACCGGATTGCATTGTGGTTTCAAGATATAATGTACAGAGGCCAGCGCATCAGGTTACTCCATTTTCATTGCAAAGCCGCTCTTATCACAACAGCACATAATGCACGCGTGTGATAACCTGATTTGCGGCCATCCGTATTTAAATTATAGTTAGTTTATCAATATTTTTATATTGACTATTGTAACTCGTATATGACTTGAATTTTTTGGAATTAGTTGAAGTAAATTAAAATCAATTTGACATTTCAAATAAATGTAATTTATTTTTAACATTAGTAATATTTTGAAATTTTTTTTCGATCTATCAATCTGTTATTGACACTGACTAACTTATTTAATATGATTTTTTAATATTCATGGCTGTTTTGACTAATTTTGTTACCGCATTGGAATGTATAATCTGTAAGCCTACAAATTATTTAATTTTAAATAAATAAATAAATTAAAATTGCATTCAGTCGCTTAACAATATGTTCCATAACAAACTTCTACATATACTATTTATTACCTAAGTATCTCATCACCTCGTGATCAGCCCACAGGTAGCTGTAAGCTTCTATAGGGGGGGGGGGGGGGGGGGTTGCATTTTCCAGTGTGTTACGAATAGAATAGAAAATGCTGACGTTATCGAAATTTTTCTCAGCTATATTTGATCTAAATTGGTACAGACATATAAAATTTGTAAGCAAAAAATGCCTAACTACAAAACAGCAATTAAACTTGTCTGTCGACTACAATACATCAAATCACCGCTAAACTGACATATGTCATTTGGTTGTTGTTTAATTTACCCCTTTCAGGAAAGGCAAAGGAATTTATAACAGCCACTTTTAAACATTGTCAAAGTTTTGGTTTCATTCTTTGTGATAAAGCCCTAAATGTCGGGGGTCAATTATGAATTTATGATGTAACAGTATTTCATCATCATAATACAAATGTCGGTTACTCAAACAGGAATAAAAATAATTGATTCCGCAGTGTTGCCAAACGATTCGTATAATGTGGGATGAAAAGCTACATGTTTCTATTTTGGGATGGAATATCGCTAATATCCACCCGAACTGGATCAGAAAGCAATTCGAAGGATATGAGAGGTACTAAGATATAAAAGAACAGCTGGAATAGACATTATTTTATTTTATTTTTATTTTATTTTATTTGGGGAGCTTACAGCTACATACAATAATTTTAGGTACATAGAAAATACACCTAACAGCCAATTACAAGCTTCCACATATGGACAGAAAAAATTATAACTAAAGCACAACTTTAGCATGAGTCTTAAACTAAGTACAAAAAATCAAAATATAACTAAGCTGGAGTAATATATCACAAGAAATGTATATAAAGCTATTTAGAAAGAATTCTTTTTACACTACCCACGCTGCTACAAAACAAATCTATATTACTATTGCTGTTGATACTATTGAATCATTTAAAACTTCTCGGAAAGAAACTCGAGCGTCTGTAATTGGTACGGAAATGAGGAATCCAGAGCAAATCATTATTATTTCGGAGCCTCCGTGTTGGGACCCTGAGGTGAATTTTCGCAGTGAGCTCAGGGCAGTCCAGAATACCCTGTGCAATTTTCATCAAAAGGCAAATATCGGAAATATTCCTTCTCTGGTAGAGAGGTAGCAGGTGAAACTTAGAACAGCGTTGCTGATAGTCAATGTGAGGAATTTTAAATTTAAAGCATAAGAATCTAGTAAACCTTCTCTGTATTTTTTCTATTTTATCAGCGTGAACGGCATAAGATGGATTCCATACCTCCGAGGCATATTCCAAGTGGCTACGGACATAGGCACAGTAGAGAATCTTCAGGGTTTTCATCCTCCTGAAGTGGGTCGAGGAGCGAATAATAAAACCAAGCGCCTTGTAAGCTTTGACAACGATATGGTCAATATGTTGATCAAACATTAATTTACTATCGTGCAAAACACCTAGATCTTTGCTAATGTCAAATTTTGCCAATGGTTCATTTTTCAAGTTATAGTTAAATTCAATAATATGTCTTTTACGAGTATAATTAACATAGAAGCATTTAGACACATTCAGGTCTAGTTTGCTTAACAAACAGTAATTGTCTAACCGTGATAAATCTTCCTGCAAAAGAAGAGCATCGGAAGTGTTATTAATGGCCTTAAATATCTTCATATCATCTGCAAAGAGAAGAAATTCAGAGTGTTTGAAACATGAGCCAATATCGTTGACAAAGATAACAAATAGAAGAGGCCCTAGCAGCGAACCCTGCGGAACACCTGACGGAATATTTACCCAGGAAGATGAAAAGCCATTCAAAACCACTGCCTGACTTCTATTCAGGACGTAGGATGTGAACCATCTGTATAGATCCCCATGAATGCCTAGGTTAGATAACTTTGAGAGCAGTACTAAATGGTCTATTCTATCAAAGGCTTTGCTGTAGTCCGTATAGACTGCGTCCACCTGAATCCCATCTTCCATCCGTTCAGTCAGGAACTCATTAAAAACAATATGATTAGAAACTGTGGACCTACCTCTAAGAAATCCGTGCTGCTGTGGACTGAAAATGGGTATTAAGCTGACATACATTTGGTTAAAAACCAATCGTTCCAGTACCTTAGCAAGAAGACATAACTTAGAAATAGGTCTGTAGTTATCCACTTGGCTTTTTGAACCTTTTTTATGTATGGGTGTAATGAATGCTGACTTCCAGATTTTTGGCATCTCACCTTCAGATAGAGAACGCTTAAACAAAATTGACACTGGTACGGATAGCTCCCTAGCACAATTCACCAAAAGTAAAGCCGGTAAGGTATCAGGACCAGCGGTTTTGCTGAGATCAACAGTAACCTCTATGCTAGATAGATAACAAGGAGAATTGGACAGACAAGAGTTGGTATTAATCGCATCAACATCGGTCAGATCCACGGACGAGTCTAAGAAGGTAGAGCGAAAGTACGAGGAGAATAACTCTGCGATTCCTGAACCACTATTGCAGGTCTGATTAAGATAGGTCATGGTAGCTGGATATGAACTGCTGCCGCGCTTGCTTTTAATATAAGACCAAAATAATTTCGGGTTTTTTTCAATAGAATTTTCAATAGTATTGAGGTAGTTATAAAAATCAAGTAAAATATAAACAGTGGTGTATAAGCTTAAAAACGATAATAGATTACTTTTAGCAGGCCCTCGCTGTTCTGAACTAATCAGCGAGGTTAGGCAACGTATCCAGGGGCGGAGAACCTGGAGGATGACCATATTGACAATTTATCTTGAGCGATTTCAAGCGTTCAACTGTCAGTCACAGCGGTTTAAAAACTATGTTGAACTTCGTTCCCGTAGTTCGAGAAAATTATTTAGCCTATTTTACTCAGAGATTCTTATAGTGAAAGAATTTTTGAAATCAGTTCAGTAGTTTTTGAGTTTATTAATCACAAACGTATACAAACCTTTCCTCTTTATAATATAAGTATGATGAAATATGATGTGACGTTAAGGTTAGTCAAGTTTTCAGGGTCTTGACTCCACTCACTGATTCACCAACGCCTAGTCAAAATCCTTGGACCTAGAAAGCTGAAATTTGACAAAAGGATTCCTTTTATACCGTAGGCAAGAAACAAGGTGTGGTGATCGGTTGAGAATAACACCACCCCATCTCTTTCCGTGGGTGTCGTAAGAGGCGACTAAGGAAACACAAATGAGACCTGCCTCCTATTAATTCACCCCAGGCAACGACACCTCAATTTGTTCTGGATCTGAGGTGGCGTCCTATGGTCTCATGCGGTGTGGTAGGCTCTGTAAAGGGCCGTCTGGTTCGCGATCACCCTCCAACCGAAGTTCGACGCCAAAGATCTTGCTGTGTTCCATCGGTGCGTAGGAGAAACAGTGCATTAATAAGCATTTTCTGAGTTAACTCGCTCCACCGTCGACATCATAATATGACCTTGGTCAAGATTGAGGTCAAAGATTTAACCCATCTTATTATTAAAAAAAAGGAAGGATTTCACAATATTTCCACGGGAACGAAGTCCCAAGCATCTTCTAGTCTGAGAATAAATATTGAGACGGAACAAAAACATATTATGTATGATACAGATTCCACTTAGCGATAGTTTTGACAACCGATAAGGAGTAAGTAGTCAAATACCCCATTTGACAAGCCGGTCAAATACTCTATTAATTCCAGTGCCACATCTAGTATTTCTCTACGTCATCACATCACAGCAAGTGTATTTGACAGATGGCGGGCAGACAATAAATCAGAGAACAATCCATAATATTATAGTGAAGCAGGGAAGCTGGCCGGGCCGCCGGTGACGAGTATTGATGGGCTCATTATAATATTACGTAAAATAATCGTTCTTCGTAACCCATTTAGATATTCTAGGACCTAGATTCTAGCTATTTGTTCTGAATTATGTTAGATTTCTTAGTTATTTTTAAACGCCACGCACTCAAAGGCCCACACTAATGTTTTGCCGTATGTCGTGAAAGCTTTGTAGCTTACACAAAGACAGGCACGAACACCATTTTACAAAAATATCTGCCTCGATTGGGAATCTTACCCGTTGATCAAGAGGCATTGTCACTAGCATTCAACCAAACCGGCCGTCATTTGAGGCTTTTGAGACAATTATAGCTGTCTCTATGTATGTTTTTTTTCTTGCGCGCCCCTCGGCTGACGGTGAAAAACGCGAGGGCCCCGAGCAAAGGCTTACTCGCCCTCTGGTGTTGCCAATGTTGAAATTTGGCATAGGACCTTGGCGCATTACGCACGCTATTACCATCGTACTAGAGATGTACTTGAGCTGCAGAAGTAGAAGATGACAAGGGCAAAATATGTTAACGAAAACGATAGAGTGAGATGTCCGGAGTTTGGAGAGAAGTGAAACCACGTTGTAGGTTGGATATGAACTGATTTATTGGGAAGTTGGTGGCTCTTATATAGTAGTTTTACAATGTCACGGTCGGTCATCTGTTAAAAGAAATGATTGGAATTTGAGCTAATTAAATCTGACATTTATAAGTATCAACAAAGGATCATGTTACATAGGATATAAATGCATGATTCTACAATACGTCATACGTCATTCAGGGTTACTTACGTCACTATAATACAGTTATTAATTTAAAGATGAAAGGTATCTAACCTTGGAAATTTCTTCTCCCCCGCAGGCGGTGGATTACCTAAAGAAGCGGACACCAGCGCGAGCCGCGCTCATGATAGCTGCGGTGTGGCTCATGAGCGCGCTCGTGTGCATCCCGCCTTTACTGGGCTGGAGAGTCAGCAGGCCGCCGGAGCAGTTTCCACAGTGCAAGGTAAGGACTTCAATACAATACAATACACTAATGATCCACGCCTACGTTGGGCGCCAGTGCGCCGGCTGGCGGTGGGAGCCGGAGACTCGGAGCACGATGAAGGAATAAAAACAGTTAAGCGGGATTATATTTATTTGATTATATAAACACTTAAAACTGTATATGTTAATTTATTACAAAAGCATCAAAACAATATATGTGAATTTAATCTGAATTTAATAACAATTAAATTCAAATGGGTCTCTGTTATCCCAGCGAATGACAGCTAGAAGGTGGCAAAAAGAGAATGGAGAAGGAGGATGAAGACGAGGCGCATGCCGCTTCCTTACAAATGGCGGAAAAATCTGTGAACATACATAAAAAAGCTACAGACAGTCGAACATAGAACCTCCTCCTTTTTGGAAGTCGGTTTAAAATAAACATAAACATAAGTACTTAAAGTCAAGTCAAAAGTCAAAAGTGTTTATTTCATTGAACATATAAAATCATACTTGAACACGTCAATATTATAACTTACATTAGTTCTTTTGACTTTGCGCCTATTCGCAAAGGTGCAGTCTTCCTCAGGAGAAGAATAGGCAAGAAACTCCGAGGGTCGCTCTTTTTAAGTCAATCATATAAATTTTCTTACTTTTAATTTTAATTGACTTAATATCTGAATAATTCTGGAGCTGAGCAATTTATTCCCATGATTGCTTGTCTAACAGATAATCCGAAATTCTATAATAGCCCTTTTTACAAAGTTTTTGTTTAATTATCGTCTTAAATTTTTCTAAAGGTAGGTTTTGAATACACATGGGAATCTTATTGTAGAAGCGCATACATTGACCCATAAAAGAGTTTGTTACTTTGTAGAGACGGCTATCTAGTATATCCAAGTTATGTTTGCTTCTAGTGTTTACATTGTGCCACTAGAAGCAAACATAACACACAAAATGTACAATTTTTCTTGAACAATTGTGCATTTTTCTTTACATATAAAAGATTATTAAATATATACTGGGACGCAAATGTCAAAATATCTGTTTCTTTAAATATATTTCTAAGAGACATTCTAGGTCTCATTTGATAAATCGCGCGAACAGCCCTTTTCTGCAGGACAAATATCTTAATGATGTCGGCAGCATTACCCCACAATAAAATGCCATATGACATTAGGCTGTGGAAGTAACTGAAATATACGGTTCTCGCGGTTTCTACGTCCGATAATTGATGGATTTTTTTAACCGCGTAAGCTGCTGAACTGAGTCTGTTCGCTAACTTATCAATATGAGGACCCCATTGAAGCTTTGCGTCAATAGTGATACCTAAGAATACAGTAGATTCTACAACTTCCAGTTTTTCATTTTTAACCTGTACATTTACGTTAGGCAAGGTAAATTTAACACATTTGGTTTTTTCTCGTCAAGAGTAGGTTATTTGCAGTGAACCATTCAACTACCTTTGAGATCGCAATATTCACGTCGTCATAATTACTGTCATATCTTTTCACTTAAAATAAAAGTGATGTGTCATCTGCAAATAATACGATCTCATGGGCCTCTCTAACAAGAAAAGGCAAATCATTAATGTACAGGAGAAACAAGAATGGTCTTAAAATTAAACCCTGCGGGACGCCCATACAGACTGTGGACCCAGGTGATCTAGTGCCGTTAACCTCAACCTTCTGGATCCTATTACACAAATAAGATTCCAGAAGCCTAAGTGCATTTCCTCTTATGCCATAGTGATGTGATTTTCTGATCAGAGTCTCATAGTGAACACAGTAAAAAGCCTTGGACAAATCACAGAAGAGTCCTAGAGCATCATGTGAATCCTCCCAGGCCTGATAAATGTGACGAATAAGCTCAACACCGGCATCGGTTGTTGAACGACCCCGTGTGAATCCAAATTGAATAATATTCATAAGTTTACTAGCGTAGAAGTGAGTAGTTATTTGACTAAGGATAATTTTTTCAAAAATTTTGCTAAGTACTGGTAGTATTGAAATAGGTCTAAAGTTGGTGGGGTCAGATATGTAAAGTGCCCCGCTAAGCTGAGCACGAGTAATTTGACTCGGGCACCAAGAAAGCGCTTGCCAGAAAATCCTGTAGTATTCGCCACGTATTCCCTCAACGGTAAAGAATTTTGTAGTAATGTGCTAGCACATAGAATTATACGGCTGGAGGTATCTGAAACAGTCAAATTAATCACCTATCTATGCCCCCCGCCTCTGCTTCATTAATTCAACTGCTTATGTCATTGTTACCATCTCTGTTTGACGGGCGTCACTCTCTGTGGAACTGGAATAAAAATCTCTAAATAAAAAATTCTTTCCTATCCTTGGGCTTGCTGACAGAAATTTCTAAATAGAAAAAAAAACTAATATAAGAAATTCCTATACTTGGGTTTGCTGAAAGAAATTTCTAAATAGAAATAATGTCGTCGGTTTTATTTTTGTACTTGTCTGTTTAATTTTCATGTGTGCAATAATTAACAACAACAAAATTGTATTAACTCCGATATTTGATTGCTTAAAACTTTTAATGGCTGATCAAATATAGCAAGAACCATCTCAATTACGTCAGCTTTTAATCAAAACAAACTGCATCGAAATCGATCTATTCGTTTAGGAGCTATGATACCACAGACAGACACACGGTTACACAGGTCAAACTTATAACACTCCTCATCTTTTGTCGGGCGTTAAAAATAAGTGGATTGATATCCCATATCTGTCTGACAGGCGCCCCCCTCTGTAGAACTAAGAAAACAAAAAAACTTATAACAGCCCAAAACGCTTCTATCTTTTCAACTCTGAACCTTGCACAAGTGAAACTCGTCATTCTCCCCCGAGGGTAGTGCACATTCAAAATGCAAGCTGGTTATTAAAACTACAGCCCAAGTTCCGAAACTACACGTTACATCGTCTAACTACGCTGTTGTAATGTTTAATGCTGATAAGGAATTAAGCACATAAAGGGTGGATTATGGCGACAAACAACTTTAGAAGGGGCGTTAAGAAAATCGATAGAAGACATTTTACAAGAACATATCTCCTTTTTCTTGTCTATCTACACACTCTTTTTTTTATTATAAGACTAGCTTTCCGCCTGCGGCTCCGCCCGCGTCCTAATTTTTTTTTAAATAAAAAGTATCCTATCAACCTCACGGAGCCCGAGACCTTTCCAACGAATGCAAAACCGTGGAAATCGGTTCGTGCGTTCTGGAGTTATAGCGTCAGGAAGGAAAACCCGACTTATTTTTATATAGTAGATAAGTTAACTCTTGACCTCAATCTTGACCAAGGTCATAGATGAGGTCGACGATGGAGCGAGTTCACCCAGAAAATGCGTATAAGGCATTGGTACTCCTACGCACCGACGGAACACAGCAAGCTGTTTGGCGTCGGATTTGGGTAGGAGGGTGATCGCGAACCAGACGGCCCTTTGCAGAGCCTACCACACCGCATGAGACCATAAGACGCCACAACTTGAGGTATCGTTACCTGGGGTGGATTAGTAGGATGCAGGTCTCATTTGTTCCTTAGTCGCCTCTTACGACACCCACGGAAAGAAATGCGGTGGTGTTATTCTCAACCGATCACCACACGGCACTCTCGCTTATAATTCCTTTCGGGGTAGGCAGAATGTCATGTGGTTCTGAAAACACTTGATGCCACATTTGACATTAATTCTGAGGGTTATAAGATGGAACATGAGTATAGTGATGATAGGTAGTCAGCCTTTCACCCACAATACAGCAAAATTCTCACGTCCCTTTTACTGACTTTTACAGTATGCCTGGGGAACAGTTGGCAGCTGGTACATTCTAAGTTTTTCTTTCACTTCTAGTCCAGCGTGCATGTGATGTTGATAATGTTTAATGCTGATAAGAAATTAAGCATATCAAGGGTGGGTTTTTACTCTAGATCACTTTTGAAGGGTCTTTTTTTTAACAACCAATATACCCCGCCGAGAGGCACGGTCCTCCCTTTGAAACATGAAGGGGATTTAGGCCATAGTCCACCACGCTGGCCTAATGCGGGTTGGTGGACCGCTCGTCTTTTGAAAATAAATCATCTTAGACAGGCGGGTTTCATCACGATGTTTTTCTTCACTGTTGAGTTAGTGATAATTAGAAATCCGTACATAAATCCAAAAAGATGAATTCAGTGTTACAGGCCCGCACCAGGACGATTTGAATCTTACGCTTACAAGTCGGGACTTCGTTCCCATGGGAAATTATGAAGCCTGTGTGTAAATAAAAAGTGTTAGCCACCTTCATACCAAAGATTATCAAAATTGGTCCAACCGTTTGAGTGTAAAGGAGTAAACATACGACACCCACAAATTTTCGCCTTTATAATATTAGTGTAAACTTAATGTGATGTTATGTCCAATTAATCACTTGGTCCAACACACACATAAAAATAGGTCTTTTACTACTAATATAGCGTAACTAATACCTATATCAATAAAATGGCACAAACAAGCTTTCGATCATATTTTCCTAATCCATAAAGATAATCATATCTCTATCTGTAACCGGGTTACATATGGGTATAACTCAATTCTCCAACTTCTAGGGTGGCTACACGATTTGTGACACTTAAAATTTACTCTTGGACAAAATAAGTTATTATAATATAATACTTATTTTCCTTCACGAAGGTAAAATTAATAAATTAATTGATATAAACATTACCGGCCTTACTTATAAAAAATGTTACCTACACTGTGTAACTTTTTTTTTACCAGCCCATATACGTCCCCACCGAGGGGCACGAGCCTCCCTTCGGAACACAAAGAGGATTTTGGCCATAGTCCACCACGCTGGCCCAATGCGGGAATTTTTCTTGGACGGATGGGTTTCATCACGAAGTTTTTCTTCACCGTTGAGCAAGTGATAATTAAAAATACGTACATAAATGCGAAAAGACGAATTTAGCGCGCCCAGAAAAGACGGTACAGGCGCGCACCAGGATTTGAACCTGCGACCTTACAAGTCTGGCTCATTACCAACTCGGCTATCACAGCTATCACTGTAAAACTGATATAATATAGATAGCGCTAGATAAAGAAATTATTCAGGTAATTAAAAATTCCTACTGAATCCCACAGGTTTGTAGAAAACCGTGACTGGTAAATTCCAACTAGTAGGGATAGACGAACTTTTTTTAGGTAACCCTACTAATAGGGATAGCTTTCCAAGTAACCCAACTGTAGGTTATACAGTTTTTACCAGCCCATATACGTCCCCATATACGTATACAGTAGCCAGATATATTTTAGAGTTGCTTTGTTTTTTTCTTCTGAGTATTATAATCCTTAATTTTTAACACTGTCTATCTGTGTTTCTGTCTATTGCATCGTAGCTCCTAACGGATATAGACCGATATCGAAATAATTTGAAAGCTGACGTAATCGAGATGGTTCTTAGCTATATTTTATCAACATTGGTTAAGCCATTTGAAAGTTATAAGCAAAAACTAATGTACCACTAAACTATCTTATGTAATTTTGTTGTTGATTAATAAATTAATAAATAAATAAACGCTTCAGTTTTTATTTTATGTGGTAAGGCCCATATGTCGGGGGGTAGCCAAAATTTTTATATCAAGAGTTATTACTTCCTAAATTCTCGAAAACCCTGGTCACCGTATAGCGAACATCTTGGCCAGCTTAATGCAATAAGTACAAATTGGCAAGTTTCGTACCGATTCGTTAAACGTGCGCTGCTCATTACGAACTTTTATTCCAGTCCGTGTGTGTTTGTGTGTGTATTTTGGAGTTTCTGGGTCAGTGACGAATACGGAAAACATTTTTACTACTACGCTGGATTAACGTAAAAAGCTTCTCAGGAAAACTGTAAAGGTCAATAACAGTGACTTGAGGATATTTTTTTTATAGGTAAGTGGTTTGCTTTTGACCACAATCTAGTCCAGGGGCAGAGATGTGGTCGAGGATGTAGTAAGCTCACACAGACGATACGTATTCATTCGAACTTTAAAGAGGTTCAGGTTATAATGTGCCCTGACATACAGACGCATGCAGAGAATTCCATTCCTTAGCGGTGCGCAATATAAAATATGAAGAAAAGCGCTTCATGCGGATCCGAGAAATCTCAACAAGGGTAGGTAAGGTAGGTACCCCGCCGTGCATCTTGATGTCCAGTAGAAAAAAGGGGCAGGCGGAATGAGCTCATGCAACTTATTTTTTTTGACCTTACAGACCATACATTCACGCCTATAACCCTCTCGGAGGGGGTAGAGCGTTATCTGCGTTATGAGGTTCTGGATTTTAGAACATTTGATTTTCATTTATAAACATACTAGCATCCCGCTCAGGACTTTGTTCCGGTGAAAATTCGGGAAATAATGTAGCCTATGTTACACAAGGATAATGTAGATTCCTAATGGTGAAAGAATTTTTGAAATCGATCCAGTAGTTTTTAAGTTTATTCGTTACATACAAAAATACAAATCTTTCCTCTTTATAATATTAGTGTAGATAATTATAGCAATTAATTAGGTGAGCGATGGTTTTTGTTTTAGTGAATTTGATATGGGTTTCCTTTGGGAAAGTTGTTCAGTTTCATGGGGAAAATTACTATCAAAAACGTCGCTAACTAATTATAGTTACTTACCCCATATTTACAAGTTGATATATCAAAAAGAGTAAGGCTAAAAAACGGTCGATATCAGAAGGTTTCCTTAAAACTTAGAAGTTGCCAGGTGTCAGCACTTCCCAGGGCATACTAAAGAAGTCAGTATCGTGAGAGTTTTGTTGTATCATAGGCGGAAACATATCACAAACTTTACCATCCATCTTATGATCTTCCGAATGTATGTCAAATGTCCTGTAGGCTTAATTCACCTGACTTTTATCATCTGGGTGAATTAAGTACACTATTAGTCTACACTAAATAAAGAGGAAAGATTTGATTGTTTGCATTGAATAGGTTCGGAAACTACAGGACCGATATGAAAATTTCTTTCTCCATTAGAATCCTACATTATCTGTGATGAATATAGGGTACATGATTTTCCCGAATTTCCACGGGAACGAAGTCCCAGGCGGAAAGTTAGTATACATTATACATAATACACCCAGGTGATTTATATTTGTTTAAATTGTCATTTCAGTATTGATTTTAGTTGACTTAATTCACCCAAAGGGTAACCTCTGCCTAACCTGCCAGGTATTATAGGCATGAGTGAATGCTATGTGTGTATTAATAATTTATCACAAAAAATTCTTTCTAAAACCTCTCCTTACAAAAATATCGGCATGATTGCTTACATTAGTTAGACAAAGCACTCAAAACAACTTTCCGTTTGACAGAATGACATGAATCAATATTTGTCTAACCCCGATATAGAGATCGAATTGTGGTCGACGCGATAACAACAAATAGTTGTTGTTACTGTTGTTTAAGACAACAATTAACAACGTTGTTTGTTGAGGTGGTTTAACTGGAAAATGGGGTGTTGTTGAGTCAAACGTGGATATTATTCTGGGGTATATTATAATGATATTAAAAATCTTAAAACAAAGTATGACATCCATAGAAAATGACCTAGCTCACCTAAATGGTTTGAACACTTATAACTCGAGAATAGCTGGACTGATTTTTCTAGTTTTTGATTTGTGGTATTTGTCTCCGTCCCGAATAGCAGAATAACTATTAAAAACATTGGAAAATTGACGAAAAAATTTCCATAGGAATGAAGTCCCGGGCGAAAAGCTAGTAAATAATAAAAAAACGCTCCATACTTGTGTCGTGGGTCCCTTGGAATACACAAAGACAGACACGAACATCCATGACCAGAAAATAAACATCTGGTTTTTACACAAATTGAAAGATTGGGGTCAAGAGTTAACCCATCTCATAATAAAAAATAAAAAAAATATTTGCCCCTACCGGGATAAAAACCCAGGACCCGTCGATCAAGAGGCAGCGTCACTACCACTAGACTAAACTGGCCGTCGTTTTTTGTTATTGTTCCAATGTATTTACCAAACCTGGGCTTCCCTGTTTACTTAAGCAACGAATTCCCAACATCTTCATACTTATTCTATTTCCTATGACAATATTGGGAAACTAAATAAAATGTAGTCGGTTTATTATTACATTACAGTAAGAATCGCACGGGACGTTCCGAGGGGATTCATTGGGAAAGAGGGTAGATAAATATTTCTGTTCGGAAGTCTATTTTGTTTTGCCAGCTTCGGTGGGAGAAGCGCTTGTAGCTCAGTGGCCTTCGCTGATCTCCACCGATTAGTGATGTTAAACAACGCACATAGAGGTAGATAACCTGGTGACCCAAGTGGCAATTTAACACAAGCGTTTCCGTGCTTTGGAGGGCACGTTAAACTGTAAGGCCCGGCTGTTGTCGATTGATTACAGTCGTTAAAACCAAGTCAGAGGCCATTGTGCGGTTTGTAAACTCTGACACCAGGGTTAGCCAAGTTCGCCACACACTTGACAATACCTACACGATAAGAAGAAGAAGATATAAAAATAAAACTAACTGTTTTATTTTTACATGTTCGTCTTATCGTATAAGAAGTTTTGATTTCAAAAACTTGACTACTAATCCCTAAACTATCATACAAAAAATCTGTTACCACAGATTACTTCTTTAAGTGACAGATGACCCATAAAATGCGAGGGTCACACCCATTCATCTATTTTAATATGGCTTATGTTTTATGTATGTCCTATGTCCATGTTTTATGTATTTCAGTGTATAAAGCGCCGTAGATAATGAATAGGAAGGGAAGTGGGATAGAACGTTAGGTCTGTATCCCAGAGCGCGACTCAGACTCTCATGTATACTTGAGTAGAAATTGTCTTTGTCATTTTAATAGTGAGCGAAAGATACAATCAATAGTTAACCTATGTGGGTTTGTACCTTTGTGGCACTATTTTGACCGAACGCGTAGACCGATTTTGATAAAAGATACGTTGTTTGATTTGTTATGACGGCGCAAATGTTTTATACAAAGCATACAAATTTGGAAAAATCAAAATGGCCGATTTTTGACGCCGATTTAAGAAAAAAATTAAAATCGACGAACTATATCAAGTGGGGTATCGTTGAATAGGTATTAAAAAAATTGTTATGTTTCTCATACCGTTTTCCAATCAGAATTACTGTTTAGGATCTATAACGTTTTAACACTGAGCGCGCTCTGCCCTCTCTCTCGAAAATGGTTCAAGTTATATAAAATTTTGAATATTTGTAGAGAATTTAATCCTCTACAATATTTGTAGTGAGTACAAATAGCATACAACCCATAGGAAATGAGATATTTGCAAGGAATGTGTAAAAAATATATTTTTTGACCTTTCACCTTGCAATTTCTGTAGACGCGGACACCCTAAGATATGTAGGTTTTGAGAGAAGCTTTAGGGTATTAAAATAAAGGTTTATACAACTTTTTTAGCTGACCATCTCTCATTCCGAGATTCTCACCCTCATTTGACTAATTTTCCTGCATTATTTGTAGTAAAGCAGTTTAGATGAAATATAGCTTAAAACCATCTTGATTCCGTTATCTTTCAAATAAAATAACCGCATCGGTATCTATCCATTCGTTTAGGAACTACGATGCCTCAGACAGACACACAAATACAAAGACAAATAGACACACCATTAAACTTATAACACCCCTCTTTTTTGTCGGGGGCTAAAAATCCTTCTACACAATATGCTTCTAAGGCAGGGATTTAATACAGGGCTAGGTAGTAATATCTTTATGATCAGTCCTTTGACCTTTTTTATCGTAAAATTATCCCTTACCAAATATTACGATTCTTTATCTTGGAAGGGATAAAATTCCCGAAGGGGTATATGAGGAGTGGGAACAATACTGTAGGAAAAAAAATCAATATAAATAGTCATACATAGAGATATCCAACTATGAAATAATTTCAATCCCAACAACAGTTCGCACAAAGTAGATAACTATTATTTTTTTGCAGACTACAATGCGTATTAGTATTGTAGTCTGTAAAAAATACAAACGAAAAAATCACTCACTTATTTAGATGATGTTCCGATTTGTAGTACTTTTTTTGTTTTTGTTGATTTTTTAAAAGTGCTGAATCATTTTCGATGAAATTAATATTGGACCACCTCTGGTGTATATACTCTTTCGAACCAAAAAAGAATTTTGAAAATCGGTCTATAATTGACGGAGAAATCAGTGAACATACAAAAACATACAGTCGAACATAGAACCTCCTCCTTTTTTGAAGTCGGTTAATGAAAATATTGTAAAACTTTAAGGCCTTACCACAATAAATAAAACTAAAACGTAGAATTTTTTTTTTAAATAGCTGGATGGACATAAATTCCGTTTCCTTTTCCGAAAGGGATTAATTAAATAACAACTAAATGACATATGTCAGTTAGAGATATTTTCTAAGTTGTGTTTTGATGTCTTGTGGCAAAACAGTTATTGTATAAAAATCCTAAATAGCTGAACCAATTTAGATCAAATATATTTAGTTTGAAAAAAATCTTAATCACGTCAGCTTTCAAACAATAAAAAACCGCATTGAAATCGGTCCGTTCGTTTAGGAGCTACAATTCCACAGACAGACACACAAATACACTGATACACATACAGATACGCACGTCAAACTTATAACACCCTTCTTTTTTGTCGGGGGTTAAAAACAAAATAAAGAAAAATATAAAATGAAGGAGGCACCTCGACGGAAGATTATATCTACACGTCATTATCTACACTAAGAAAAGATTTGTATTTTTGTATGTAACGAATAAACTTAAAACAACTAGACCGATTTTAAAAATTATTTTACCATTAGGACACTACATTATCCATGAGTGACATAGGCTACATAATTTTCCCAGATTTCTACGGGAACGAAGTCCCGAGCGGAATGCTAGTAGACCATACAAAAGACCTGCCTAAAGAAAAACTGCTGATCGCAGCAGATATACATAATGATAACTAAAAACACCTTTTACTCATTATACAATACAGTTCTTTTAATTCGATATTTAACAAATTAAAAAAAAAAGCATAAAATAATTTATTTCTGTCTCACATATTCTTCGTATAAATAGGCAGAGGTCTCCTTTTAGAGGTCTCCTTTACAATGCAAAAACACAATCAATCAATTTTGATGTATATGGCTCTGTCTTCAAAGGTTAAAACAATATAAACTCCGATCTACGCGCGAAAAAAATCTGTCAAGGGGTCGTTTAGTGTTGTGCTACACCGCGTGGATTGGTAGAGTTGTTAAAATTAGTAAATAAGAAAATTTGTAATGCGATTAAAAAGAGCAACCACAGAGTTTCTTGTCTGTTCTTCTCTGGAGAAGACTGCACCTTTGCGAATAGGTGTAGGGTCATTAGGGTCAAAAGAACAAACGTGTATGTATGTATTTAAATCCTTCAATGTATTTTTGTATGTATTTGATGTAATTTTGACTTAGTTTAAGTAAAATCCTGAATGTTCAATGAAATAAATATATTTTGATTGATTGGTTCCACTTGTGTCGTCGATCAATTTTTTCTTAACAAAAGTAAAAAAAATCTCCCCAAAATTCATCTCAAAAACCTTATTAAAAGAGTTTTAATTTTTAACGCATTTTGAAAGCGTGATTTTGAGGTGACAGGTTCGTTCAATGGAATAGTCAAAGGTTCACGATGAGTTCACGTCGTTACGTTTACGGCAAATGAATGGCGACATTATTTCATTCCTTTCCTGAAAGAATATCCTCGGAAATCGGTGAGTGTATTATAATGGCAGGAGGTTTTGAAGGTTTTGCAGGTTTTTAGTTAAAATTTCTTTATTCGAATTCTTTGAGAGTTTATAAATTTAAAATGTTTTTGACCCGTCGCGTGCTTGTTTACGCGCCGTGCGATACAATTACTGCACAGACGGGTGTGCATAAATCGCGCGTGGTTTTAATTCTTTATTATTATTATTTTTAGAATAAGATTGAAAATACTTTATTTTGCAACCACATGGGCATTTCTTATGAATGACCAATATTATTAATTTTCTAATTCTGATTAAAAAAATGCAAAATTACATAATATCCTCAACTTCAGTAACCATTAGATATATGATAAATAAATAAAATAAACGCTACACACTCAAAGGCCCACAGTAAGGTTTTCCCTTGTGTCGTGGGTCCCTTGGAAAACATACAAAGACAAACACAGACACCCATGACCCGAGAACAAACATCTGCTTTTTACACAAAGGTTTGCCCCGACTGGGGATCGAACCCAGGACCGCCGATCAAGAGGCAGCGTCACTACCACTCGACCAAACCGGCCGTCATGATCATGATCCCACCAATATTTATTTTTGGACAATTCCATCGCCATTTAACCCCAAGTTAATAAAAGCAAAGCTTTAAGGTGACTACAGCAACCGATAAAGGCAGCACACATAGGAATAGTGTCATCTCCGTCTCTCAACAGGCCTTGGCCGGCAGTGCGAACAGTGTCGATACACGAAGTTTACGGACTATGAAAGCGTGCGTGCGTAAAAACATGTTCGAAAGTTAGAAAAATTAGATTTATGGAAAGGTAACAGCTTACATCGAAAAATGCGTTAGCTACTCATTTATCGAGAGTGTTCAATCACGAACATTTTGATAGCAAATTCAAGTTCTTGTGTGCATTTTACTATCATTTTTAGAGCTTAAAAGATACACAATATTGGTATTTAGAGGTGACTTTGTGAGCTTTTTCTATCGAACCAAAAGTGCTGAATCATGTTTTCAGAAAACTACTTATCTAGTTTATGTCCTGAATATTACCGTAGTATTTTTTTCTTCGATTTAATGCAATGCGTCATGCTTATCTACGCATCATAAAATCGTAATTTAGGTGCTGTAGTCGCCTTAAGCCGTGTGGTGATCGGTTGAGAATAACACCACCCCATTTCTTTACGTGAGTGGCGTAAGAGGCGACTAAGTAAACACAAATGAGACCTGTCTCCTGTAAATCCACCCCAGGCAACGACACCTCAATTTGTTCTGAATCTGAGGTGGCGTCCCATGGTCTCATGTGGTGTGGTAGGCTCTGTGAAGGGCCTTCTGGTTCGCGATCACCCTTCTACCGAAGTCCGAGGCCAAACAGCTTGCTGTGTTACGTCGGTGCGTTGGAGTACCAGTGCCTTAATAGGCATTTTCTGGATTAACTTGCTCCATCGTTGACGTCAGCTTTGACCTTTATGGTCAAGATTGAGGTCAAAAGTTAACCCATCTTATAACAAAAAAATGAACGCTAAATTATACACAAAACACCCACACTTCGCACAAATACTTAAAAAAAGACTTTTTTTATATATTTGCGTTGGTGTGAAATCAAACCCTTAACAAACATAGGAGAGGTAACAGAGCTATCAAGCCAGTCAACTAAAAAATAAGAAGCACTCGAAGCCCAGTGGTGCCACTGTGTACGTGGTTGAGATCTCAACGATCTCAACCACGTACACAGTGGCAGGGAACCTGATGCGTGACCAAAGTGGCAATTAATCACGAGCGTTTCCGTGCTTCGGAGGGCACGTCAAGCTGTCGGTCCCAGCTGTTGTTGATTGACTGCAGTCGTTAAAACTAAGTCAGATGCCATTGTGCGGTTTTAAAACTCTGACACCAGGGTTAGCCAAGTTCGCCACACACTTGACTAAACCTTAATAAGAAGACTAAAAATAATAACTGAATGTATGTATGTAAATCTTTTATTGTACAACAAAATTTCAAAGCAGCATAAAGCGACATTTGTACAAAGGCGGACTTAGCCCATAAGAGGATCGCTTTCAGTCTAGGTTGAGAAAAATCTTGAGTAGGCGGGACGGTACAACCGGATGAAAACATTTATATATATATATATATATATATATATACATAAGCTCACGCCTATAATCTCTATCGGGGTACGCAGAGCGTCAGTAGTTTTGGGATCACTAGATGCCACGTTTGACACAAATTCTGAGGGTAAACATGATGTATAATCGTGAGAGGTTATCAGCCTTTCGCCCGTAATACAGCAAAACCCTCGCGCCCCACTTATTTACTTTTACCGTATGCCTGGGAAGAGTAGGTAGCTGGTACATTCCAAATTTTTCTTTAACTCCCAGTCCAGCATGGAAGAATTATATATATATTTAGTTTATTAAGGGCCAAGCGGTGAAAGCCCAGTTGGTAATGAGCCAGACTTGTAATCCAAAGGTCGTTGGTTTAAGTCCTGGTGCGGGCTGTACCACTAAATTCGTTTTTTTTTCGGATTTCTGTACGGATTTCTAATTATTACTTGCTTAACGGTGGAAAAAATCATGATGAAACCCAAGAAAATTCATTTTCGAAAGTCGAGCGGTCCACCAACCCACATTCGGCAGCGTGGTGGACTATGAACTAAATCCCCTTCGTGTTTCGAAGGGAGGCCCGTGCCCCACGGTGGGGACGTATATGGGCCAACAAATATTTTCACATAAGTTTACTTAAAAATTAGGTGAAATAGCTTTGGTTATTGTGGAACCAACATCGCTACCCACGGATTAATAACTAGAACTAAGTGAGTTATGGAGAAATATTCCCTACATTAAATACAGTCAAATACTGTATTGCTTTGTAAATATTTATAAATATTTACAAAGCGTAAATATTTATTAGAAACAAGTAATTATCTTCCCTTTTTAACGTTCTTTTTAACCCCCGTGCCCCTAGCTATCTTCGGGAACGTTTCAACTTTTCTCGTCCCCAGGACTTACCCTGTCGCTCCCACATTAAATCCCTTCTCTCTATACCCTCACATCACACTGACTTCTTCTCTTATTCCTTTTGTGTACATGCTGCAAGACTGTGGAATTCTCTGCCACATACTGTCCGAGACAGCCCTTCGCTGGCTGTATTTAAGCGTAGAGTTAAAGAGCACTACCTTTCCCTGCAATAGGCTATTTATTTATTTATGTATATATATATAGTAATATCTATGTATGTTTGTTATTTGATATATTTATTTATTATTTTTGTAGTATAAGTTTAATTATAGTACAGTTTATGTAGGTATATTACGTATTTTGCACGCTCTATCTGCCTTTCCGATCAACTTTCCGTGGCTCGGGTTTGCTGGAAGAAATTTCTTTTTAGAGATAAGCTAACCTTTTGTGTCGTATTTCTGTGTGTGATTTTATATATATTTGTCATGTGTGCAAAGAACTGTAAATAAATAAATAAGTAAACTTAATATTAAAAAATCTTATATACAAAATTGGAGGTCCTGATTCACTGACTCATCAACGCCCCAGCCCAAACCCTTAGACCTAGAAAGCTGAAATTTGACAAAAAGTGTCTTTTATGACATAGGGAAGCACTAAGAAAAGATTTTTATAAATTCCATCCCTAAGAAGGTGAAATGTGGGTTCTAAGTTTGTATGGATAAAAAAATTTTTTTGGACATTTTGACTCGAAACCTTGTCAAGATATACCTTGAAGCAAATAAACGGACACGTATTTTGCGATTTTTCGATAATCATCAAGAATAGAATGGGTGACTAAAAGAGTTCTTTGCGCGAGCGAAGCCGCAGGAAAAAGCTAGTATTAACTAGTTATACTCTAGTGATTGTATTGGATTGTGTAAAATTGTCTGTGCGTGTCATTAGTTATATCCGATGTGTATCAACATATGTATTTATATGTGTGTGTGCGTGTGAGTGTGTATGTGTATTTGTGTGTATGTGTATTTGTGTGTATGCGTATGTGTAAGTGTGTATGGGTGTACAGATCTGACGGATTTCTTACTAAACTTCTAAGGAACCCTAAAAAGGACTCACCATTATATAATGATGTTACTTAACTTAAATTGGAATTTTGTGGCGGGTTCATAAAGTTTGGATTGTTTCTTTTTTTTTATAAAAGTTGTCTTAAGCTATAATTTATAATTGATTGGGTTGAACCTCTCTTATAAAGAGGTAAACAAGTATTAAAAAATTATGGGAATTTTGTTTTTTAAAAAGATAAATTCAAAAAAGATTTACTTCAAATCTATTTTATGACAGTTTTATGCTTTTGCTCGTGATTGTATTGTACAATGATGATCTCAGTTCAGGGTTGCAGTTTTTGGTAACCTGTCCCTTACATTCTATATGTAAGGACTATGAAAATGACTATTGCCATGTATCATCTCTCCAATATGCCATCATAATCAAGCCTTTACTCTGAGTTAACGTAGCATTTCGTAGCGCGTAGCACTTTGTAACAAATTGCTACGATCTAACAATAAAATTTTACAACTAAAAATATACGTTTAGTTTAGACCATTGAAGTAGGTACTATTTTTTTTCTAAGAGTAGTTTTACATAATCTAACTTGGGGCCAGCCCAGTAAGCATCGATTTGCTTGTGTTGGGTGTGCCTCGCTCATTCCCAGTTAAAATTACAAAAATTTACAACCAACCAAAAATAAAACAAAAAGATACCTTATTTTACTTAAAATAATAAGTACCTATGAAATTGCCGATTTTTTTTATTTTATTCGTAATTTATTTGATTGAACGGCTATTCCTAAGATTGTTTTTTTTTTAATATTTAAAACCTTGGCCATATTACGGAGATATTGGGTCAAATTAATACAGATTTACTTTAGTTTTATTTGCTAAAAAAGAAGCTCAAATATAGCTCGTTTCATCCGTTGCCCGTTTCATTGCTTATTTTTTCTGTACTTTTGTTACAGTTACAACTTTCAATAAAGTAAATATGATGAAAATTAACTTAATGTTGTCCAAACCTTCCTACAAAATTTTGCTAAATTTGGTTTTCACATTCCCGAGAAAAATCCAAAAACGTTAGTATACAAACGCTGAGCTATGGCCTGTTTGCGCTGCTACAGCACACACATTTAACTTTTATTTTATTTTTCCTCTCTAATGTATGGTAACTTGCATTAAGTTTATATACACTTCTGTTAATTTGCACTTGGAATAATTGTGCATGTGTGTGACTGTGCAGACAAATAAAATTTTTATCTATCTATCTATCTATCTATCTATTCAATTTTCCAAAAATAATGTATGAAAAACGGCTATAAGAGTGTGTAGATGTGTATGTGTGTACGTGCATGTGTGTGTGTGTGTTATAAAATAACTTAAATCAAACAATTAAGTAAAACCAAGCGATTAAAGCATGGGAGCTGCAGTATGTAAATTTTTACATTAAGTGTTTAAAACCTCGGAAAACGGACGGAGCGCGGTGCCTCATTTCAATGTTATGGGTAGCATTTTATGATTGTGATCTAGGGAAAGATATAACATATAATATAGAAATATTAGGTAGGAATCTGTACATAACAAACCCTTACTGTCCGTTTTTAAGTTACGACAAAAAAGAGGGGTGTGATTAATTTAACGTGTGTATCTATGAGAGAAAGAGACAATCAATACTTAAGTATATATCAAGTCTTGAGTCTTCTTCTGCAATTTTTTTTACCGGTCTATATACGTCCGCACCGAGGGGCACGGGCCTCCGTTTTAAAATAAACGCTTCACACTCAAAGGCCCACATTAAGGTTTTCCCTTGTGTCGTGGGTCCCTTGGAACACACAAAGACAAACACAAACACCCATGACCCGAGAACAAATATCTGCTTTTTACACAAATATTTGCCCCGACTGGGAATCGAACCCAGGACCCGCCGATCAAGAGGCAGCGTCAGTACCACTTGACCAAACCGGCCGTCAAAAACACGAAGGGGATTTAGGCCATAGTCCACCACGCTGGCCCAATGCGGGTTGTTGGACCCAATACGGGCCTTAAACTCAAAAGGCTTAAGAAAAGACGGGTTTCTCTAAAGTAAAACGTTTACAAAGCTTTAATAAATTCTTTAAGTACACATCAGCCTTTAAGCAAACCTTTATGAATAATTTCAAAATGTAATGGGGCTCAAATTACCAGAGACCCGTGACGGACGCTTTAATCTGAGGATTAGGGAAAAGAATTAAGTGTTTCCAGAGAGTTGCGAATATATATCCCTTTCTTTATATTTTTTAAATGTTTTTTTAAATTTTATTTATTTTAATTTAATTTTTTTATTATAAGATGGGTTAACTCTTGATCTCAATCTTGACCATAAGGTCAAAGATGAGGTCGACGATGGAGCGAGTTAACCCAGAAAATGCCTATAAAAGCACTGGTACACCCACGCACCGACGGAACACAGCAAGCTGCTTGGCGTCGGACTTCGGTAGGAGGGTGGTCGCGAACCAGACGGCCCTTTACAGAGCCTACCACACCGCATGAGACCATAGGACGACACCTCAGATTCAGAAAAAAAATGAAGTGTCGTTGCCTGTGATGGATTACTAGGGGGCAGGTCTCATTTGTGTTTCCTTAGTCGCCTCTTACGACACCCACGAAAAGAGATGGGGTGGTGTTATTCTCAACCGATCACCACACGGCGAAAATCTGATAACCTTCACAAATTCTGTCAAAAGTGGCATCAAGTAGTTCGTTAGAACCACTAATGCTCTGTCTACCCCGTCAGGGATTATAGGTGTGAGCGTATGAACGAATGAACTTTTTTTTTTAAATCTTAAATGTAGTAAAACGAGGCTTTAGACCATACAATGAATGAACTTATAACACCTCATACATACATACTCGAGGGTTAAATATACCCCGAGTTGGCACGTAGTTCTCACATGGCTACAAGTGGAGGGTAAGGGTCGCATGTCGCCTCGTAAATTAGCCCTCTCAGACCGCGAATGATGTATTGTATACCACAGGGTTATATTTCTAATATACAGGGAGTAAAGGACAGTTCAGCAAATACTTAAATGGTGGAATCTATCAAACTCAAACTCAAAAGTGTTTGTTTCATTGAACATATAAAATGTTTCTTGAACATGTCAATACAGTGATATATTTACAACAGCAAAATAGTGAATAGGGATGTTGACTAACTTTTTTTATTGTTTATCTTAAAAAGGAACTGAATCCAAAATCCAAAACCAAAATAATTTTTGAAAACTATTGAGAAATAAAAAAGTTACAAACTATTACATTTCAATAAAGGGGGAAACTATCAAACAACGAAAAAGAGATGCACTTACAGGCATGTGACGTCACCGCCATTTATTTGCGTAGGTAAAAACAAGATAGCCAGTTCTCACCACAAACCGAGGTAGCTAGTCCTTACGTTAATATAAATGCTAATAACTTGTTCATTTATAAAACAAATTTAATGCTGTTTTCGGATATTAATATATTTCTAGCATAAATTTTTATTTCACATACAATAATTCATAAAATCAAACACTGTCAACATCCCTATTACATTAACACTTTTGACTTTGCGCCTATTCGCAAAGGTGCAGTCTTCCTCAGGAGAAGAATAGGCAAGAAACTCCGAGGGTTGTTCTTTTTAAGTCAATCATATAAATTTTCTTACTTCTAATTTTTAATTCATTTAATATCTGAATAACTCTGGAGCTGAGCAATTTATTCCCATCCTACAATATCGATAGCTGCTACAGTCGACTACAAGTAATTATTTTTGCCCGGAAACCTAATGAATGAATGAATAAAATCTTTATTGCACACGTAAACAAAAACAGTAGGAAATATTAACATAAGTGCAAAAGTCGGCTTTATCAAATAAAGTAATCTCTTCCAGACAACTGGCTGAAAGGAACAATACTAAAAGACTGAAGCATTGTGCGCAGATCAAGTCATAGGTAAAATGTAGGAAGTAATAGGTGAAAGTTAAGGAGTTTTTATTATTTACCTACTTTGTTGCTACGCAATGTACCGCGAAACCGCGCCCCTCTAGTGTTCCCCCCATGCCACGCCGTTGTCAGAATGGGATGTACAGGGACAACGGCACATCATGCTATCCAAAACTGTCAAATTTCTTATTCGATTTTCAATTTTATCGCGAAGCATTAGAGTTTACTATCCATTGGGGAAAGACAGTTTGTGGTAACCTTATGTGATGACTGTATTGCTGGTTTTCGTATTATGCGGTGCTGTTATTGTTTTTTATTAAATAATAGAGTTTATTTCACTGGGAAATCTTCAGAATGATGGTCTGAGTTCAGGGTTTCAGTTTTTGCTAACCTGTCCCTTACACCCTGCTATTCACTGAGATACACAGTTAAAATAACTCTAAAATAAATAAATAAAATGTAACCCTCGACACTTAGAGCCTAAACAACAAATAAATCTAAAACTTGTACAATTTAAAAAAAATTATGTATGGACATAAGTTCCTTTGCCTTTCCCGAAAGGGATAAATTAAACAACAACAAAATGAAAGTTGGTGATTTGATGCGTTGTGGTAAAGCAGTCATTACTTATTATAACTCTTAATGGCTAAACTAATTTTGATCAAATATATCTAAGAACCATCTTGATCACGTTAGCTTTCAAACAAAAAAACAGCATTAAAATCGATAAATGCCTTTAGGAACTATAATTCGACAGATAAGCACGCAGATACACACGTCTGACAAAAACCATTTTTTTGTTGGGGTCTAAAATGATAATTGATGCGGAAAAAAGTTTTATTCCAAAATTAAGAAACTCTAGACATCTTGTTTCCGGCAAAAACTGTACTTAAATACCTAAACCTTGAAAGCCTGTTCCTAATCACCCAATAAAGCACAAACTTGAACCATCAACAGCAACACAATGACCAAAAAGTTGAACGATAATCAAAAACATACAAAATAAAGTGCTACAAACTCAATTAGAGTATAAAAGCATTAAAACTTCACAAAATACACAGCGTGTTCTGAAATGTGTTTCGAAGAGTCGCCAGAAATGACGCCGTAAACAAATGTTAGCATCCAGCCAGGGCCCCGATTCTATAACTACAGTTGTGTGTCGATGGAATGGTCGCCATTTTATCCGTTCAGGTGGCGAAATTAAGCACTAACCAAATTTTATACATCTAAAGACGGCTGCTTTGACTGGTGGCGCCACCGCTAATTGAATTTTCAGTTGCTGGGTATTTTGCAATTTTTCGTTCGGTTGGCGGTGGCGTTTCTGGCGTGGTGGTTGTCAGCTAGTATATGAAAATTAAGTAGTTCTCAATTTAGCTACCTGAACTGATAAAATGGCCTCAATTCCATCGGCACACAACTGAATTTACAGAATAGGGGCCCTTTATAAGGGACGTTCCGCCTTAATCAAAATAAATGACTGCGAAACTGCTTTCATTAAAAATATTTATTAAGTCATGACAGTATTTTGTAATCTTCTGTGATAACAATGACAGGCAAAGAATCCGTAATAATTAAGTGATAACTTTAAAATGAACAATGCTGTATCATCTTCGACATTCGATTGCTTATACCTTTTAAACGGCCCAACCAATTTTGATCAAACATCGGCTTTGAAACAAAAAAAACACATCTTGTAACACCCGAATCTCTTGTAAGTTCAGGTGAATAGTCATCATCTAGGTGAGCTCGCTGCATCCTGACCGCATCTTCGCCCCTGGGCTAGATTGTGGTCAAAAGCAAACCTATTATCCATAAAATACCCATCTTTTTTCTTCGTATCGTGTAGGTATATTCAAGTGTGTGGCGAACTTGATTAAATCTCCTTTTGGTCAGGGGTTAAAAATAGCTTCCCAAGCACGTCACAAAATGAAAACAAAATCACATACATAAATTTTATTGTAAGTTATTTTTTTATGTTGTGTAAGCAGAGCTCGTGTGTTCAGCTATGTTTGTTAATAGAACTGTTTAGCCGATCACAAAATAAAAAAAACATGGGTCAATGTATACGCTTCTTTAATAAAATTCCCATGTGTATTCACAACTCAAAATTTTAAGACACTAATTAAACAACAACTTTGTAACAAGGGCTATTATAGAGTTTCTGATTACCTGCTAGACCAGCAACCATGGGAATAAATTGCTCAGCTCCAGAGTTAATCAGATATTAAGTCAATTAAAAAATAATAAGGAAATTTGTATGACTGAGTTAGAAAAGAGCAACCCTCGAAGTATGTTGCCTATTGTTCTCTAGATAAGACTAGACCTTTGCGAACAGGCCCATGTAATTCACCACTTTGACTCATTCCAGTAATATCCTGAATGTTCGATGAAATAAAGATATTTTTGACTTTGACTCTGTACTCCTGTTTTTGAAGTGAAAACTTTTAGTATGGGGAAATAATGTTAAACTCGCGTCATATGTCACGTGACCCTGGTCGAAAATGCGTAGGATAGGGTTGCCACCTTTTTTGTAGTGAAAACTTCTTTAGCAGCGAGCGTGTCGCGTTGTGCACTTTGAAGTATGGTTGGAAACCCGGACGGATGGCAGCCCTATGGTAAAATTATTTCTGTGACAGATGTCAACGATTATTCGCACATAGTGCGCAAATACCGATAGACTATTTTACTGAATTGAAAATAGACTATTTTACTGAATTGAAAGTAGTCAGTTTGGTCGAGTGGAAAATTTGTCAGATTGTAAGCAACAAGTCGACGGTTCGAAACCACGAAGTGAACTCAAGAAAGTCTTTTTGTATTTTTGGCCGAGTGGTGTAGTTATCAGATCGTAGGATCGATCGAAGGATCGAAGCCTGAGAGAATAACGGACTCTTTTTGTGTATTTTGTTTTATTTCCATATTAATACACAACGTTAATGTGCAAGTTTTCACTTCTGCCGGCACTCCCGGAGTGCAACCCGTTGTTTTTTTAAGTCTGTTATGGTGGGGAAGCGCTGGTAGCCCAGTGGCGCTCGCAGCTCTTAACCGATCAGTGAGGTTAGACAACGTACACAGAGGCAGGGAACCTGATGAGTGACCAAAGTGGCAATTTATCACGAACATTTCTGTACTTCGGAGGGCACCTTAAGCTGTCGGTTCCAGTTGTTATCGATTGACCAAGTCAGAGGCAATTGTGCGGTTGGAAAACTCTGACACCAGGGTTAGCCAAGCTCGCCACACTTGACTATACCTACACGATAAGAAAAAGAAGATCTGTGGTTCTTTACGCTACCGCCTGCGCTTATGCCTTAACCCAAGTCTATGAACTGCGTGCTTGTTCGCATTCCTTCTTTTATTACACTGTGGTATAAGTCATAAACGGAATAATAGAATATTTGATAGTGTTTTTAAAGTTTCTAGTCTGTTAACCTGAATGTCATGGCTCCGGAATACTTTGTGAATCAACATCCCGTAGAACCAATAGCAAAAAAGTGGTATTCGGAGTTTAAAAGGTGGCATTACAACTATTTTTCTCTACATAAGAATGCAAAAATGCTGGAATAAGAATATCTCAGATTGAAATTCTTATCCTAGTGTAGGGACACATGATTCGTTTTGTAAATTCAGCATATTTGCCACTTCCAGTAGAGTTGGGCGAGGTGACGTCAGTCGTCTCTCGCCCGCCACACAGGCCACTCATGTTAAATGTAATTTTGTATTTAATTGTAACGCAATAGAAAATGTGTCTATAAATATTTGGATTTCCTCATTTACCCGGTTTCCTGCCTGCTTTTTCAACACTAGCATTTTTGCAGAGAAAGCTTATCCTTTGCCTTTCCCGAAAAGGATAAATTAAACAATAAGTGGTGTTTTTATTTTTTGTGGCTGAACAAATTTTGATCAAATATATGAAAAAACCGCATCAAAATCGGTCTATTCATTTAAGAGCTACGATGTCACTGACAGATACACATTTACACATGTCAAACTTATAATTTCCCTCTTTTTTTCGTCGGGGTAAAAAACTGTTTTAAAATTTATCAACGCGGACAGCATTTAGCTTGAATTTTCTACGTAGCCTGTTATCTAGTTGGAATATTGTGTATCTTCGAAAAAAAAAAATTATGAACCCCGACTTTCGGTTGCTAATAATTTTTAAACTGCTGAACTAATTTTGATCAAATATAGCTAAGAACCATATCGATTACGTTAGCTTTCAAACAAAAAAACCTCTTCGAAATCGGTCCAGTAATTTAGGTGCTACGATGCCACAGACAGACACACGGATACACTGATAAACACGTCGTCATATAAGTTTGACGTGTTTATTAGTGCATCTGTGTTTTTCTTATTTTTTCCCCTCTTTTTTTGTCAGCGATTAAAAACCGCTAAATCTTATCACTTAAATCTATTTTGTCTGTTAAATAAAAGCCGGAATGCGTTCCCAGCATACTTCGCCATAAACGACCTCTAATATGCCACGAGTGAACGTGAGATAGGCTGGTGGGCCACGGGTACTAGGTTCGATTCCCTCTCTCATAATTACTGTATACGTAATGGGTTAGAGCCTTTGTGAATGTTAGATGAGGGTTTATTGTGTTCAGCAGTTTCGCGATGATATGTGGTTCTTATAAGGGCATTGACCACGTTTATGTGAAATCGATAAGTGAGGTTAAGCAACGTTCTGTGTGGTCAGACTTTGATGGGTGACCGTAGAGACTTTTCAGTGGCAATAGAAAGGAATAGCTTGCTTATGTTCTTAGCCGTTTAAACTGAGTAGACAAGAGTAGCTACTAGACGTCGAAAACTATTCTAATTATCAACATTAAAAAAAAATAAACGCTTCACACTCAAAGGCCCACATTAAGGTTTTCCCTTGTGTCGTGGGTCCCTTGGAATACACAAAGACAGACACAAACATCCATGACCCGAGAACAAACATCTGCCTTTTACACAAATATTTGCCCCGACTGGGAATCGAACCCAGGACCCGCCGATCAAGAGGCAGCGTCACTACCACTCGACCAAACCGGACAAAACCGACCAAACATGGTTATGACTACCTCGAAAAAAAAGTGAGGTATTATATAAGTTTGACGTGTGTTTGTGTATTTGTATGTCTGTCTGTGGCATTGTAGCTCCTAAACGAATGGCCCGATTTCAATGCGGGTTTTTTAATTGAAAGCTGACGTAATGAAGATGGTTCTTAGAGAGTAAGGCGTAAAATACAAACATCAACACGGTCTAGGGATATTGCATGATTTTTCATACAAAAGAGGTCTGTTTGAGAAGCTATAAAAGCATACTCGAGATACATGGAGAGCTATAACTTTCAGACTAGCAAGTGCTAAGCCTGAATTTTTAATTATAGTCAATAAATTTTGTTTTACTTGAAATTTGTGAAAACGTGACGAAAACGAAAACGAAAATTCAGTTTTTGCCTGCTTTTTGTATGAAAATAGTCGCAATATTTTTTTTCATTTTCGTCACGTTTTCACAAATTTCAAGTAAATGAAATTTTATTGCTTAAAATTGAAAATTCAGGTTAACAACTTGCTGGTCTGAAAATTATAGCGCTCCATGTATCTCGAGTATGCTTTTGTAGCTTCTCAAACAGACCGCTTTTGTATGAAAAATCGTGCAATATCCCTAGATCGTGTTGATGTGTATAGTTTAACCGCTTGAAGCGTGAAAGTATAGAGTTAAGTATTCTGACACAGCTAGTTTACTCAATAATAGAGGAAGTAATGAAAATGAGGAAAATTACTCTGAGCGAAATAATTACCTCAGCAAAATAATAATTACAGGAACAAAGTAGCACCTTTCCAGTTATTAAACACACTCAACTCAATACAGTCAATTATGAAGTGTTGCTACCTCCGTAATACAATTACCCCGTTTTCAGGCGCGATTACCCCAATTTTGGGGAAATTTCCGCTACGTTATCGAGCGAGTACTAATCATTTTGAAAGGTTGTTCATTAGTGGTTGATCTTGAGGGTATTTAGATATATTCTTTTTTGCACAAACAAAGTTTTCACAAACAGTTATACAAGGAGTGTACAAAGGCGAGCTATAATCTCTAAAAGATATTTCTTGGAGCCAACCTAACTAGTAAGAAATATTATACGTTGAAGGGATAGAGAGATTTGCGCATAATGTTTACGGATAAAAAGACTACATAATACATATTTAACTGGTTTGTGAAACAAACTTCTCTTATCCGCTTGGAGACCCACCCCCTTGAAACATGATGCCTCTACTTGTCTATCAGTTATCTTTACCGTGTGGTGATCGGCTGAGAATAACACCACCCCATCTCTTTCTGTAGGTGTGGTAAGAGGCGACTAAGGAAACACAAATCCATCCCAGGCAACGACACATCATTTTTTGCTGAATCTGAGGTGGCGTCCTACCTCATGCGTCATGGTAGGCTCTGTAAAGGGCCGTCTGGTTCGCAACCACCCTCCTACCGAAGTCCGACGCCAAACAGCTTGCTGAGTTCCGTCAATGCGTGGGAGTACCAGTGCCTTTATTGGCATTTTCTGGGTTAACTCGCTCCATAGTCGACCTCATCTTTGACCGTTATGGTCAAGATTAAGGTTAAGAGTTTTAACCCATCTTATAATAATAAAAAAAGTGATATAGTTTTGTCAAATGACTTTATAGGGCCGCCAACACAGCGAAAATTCCATGCGTTTCAAACCGAGACGCTTGTCTTACAATCGTAAATATTTCACTAAAATCAGCACACCAAAAAAAGTCCTATCCATGGACAAAACATTGCAACCTCTTTATTCCACTTTAAACAGATGATAACAGGTGCTTACTCAGATTATTTTTTAAAATGAGTATCCGATATTTCGGCACTGTGGATGGACTAGAAAACTACGGGTAGCATTAAGAGCAGATAAAGTTGTCTACCTTCTTTCTTAATCTTTTCAACCCACTTCAAAAAAGGAGGAGATTGTCAATTCGTCTGTATGTTTTTTTTTGTATGTTTGTTACGCGATAACTCCGCCAACTGTTGGCCGATCATCAAAATATTTTTTTTGTTCGAGAGCGTATACTTCTGAAGACGTCCCGTATAAATTTTATCGAAAATGATTTAGCACTTTTAAAAAAACCAACAAAAACAAAAAATACTACAAACCAGAACATTATCTAAATAAATGAATGACATTTCGATTGGGGTGGTTATCTGCTCAAATTCATTGTAATCCGCAAAAAAATATACTAGATATCTACTTTGTGCCAACTGTTGTTGGAATTGAAGTCGGTTACTCACACGTTTTTATAACGTGGAAAATTATCGCCTGAGTACTGTCCGAGCTTACACGAAACTCGTTCCGGCACAACATCTTTACTGAATCACTTATAAGTACGAAGCGCTCGAAGCCCAGCGGCGCTTGTTGATCTCAACCGAGTAGTTAGGTTAAGCAACGTACACAGAGGCAGGGAACCTGATGGGTGACCAAAGTGGCAATTTATCACGAGCGTTTCCGCGCTCGGAGGGCCGGCGTTGTTCCGCGCTTCGGAGGGACCGGCGTTTTTGTCGATTGACACAGTCTTTAAAACCAAGTCAGAGGCCATTAGGCGGTCTTAAAACTCTAACACCAGGGTTAGCCAAGTTCGCCACACTCTTTACTATACCTACACGATTAGAAGAAGAAGACTTATAGGTTGAACACTTTTTTCGCGTTGCTTATTTTTTACATAATGCCACCACTATCTATAAGATAATTTATATCCATCTTCGCGATTGAAATTAGCATACTTGGGAATTTCTATCGTTATGAGAAGCCGTTTAATATGAACTATTGAAAACAACAGCGAGATTTTAAACAGTCTCCTTATTCCAAGCACATTTACTCCAATAAAAACCCAATAGCTCCAGAAGTACGTTAAGCAGCTGTCAAATAAATTTGGATCCGATTCCGATGTGTAATGAGTATGAGCACTGAGGACTCGTGATTTAAACTCGATTCGATGTCTTTTATTGCCCTTATTCGGTAATCGATTTTTGTACATCCGAAGATTGTAGGCAAAAGAATTTTGAGATTGTTTAACAGAGGAATTTTGTGAAATTCTTTTAGAATTTTTCTTTTTTGAAAGAAATTTGTAACATTTTTTCTTGAATTTGCAATGAAAGCTTACTTTATTGCAATTTTTTATTGTTGTTCCATTATAGAAGAGGTGTGTGGAGTCAGAACATCTTAGTGCTCCAAAATCGTCATCCTCACCTGTTAGCGGTGCACCCTTCTGGTCAACGGACGAGGCTCTGACGTACTTCGCTGTTATCTATTTTAATTTTGTTGAAATCGCATCGAAATCGGTCCATTCGATTAGGAATTACAATGCCACAGACGCGCTCACACATACAAGGTTTTTCAAAAAAAAAACAAAAAAAAGAAATTCTAAAGTTTAATTTTAATTTTAAAAGTGAAATAGTCGCAACTCTAGTAATCAGTTGCACGGTTTGACATTTACAAAATGAAAGTTTCATATAATTAATATGACATACTTGTCAATTTGTAATAGAGCTGTGCAATAAGCTTAATTTCAATTAATTTTGAATTATTATTTTTTTTTGGTTTTTTTGAAACACCTTGTATATACAAACAAACAGATACACATACAGATGCATGTCAAACTCATAACACTCATCTTTTATACATTACTAAAACTGGATCCTCTGTAGTTTAAATAATCATTATCTACAAAAAATCTTTACATAAACATGCAGAAAGAATTAGTTCCTAAATTACCTCCCTAAGGTATTTCCTTAGTATAACTAATTAAAATCGTACTAAAGTTACTAATGCCGAATTAAGTACGGATCTCAGTACGTAAAGTGACGTGATGAATGCAAATTCCTATTTGAATTATTATAATATCTTAAGCGATACACTTTGAAGAGCGCGCGCCATTGATATCAAAAGCTTGACTTAGAAACCTACGCTGGGTCAAACTATTTAACGGCTGGTTTGATCGAGTGGTAGTGAAACTGCCATTTAGAAGCGCCCGTAGTCCAGTGGCGCTCGCTAATCTCAACCTATCAGTGAGGTTAAGCAACGTACATAGAGGCAGAAACCTGACGGGTGACCAAAATGGAAAATCACGAGCATTTCCGTACTTCAGAGGGCACGTTAAGCTGTCGGTACCGGCTGCTGTCGATTGACTACAAACGTTAAAACCAAGTCGGAGGCCATTGTGCGTTTTGACAACTCTGACACCAGGGTTAGCCAAGTTTGCCATTGACTACACGATAAGAAGAAGTGGCACTGCCTCTTGATCGATGAGTTCTGAGTTCGAAAGCTGCACGAGCTCATTCCGCCTGCTCCTTTCTTCTGCCGGACGTCCAGCGCACCGCTGGGTACCACCCTTACCTTTTCGAGATCCTTGGATCCGTACTTAGCGCTTCTCTACATCTTCTATATTGCGCACCTCTAAGGAATTGAATTCTCTGCCTGCGACTGTATTTCCGGGCACATATAACCCGAATTTCTTTAAGTTCAAGTGAAAAGCGTCTTCTGGGTGAGCTTGCTACATCCTCGACCACATCTCCGCTTCTGGGCTAGTGTCAAGAGCAAACCCAGTATCTATAAAAAAATATAATAATACGTCACTTTTAATGAAATAGAGCCTTCTAGAGATGCAGCAAAGAATGAAGATACGTTGAATTCCAAAAACACAGTTTCTGATGCAAACAGTCGATTGTAAGGAATTTAAATTAATGATTACTTGCTCAGCGGTGAAGGAAACATCATGATGAATCCCCGTCTAAGGAATCCGTTTTCGAAAGTGCACAGCTTACTACCTCACGTTAGGGTAGCGTGGTGGACTATGGCCTAAATTCCCTTCGTGTATATCTTTGTGTGCAAATATAGTATATTGTGTTGTATTATTGTAAAGGCCTGTGCCCCTCGGTGGGATGTAATTGGACTAATCGGTTTTGAGTAGGTTGACGATACCTTGCGATTCAATAGGTGTATTCAATTAGTTAATTTGTCATAAAGAACACAAAGCAACACATTATAATATTTAAAACTTAATGAATTAAAACACTTATCTCAGAATGTTGTGAAGTTAAAGCCTAGCACTGGTTGTTCTCTAATTTTTGGTTGAACGAATTTGGGTTTTGTTTTGACCATTTTATCATCGCAAAGCTGTTAGCTTTCTATCTTAATTAATTTAATACACATTTTTTTTTCTGGAACCAGTTATTGTTTGTTGTATATGGTAGAAAAGGTTCATTATGCTAAAAATTACTTTTAAATGCATTGATGGTAGGTAATCCACACAATATTACGTTGTAGCCCGCATCACACCTGTTTCTCTCTTACCATCTCTAAGGTAGACTGGAGGAGATCCCTTTAGGGATAAGTTCGCCTTTGCACACAGCTATATTTCTTCTAAATTAGTCTGAAACTAATTTACATACAATACATACATAAACTGTAATTTACTTCCTAAAATACGTTTTTAAGACGTCATAGCTCAAGCTCCACTGGTTATCCAGAACATTCGTGAATTGTTTATGTATTCATCAAGTTGTAAATGGAACTAATGCTCAGGCTGATAGGAGTTAATTCTTAGACGGATACAGATAAGTAGGTATTAATGATTCAGCGTGGGAGAATGTGTAATGTTAACCGCCTCTTACCGCGTTTTTGTTGCGGTTTCCTGGTTGGCAACCAATATTCAAACTGAGAATTAGATGAATTATTTACGTGAAATCTTTTTACTAGAGACTTTTCACAAGAGAACCATAATTAAATATAATTCAAAAGCAAGTTCCATAATTGTGTTTTGTTTCTCTGTAAAATTGACATTTATTTTTAATCCCCGACAAAATAGGAGGGGTGGTTTAAGTTTGACACGTGTATCTGTATGTGGCATCGTATTTAGCTCCTAAACTAAGTAATGGACCGATTCGATGTGTTTTTTTTCGGTTGAAAGCTGACGTAATCAAAATGGTTCTTAGCTGCACTAACTGCTTTACTATAAAACATTAAAATACCATTTAGACAATGACAAAAACTGACATATTGACACAAGCCGGTTTCACACAATGTCTAGGTTTTAGTTTTATTTTTAGTTACAAGGCCCTTCATTTTGGGGGTTATACATTAATTTTAGGGTTATTCAAATTATTGAGTTGTAGGTTAACAAGTTTTGAAACGAAAGCAACTTGCTTTTATAAAAATTTGTAACTGAACCGCAAATCATTAATATTATCCTCAGATATAAAATTCAAATAACATCATTTTCAGTATTTTTGAAACTCTTACAGAAGAGACCTACCACTAGGTTAGACCACTAAGAGATCTAATCCTAGTGTCGTGGCTCAAGTTCTATTCACGTTGAACATTTTTCACTCCCTAAAACAACATTTTTGGAAATAATCTTACTGCAATATTACTTGTAGATTGTTGTCTCTATTTCTCATATAACTTTGTCTCTGTTACTCATTAAGTAAGGTTATAAAATACAACATACTTTATTGCACTCCAACACAAATAAGGTACAGTTACATTTTAATACAGCAGCTCTAGCACGATAGCGACAAACTCGCGCTCGGCTCACGCTGAAACTTCACTTTGATGGCGCCCCGCGCAAAGGCTTGCTCGCCATCTGGCATTGTCAATATTGATATTTTGACATAGGACCGCGGTGTTGCCGCGGCGTTGTCACTATCGTACTCGGCCTGCTGAATGTAACGTCAAGGTACAAAAAGCAGCCCCATTGCTACGAAGGCAATATCTTACCGGCAACCTTTGGGTTTGAAGATAATAATTGAATATTGTTTTAAGACCCAATACTTGATCAAAGAGTGACTGTCACAAGGCAAATGATTTAGTTAATTACACAAGCAATATCTGAATAGCAATCATTTGTAATATCCGCATTAATCTGAAAATGAGCTGAAGTCATTATGAATTCACTGTCTAACTTTATTTCCGGTAGGCTTAGTGCCGCTTTCATATTCCTGAATAACAAAATTTATGCCAGTTTAATGGAATTTCAAATCAGGACGTCAATAAAATACATTTCGTTGTAGCCCAGTGGCTTCCGCTGATCTCAACCGATCACTGAGGTTAAGCAACGTACACAGGCAGGGAATCTGATGGGTGACCGAAATGTCAATTCATCACGAGCGTTTCCGTGCTTCGGAGGGCACGTCAAGCTCTCGGTCCCGGCTGTTGTCGATTGACTACAGTCGTTAAAACCAAGTCAGAGGCCATTGTGGGGTTTGAAAACTCTGACACCAGGGTTAGCCAAGTTCGCCACATACTTGACTATACCTACACGATAAGAAGAAGAAGAAGATTTTGTTGTTGTTTAATTATCCCTTTCAGGAAAGGCAAAGGAATCTATGTCCATGCAGCCGTTGTCTTAAGTTTTTTTCTTTCGTGTAGCTCATCCCGTTGACCGTAAACCGATAGTGTTATGTTAACGGAAAACTTTGGCGGCGAGAAGCACTGCCACAGAGATCTTTGTCGGAACCAAAAGGAGCGAATACACATATAAATGTTAGTTCGCCTCTAAATAAATAAATAAATATCACTTGAATATTTCTATCACTACATTTGTAGGTACTAAGTATATATTTTATGGACTATCATCGTTATTTTTTTTAAATTATGAAATGGGTTAGCACTTGACTTTATGTCGACGATGGAGCAAGTTAACCCACAAAATGCCAATTAATCTGGTACTCTCACGTACCACACCGCATGAGACCATAGAACGCCACCTCAGATTCAAAACAAACTGAGGTGTCGTTGCATAAGATAGATTACTAGGAGGCAGGTCTCATTTGAGTTTCCTTAGTCGCTTCTTACGACACCCACGGAAAGAGATGGGGTGGTGTTATTCTCAACCGATCACCACGCGACGGAATTACTATATTTACTACTTAAATATTTTTTCCTAAATTAGTTTCTATCTAGATATCTATCATATAAACCTACAAAATGTAACATCTTCACTGTATCATCAACGCCGATTTGGATGTATAAAGTTAAAATTTTGATTAACGAAAAGGAAAAAGGAAGGATTAACCGAAATTCCCAAGGGAACGAAGTCCCTCCTCACCAATATTTGAAAATTTGAAGTATCTGTGTAAAATATATAGTATTGTATTGTATCAGACCAGTCGTCGTCATTAGCCCATATACGTCCCCACCGAGGGGCACCAGCTTCCCTTCCAAACACGAAGAGGTTTAGGCCATAGTCCACCACGCTGGCCCAATGCGGGGTGGTGGACCGCTCGTCTTTCGAAAATGAATTTTCTTGGACAGGCGGGTTTTATCACGATGTTTTCCTTCTCCGTTGAGCAAGTTATAATTAGAAATCTATACATAAATCCAAAAATACGAATGTAGTGGTACAGGCCCGCACCAGGATTTGAAACCACGACTTTCCGATTACAAGTCTGGCTCATTACGACCTCCCGATCACAAGTCCGGCTCATTACCAACTGGGCTATCACCGCTTCAGACTAGTCAATATTTGTTTTTCAAGTTTGGTAAAGTGGGATGCGAGGGTTTTGCTGTATAGTGGGCGAAAGGCTGACCACCTCTCACCATTATACAACTTGTTCCATCTGATAACCCTCACAATGTGTGTCAAACGTGGCATCAAGTAGTTTACTAGAACCAATGATGCTCTACCTACCCCGTTAGGGATTATAGGCGTGAGCGAATGTAAGTTTGCTAAAGTATTTTGATGATCTTCACAATTTTTTATAACTTTTTTGCATCCTACGATTTTTTAATTTATAAATGTTGTATTTTTTCCAGGTAAGATGCGGTTATCTTTGCTGGTAGTAGGAAGTCTTCTACTAAAGTAAGTATTTTAGATACATTCTTATTTTATTAAATAAAACATTAAAAAAGTTAAGGATTGAATTAACTTTCATGCGCATGACTATCTACTCATTTATGTTTCACATTTCCTATCCTTGGGTTTGCTGGAAGAATTTTCTAAATATAAATAAGCTACATCTATATTGTGTTATTTCTTTTCTTTTTGTATCTGTCATTTTAATTTTCGTTCGTGCAATAAACTGTTAAATAATTAAATAAACAAATCTTTTCTGTACGTTTACCTCAAAAGACCTTTTTTATATATTGAAAAAGGGTAAATGAGGTGGTGTTATCTATGACCACCACCTCACATTATAACCCTGCTCACAGAATAAGTTACAACCTATATTACCACCGTCAACAAAACAGTCATTAAACCAACCATTACCTAACGAACCAAGAAAAGGCACCATCAGCAAAACGGTTGCTAATTTACCTTTATCATACCTTTTCTTAAATATATTCCCATTATAATATTAAAGTACAGCCAGCATGAAAGACTTAATGTTAAACCGAAGTCGAGTTTAATAAGTAGCGTCGGCAAAAGCGATGGGATCGGCCGGTAGGAAATTAAATCTCCTCAGAGCTTCCCCAGGATTTTACATTTTAATGTGGCTGCCTGTTACACCGAAGCGAACGCTATAAACGGTTGTTACCGAGGTAACGTTAAGGAAGGCTTAGGTACTGTTAGATTACACCTTTTACTCGTTGTACAGTCGTTTTAATTCCGTTTCGATATTTAATAATTACAATGCCACACCATATTTCCGATCTACGCGCGAAAACGATCTGTCAAAAGGGGCCGTTGCTGTTCCACACCGCGTCGACTGGTAGTGTTGTATTACTTTTGCCGTCGATCGATTTTCTCTTACCAGTACTGAACAAATTTTTCAAAAATTTTCCAACACCTGCTTACTACCCTGCGCCTCCAGAATGAAGCTGCAGCCACTATATTTCTAATTTTGGGGGCAGTTTATTATTCATTAGTGTAGATTGTTAAGAATTAAAAAAATCAATATTTTTAAAAATATTGAATTTTTTTAAGACAAATAGAAACAAACTACACGAATGACCCAAAATATCTAAACGACTTGCAAAACGGACAAGTCGCTGCCGTTTATTCATTTGTTCCCGATTAATTTGAACTATATTCACATGGAAGTGGTATTCGATGGCAGCAACTCGCACAGAGCCGAAGGGCTACTGACAATTGTGGATGCAGTCTCATAACGGAAGAGAATGCATACCACAGTACACAAAAGTTGGCAAGCAATAATTTATTGTCGAAGCACTCGTTGCCCAGCGGCACTAGCTGATCCCGACCGATTATTGAGTCTTCTTCTTCTTATCGTGTAGGTATAGTCAAGTATGTAGTGAACTTGGCTAACCCTGGTGGTGGATTATTGAGCTCTTCTTATCGTGTAGGTATAGTCAAGTGTGTGGCAAACTTGGCTAATCCTGGTGTCAGAGTTTTCAAACCGCACAATGGCCTCTGACTTGGTTTTAACGACTGTAGTCAATCGACAACAGCCGGGATCGACAGCTTAACGTGCCCTCCGAAGTACAGAAACGCTCGTGATAAATTGCCACTTTGGTCACCCATCAAGTTCCCTATCTCTGTGTACGTTGCTTAACTTCACTGACCGATTGAAATCAGCGAGCGCCACTGGGCTACGAGCGCTTCAATTATTGAGTTAAGCAACGAAGATAGTATGTGCGTGTACATGGTAAAAATAATGCCACCAAAATAAAGAAAATTAATGTTGTAGTGACGAAATTTCACTGCGGTGTCACACGCATCTTTGTCTAATGGTATTTTCGTAAGGCGGGTGCAATCGCGTCATTTCGTGTTAAATAACACTGTCTATCCGCACATGGCTCGTTGGCTTGATATTTAGCTTAAGTTTGCATTAGACTGGTATAATCTTGAGCGATATTATAATCGAAATTATCTTAGAGCGCTTTTGACGGCTATTCAAATCATCAATGGCGCCTCAATGGCAATGTAATAATAAAGGTGTCCATTTTATCTGTTTAAGTGGATAAACTGAGAACTATTGAAATTTCATACATTTAATGACGGATGCTTTGTCTAGCGGCACCTAAACTGAATGTTCAGTTGCTAGGTACTTTACAACTTAACGTTCGGTTGGCGGTGGCGCTGCTGGTCAGGGTGGCTGTCAGCAAGTATATGAAAATTAAATAGTTCTCAGCTTCACCACTTGAACAGATAAAATGGCCTCCATTGTAATTCAACCGTCAATTAGACGCCATTAAATAGAGGAATTTGGTGACGTACTGATAAAAGGCCATATTGTGAAGAGGACCCTATTCCGTCGAGCATTGTCTCTTCTCTTCTTCATCATTTATAAAGAGGAAAGATTTTATTGTTTGTTTGTTTTTTTGTTTGTTTGCATTGAATAGGCTCCAAAACTACTGGACCGATTTGAAAAATTCTTTCACCATTAGAATCCTACATTATCCGGGATGGACATAGGGTACTTGATTTTCCCGAATTCCCACGGGAACGAAGACCCGAGAGGAATGCTAGTCTATACATATTATAAAGAGGAAAGATTTGATTGTTTGTTTGTTTGTTTGCATCGAATAGGCTCCGAAACTACTGGACCGATTTGAAAAATTCTTTCACCATTAGAATCCTACATTATCCGGGATGGACAAAGGGTACTTGATTTTCCCGAATACCCACGGGAACGAAGACCCGAGAGGGATGCCAGTTAGTTATAAATGTAGAAGAAGCGATGCATGAACGATCAAAATATCTTTCGAATAAAAAAATATACTTAATGTGATCTGTGATGTTATGTGATATTATGTATAATAATGTGAAAAAAGTTAATATTAGGTACATGTGTGGTATACCTTATAAAAGTCTGTAGATATACTTTAAATAAGTTCAGTCGGTTACTAATTATTATTTTTATTTTTTGTTTACCATGATTATATATAACTGTTACAATTAAAGAAAAATCCGTTTGTAAGTGATTTTAGAGAATACCTAGTTATTTAAGTCGTCTTTCGCCTGAAATACAGGATTAACTTATATCTTAGTTCAGGCATTTGTGTTATTATTTGCAGTTTAGTATTTGTAATGTAGTCTCTAAATTTAATATTTTCTAATGAATTTAAATAAATATTTTATTTATTTTTATTATTTATTATTATACTAAAGTCGTTATCTACAGACTTAGTAGGTATAGTAAAGTCTGTAGAATTTGACTAGCCGAAAATACAAAGGATAAAGCCAATAATAGACCCACTATAATAAGATCCGTTGCTCCAACGTAAGCTTTTAAAACTAGATTAACTCTAACTGAAGCTCGTTAGGAGGGAAAAAATATTTAGCTTTGGGTCAAATATATTGTTTGGAATAATTTACGGTAGTTTTCTTAACCCTAGATAACTAAACATACGTCCAGACGACTACGCACCCCCCCGCCAAAGTCCAGTTCGGGCACTTGCCGGCGCCCCCCGCCCTCCGCTCTTTTTCTACCTTCCTGATTAGTGTAAATAATACCACGTGTGACGCATTTGCAGTCACACGCTTAACAGGACGCGCCCTGTGACCATCCCGTCGTCCACTCGACGAAAGTTTAGTTATGAAGTAACTTTTATGCAAAGGTAAGTGAATTACTGTCACTGTATTTTTTTTGTCGTTTTGTTTTTACTTTCAGATATTTTTGAAAATCAAAGTTTATTTAAATTGTTTTAATTAGTTAAGCATCAAAACTTTGTTATTTACAACATTTACTTGAGATTTCATGCCAATGAGCGTGGTTTTCAATGAATAGTTTTTGGAATGTGTGATATATTATTTTTTTCAATCTAATTTCAGATGGACTTGAGCGGACAAAAGGAGCAGATACGCAAGTGGCTCGAAGAGATGAACACGAAGGGCCATCGGACAACTCGTCTTCGGAAACAGAGGTTAATTTGTTGCAAGAAATACATCGCACCACTGACAGCGATTCCGATCCTCTTAAAAGTAAGATGGAATCTGACGAAGATGGTTTTCTCCGCCCAACTAAGAGATCTCAAACTCAAGTCATATACTTACCTACTCTTCTGATGACCCTTCAGATGATAATTTAGACAGTGCAGGTAATGATAACTCTACCAACAATAATTTACGTGTTATCCATCCATCTACGAGTAACCTGTTTGGGAAAAATAAGTATAAATGGTCGACTATACCTAGACCAGCTTCTACTCGCACTTTGAGACGGAACATAATACATTTTATACCAGGTCCAAGAGCAGAAGCGAGAGAATTGGAGGATTTGCCATAGTTGCAGCAAAGATTACAGACGGTAACTTTGCGACGAGATATCAAAGTTATGATACAGGATATTCTGGGCATCACACCTGTTGTAGAAGCCGCTATCCATTCTACGTCAAATGTGCGCAAAATTTATTATCTATGTCCATCAAAGGCGCGAAGGATGACAAAACATCGGTGCATGAAACGCAAAAATGCAATTTGTGGCCCTCACAATGTTGACATGTGTTGTAAATGTTTAGAATAAGGTTTTTGTTAATATTTTATTGGGATTAAGTTCCTATATAACATAACATTTGTGCCACGGAACCAGTTCCTATTTCTAATAAATATTTTCGACAATATCGTGTTTTTTTATTGCGTAGTCCGTTCGACTAATGTTTAGTTATTATGTAACCGTGAATATAGTTTAGTTATCTAGGGTTAAAATAATTTTCCACGTCAAAAACGTAAGAGTCACCGACTTCAATCCCAAATAATTTTGTTACAGAGATCCCATACTCCTAAACCATTCATCATCAGCTTCATCATCAGCTCAGCAACATCAGATGGTGACCATTAGATGCAAAAATCTACATAGATTAAGATAATTTCTGATAAACAGTGTATATGCCTACAAAATTTGAGGGTTTCCCTCGATTTCCCCAGGATCCCATCATCAGATCCTGACCTGGTGACAATGGGACCACCTCTGACGTATGACCTACCAAATAAAAAAGAATTATTCAAATTGGTTTATAATTGCCGGAGTAATCGCGTAACAAATATACAAAAAAAAATACAGTCGAATTGAGAACCTCCTCCTTTTTTGAAGTCGGTTAATAACAACTTTTTTTTTCTTATTTAACTTAAAACATATGGGGTTATGTGTATTGGATGAAACTGTAGAATAAAACTCCTCGGTTTCAAAATAATACACATTGAAACGCTTATGCGTACGACTTAAACACTTCGAAGACACCCGATCGAATGGCCCTGGCCCGGATTGCTGTCACTTTATTTATTTTTACGTATTCGCGAATATTTTAAATTCAATTTTAACTTTTTAAACTAATACTTGACAGCACTCCGACCAGCCGTCCCGTCTGTAAAACGTAGTTCCATCACGGTGGAGACTACATATCACAATACAATAACTTAAAATTAAAAATGTGGTATCACTCCCGATTGCTTTTAACTTTTTAACGTCTGAACCAATCTTGATCATATAAAGCTCAAAACCATCTTAATTATGTCAGCTTTCAACCGCATTAAAATCCGCCAAATCGTTTAAGAGCTACGATGTCACAGACAGACACACAGATACACACGTCAAACTTATAGTACCCCTGTTTGTCGGGGGTTACAAAATTAAAATTCAAAATAGCTTTTTTTCATAAAACATGAAGCGCTCGTAGCCCAGTGGCTCTCGCTGATCTCAATTGATCAATGAGTTTAAGCAACGTACACAAAGGCAGGAAACCTGATGGGTGACCAAAGTGGCTATTTATCACAAGCGTTTCCGTGCTTCGGAGGGCACGTCAAGTTGTCGGTCTTGGCTGTTGTCGATTGACTACAGTCGTTAAAACAAAGTCAGAGGCCATTGTGCGGGTTGAAAACTCTGACACCAGGGTTAGCCAAGTTTGCCACACACTTGACTATATACCTACATGATAAGAAGAACATTCAGGATGTGACTTAAAATATGTCAAAGTTACATTAAATACATACAAACATATTCGTTCATTAAGGATGTTACAATAAAGGATTTAAATGCATACACACATATTCGTTCTTTTGACCCTACCGACTCTACACCTATTCGCAAAGGTGCAGTCTTCCCCAGGGAAGAATAGTCAACAAACTACGAGGGCGCTCTTTTTAACCTCATTACAAATTTTCTAACTTTAACTGTATCTGAAATAACTCTAGAGCTAAGCAATTTATTATCATGGCTATAAGGTTCTAATCCATCCCCGCCATACGTCAAGAAAGCACTCATCGAAGAAAAAGCTCTATATCTCCCCCTCACCCCTCGTCATGTTTCCCCCCTCTTTTCCACTCGCCACTAAAACACAGCAAGTGAAAGCGGGTCGAAAGCACAACCTCATAGAATAATGCATTCGCATATAACTGCTGGTATAGACTAAATGTCGAATGAGACGTGACACGTGGAAAAAAAGGTACCTTAAGGACCTATATTCTTTAAAAAAAGAAGACATAAGTTCAGCAAATAATAGAATTTTTAATGCCACTCATTTGAAAGTCCACTGTTACAAGTAAAATAAATAAAAACACCTTTATCACTCCTTGATGATTAATTTTACCTTAACTCATAAATTAAACATTTTGTACCCCCGTCATTCATCGCCTATAAATTTTCAACGGCTGCACCAAAAACGTGCTCCCAAATAAATAAAAAAACAGCATCCAAATCGGTTCACGCGTGTAACAGCCATGGTGCCACATACAGGGTAATAAAAAACCATTCAAAATCCTGAACCAGTATCACTTACAGAACACTTTTGTTTTTTTTTTATTTGTTTTTTTTCGGTAGGAATTTTTTTTTTCTAAACGTAGACACCAATCGGGTGCACCCCCAGAGCGCTACCCGCACCCCTCGCGTGCCTGGTGTAGGAGTAATGTCTACGTTTAGGCAAAAAATGAACTATTCCCATTAAAAAAATATTTAAAATTTTTTTTTTTTTTCATAAATATTTTCTTTTAGTGATACTGGTTCAGGATTTTGAATATAGCTACGAGGTTTTTTATCAAACTTCTAACACCCTTCTTTTTGCGTCTGGAGTTAAAAATGAGACAATTCCGAAAGTAATGAAATCATTGTATTAGGGTTGCTGAAACGAAACAAGAAATTAAGCTTTGTCTTTATTCTTTATTGTACACACAAATACATATAAAAAATTACACAAAGAAAGGACATGTACAACGGCGAGCTTTACTCAAGCAATGAGTTTTCTTCCAGCTAACCTATGTGAGAGGGAGAGGCAGTTGAAGTGGGCAAGGGTGTAAGCTTTAATAATATAGGGCGAAGAGCGTTAATTTGAATAGCTAAATAGTTTTGGAGATTAATCTACATAAATTCAACTTTATAACATTAACACATTATTTGAAAAAAAAAGGAAAAAACAATTTCCTTACTTACACTGTTTATATTGCAGAACCTTTAATTTAATATTCATTAAACATAAAACACAAAGAAAACGAGTACACTAATCGAAAACAAACTTCGTTCAAAAACACTCTTTACTCTTACAACATTTACTCAAGAAAATTACTTTGACAAAAAAATTCAACCTAAAAGTAAACTTGATCAATTTAAAACACTCGGACTTCGCAGATTTCCCTGTGGTTTTACCTCTCCCATTTTATGCCTTTTCATGTCCCTTCTGTGCCAATAGCCTGCTCTATGTAATCCGGGGAAATGCTGCCGAAGTGGGGTAAATGTTACCCTAAAGTGGGGTAAATATTGCAAATCGATAACCCTTATCAACGCCGGGTGCGGTGTTATTAAATTATCCAACCTTTTGGGGCTTTTCTCATTTCCGTTCACAGCGCCTTTTTTAATTTTTCTTGGGAAATATCTTAAGCCTCAATGGGTCGCTTTTAATAGAGGATGCAAGAGACAGCTTAGCAAAAACTGAGACCCTGACCTGACCCTGATTCAGACCACTTTCCGAATTATTTTCAAGCGGAACTTCCTTTAAAAATGTTGTTTTCATGTTTTTCAGTTTTTCTGATTTCTAATTAAACGTACACTTCATTTTAGCTACAATAAAAACAACCATAACATAGTAAAACAATCAATGTACAGTCGAGGAATAAAAAGGTTCGTCACCTTAAGGTGGGTTTTTGCTTGCACCAATGCAGGAATCAATTATGCCAACATTCCAGAACAAAAACAGTGCTTCTAACATTTAAATGAATGTGACGTTTGCTTTCATTGCACTTGCGCAAGAATCGTTCACGAATGCTGTTTGCTGTCAAAAGATATTTCATGATGTCTGACGTCTTTGACAGACATTAGAAATGACAACACCTAGTTTTGTTCATAAATCTAACCACAAGAAGTTTTTAGTTTATCATAACATGTGCGAACTTTTCTATGATAATAATCTTCTTACTCAACACAAACCTTGAGCTAAATCAATTTAAACTTTGTTGTAGAAACAATAAAGCATAGTTTTCTAGGCAAAAGTCAGTTCTGTAACAAATTTTCAAAAGGTAATATGTGCTCGGGGCACGATAAAGGAATCAATTTGAAATCTAACGAAGGTTTTCATTCCGTGACTGTATATACATCGCATTCTGACAGCGCGGCGCGATGGCCACGCTTATCGCCAAAGTATTTAAATAACTCCTATGACATCAAAGGGCTAATACACCCCATATAATTTTCCACGTTAAAAAAACGTATGAGTCATCGACTTCAATCCCAACAACAGTTATAGATAACTAGTTTTTATTGCAGACTACAATGCCTATAGCAGATAACCACAAACGAAAATGTCACTCATTTATTTAGATGATGTTCTGGTTTGTAGTATTATTTAGTTTTTGTTGATTTTTTTAAAAGCGCTGAATCATTTTCGACAAAATTGATATGGAACTCTGGAGTATACTCTTTCGAACAAAAAATAATTTTAAAAATCGGTTCGTAATTGGCGGAGAAATCGGTGAACATACATACAAAAAAATATATACAGTCGAACATAGAACCTCCTCCTTTATTGAAGTATGTTAAAACTGAAAAACTTTCTCTATGGAACTAATAATTAGTTCCGCTGAATAATTGAAAATCACCCCACAAATCAGTCAGCTTCACAATGGCAGTTCAATTCAATTCAATCATTTATTGCTATTCATATATATATAATATATATATATATATATATACAGAGTGTAAAAGGTCTTAATCTAAAATATGTGCTTCTATATACATATGAACCCTGTCGGGCATTGTAAAAATGGAACGGCAGGCAACCTGACATTTTTGTTTATTTATTTGTAAAATTTATTAATTTATAGATACAATAATGTATTTGAATCTCTATTTAAAAAAAAAACATGTATTTCTAGTTATTAAGTTATTAAAATAAATAAATATGAGATTAAATTTGTATGTAAGAAAAGTTTTTGAAACAAGGAAAGCTGGAGGCTTACCATGATCGCTTAGCGCGATCCATCGTACCATGGTGGCTTATAAGCGATTCAATTTGGGCGCTGTTGCGGTTCAAAGGCAGACCAGCGACAATTTATTTTAATAATAAAAATGGACCATAGACAACCGAGCAGTTCAAAAGCAGCGCCATCATGGTACCATTTAAAAAAACATTCCAATTGCGAAGCTGTTCAAAGTTGGATCCTAAACAGAAATGCTTTTAAACGATCGTGGTAGGTACCCAGGACTTTTAAAGTCTCTTTGGAGGCTATCACGAGCATAAATAAACGCTACAAGTCTAGTCAAAATGTTGGTTTAAAAATAATTGCTTAACGTATGCAATTTCAATCGACAATAGCAGGAGCTGACGGTGTAACGTGCTCTCTAAAGCACGCCCTATAAAAGTTGCTTAACCACAATTATCAATTCTGAATAGAGAACGCCACTGAGCTACGAGCAACCAACAGCAACTACGTTCTAACTTCAATCACACAACTTTCTTCCGAATCTCAGAAAACTCATAAAATCTTTGCCAAACGAGAGCAACAAAGAAACGAATAAACTGCTACGGATGCAGTTACTTCAGTAAAGTATAGTTACAGCACGAGTGTTGTAAAGTTTGTGACGGGACTGAAACTATATACTTAGTGAAACATTTTTATAGCAGTGTCATATGCTGTTGTTGGTACACAAGTTATGTGTCAGCAATTCTTTAAGTGCCCGTCGGATTCTTCGTAAAGAAGATTTTGTTTTGAAGAGTTGCTACTTCTTTATTTTTCTCAAGTATGTCCAACTTTGAGACATTATGTAGTTTTTACTTTGTGTTGTTGCTTTTTGATGTAACTCCAGATTAATACCAATGAAAGACATAATTTTACAATAGTTCCACTTGTTTATTTTATATTTTTATGCAACCGGTTTCGATTTTTTTGTCTTCAGGCGTATCTAAGTGTAAAATAGTATAAAATTAATAAGTGAAACTAAGTAGTTAAGTTTACACTAAGACATGCCTGAAGATAAAAGTGCTGTGCATCGACGGGTCCTGGGTTCGATTCTCAGTCGGCCCATATACATATTTGTATAAAAAGTTGATGTTTGTTCTCGAGCTATAGGATATTCGTATATGTTCCAAGAGACCCACGACGTAAAGGAAAACCTGTGGACCTTTGAGTGTGTAGCATGTATTTTTATTTTCATGAACATTTTCTCTTACTAAGAAAATTACTAGGTACAGTTCACCACAAAGCCAATCCGACGAGATCGCAACTCGGCCTCGAAACTGGAACGTGCAACCCTCTTCTCTATACGTAGCTAAGTGTACTTACCTCTACATGTTTGACTAGAGAACTATAAAAAGCAGTAATGTAACTATTTTTTTTAATGCTTAAGTAAGCAGGAATACAGTTCTAATTTTTCTAACACAATACTGGAAAATTTATTTTTTAAACCCCGAAATAAATAGGGTTAACTTTATAAGTTTGAAGTGTATATCTGTATGTCTGTGTAACTGTGGGTTTGTCTTAGTAGCTCCAGAACGAATGAATTGATTTCGATTTCACTTAACGGAAAAAATGGCGACCATTCCATCGATATACAACTTAAGTTACAGAATCGGAGCCTGTTCGAGAGTTTACTATTTTCTATCCTAAAAACTTAACGAAAACATCGTTCTTAGCTCAGAATATATTAACCTTTTGATATCCTTTAAGTTTAAGTGGATGGAAGTTTAACGCTGTAGGAGGTTAATTTCGTCAAAGTTTCCCTACTGCCTCAAACATCAATGTACAGCGCGTCAGCTCACAAACCCAAGTCCGTATGTCGTTTTAATATGTAGTTTGTTGACCCCGCCGCTGTTATATAAGGGAATTCCTGTCAAAGCACTTTGAAAGTTTTTCACGTATATTTTTAAAACTTTCCCTTAGGAATGAAGATTGAAAACGAAAGTGGTAAAAAGTTTAAAAGTTTTCAAAAGTATGACTGTTTTAACATTTTTAATCTGCGTTTCAGTTTGTTCTGGTTGAGGATTTGAAATAGCGGCTTTAGAGATGGAAATATTAAAATTTTATTTCGTGTTTCAAATAAAACTTTTGCTTGCGACTTGCTTAATTTGTTGTATTCAGAACATGACCCAAAAAACTTCCTTCTAGATTTTGACTAACATTTTGCTTATATAGAAAAATTGGCCGAGTGCGAGTCGGACTCACACACGAAGGGTTCCGTACTATCTATATCTATACTAATATTATAAAGAGGAAAGTTTTGTATTTTTGTATGTAACGAATAGGCTCCGAAACTACTGGACCTATTTCAAAAATTCTTTCACCATGAGGATGCTACATTATCCCCGAGTAACATAGGCTACATAATTTTCCCAAATTCCCACGAGAACGAAGTCTCGAGCGGAATGATGCTCTATATTAAAAATGAATTACTAAATCTGTTGCTAAACTCGAGAACGGCTGTACCGATTTAGATGATTCTTTTTTTGTTGTGTTCTTTATTGTCAGGACCAGGTATATATGAAAAAAAAATTAAAATCCACCGGGAGAATTCCCACGGGAACGAAGTCGCGGGCGGACAGCTAGTTATCTATAAAAACGAGCAAAAAATCACGGTTGTTGAATGGGAGCCCCCTTAAATATTATTTTATTCTATTTTTTAGTATTTGTTGTTATAGAAGAAGTAGAAATACATCATCTGTGAAAATTTAAACTGTCTAACTGTTACGGTTCATGAGATACAGCCTGGTGACAGAGGGACGGACGGACAGCGGAGTCTTAGTAATAGGGTCCCGTTTTTTCTTTTTGGGTACGGAACCCTAAAAAGCAGGGTTCAGGCTCACCCCAGCCTAAATCATTTTAAAAAGAAAGCTATAACTCTAAAATTATAAAGGGAAGAGGTTGTCAGCCTTTCGCCCACAATACAGCGTCCCTATCACTGACTTTTACAGTGTATCTGGGGAGAGTTGGCAGCTGGTACATTCAAAGTTTTTTTTTCTCTCCCAGTCACGCGTGGAAGACTATACTAGCTTTCCGCTCGGGACTTTGTTCCCGTGTGAATTTGGAAAAATTGGGTAGCTAAAGCGTTAATCCAGGGAGTCAGCAAATGAAATTTTATCAAAATTGGTCCAGCCATATAACGTGAATGAGTTCCAAACATACATACAAACTTTCGCGTTTATAATATTAATCTTCTTCTTATCGTGTAGTAGCTCAGTCAAGTTAAATATTATTAGGGTGTCGTGCTTGCAAAAGGTCGGGTCATTCTGAATTTTTTATATATTGTTAAGACCTAAACCAATATTAAAAAACCAGATTTGCAATTTCCAAAGTGCTGTGCGAGCGGCGGTGTGACCAAAAAACCATGAAATTTTCGGATTTTTTTCAGTTTTTGCTCAATATCTTAGTGAAGAAAGGGTCTGATCAGTATAGTCACTATAGATACATTTAAAGTACAATAAATTTGCTACAATTTGAGACCAAAGCGAGCTCTCTACGGCTATCGGTTCCTAAGATACAGTTCTTCAAAAGCAAACCGGGATGGTACTGTTCACCCACGCCTTTACCGGGTGCGATACCACCTCAGCACCGTTTGGCCAAGGAAAGACCAAAATCACCACACTCCTGAGTAAGAATGAACCACTTGCTGAACAAGTGGAGGTCTTCCTTCAGCCAGACTCCACCCCACAAGCCGTGAAAGAAGCCGGCATCAAGTGCTTTGTGGCTCTATATGGGGATGACATCGCGAGGGACACTTTGAATTTCCTCAGGTATAAGACGTTTTTCACTTCAATGAGCATAAACCTAGCTCGTTTGCCACCGACAGAAGATGCCACAGGCCACCATGGAGCGAGGTGCTACCTCCAAGTGCAGAAGTGGCGGGGAGTCAACTTGAATCCCACTGATTGTGGGTGGAAGATGTCTTTTCAGGGACTCATCCCCCTCCCCACCACCATGGATCCCGCACCTCCTGCCCTTCTGCGAAAAATTTCCTGTAAATGCAAGAAAGGGTGCTCTGGGAGCTGCTCGTGCAGAAAGGCTGGGCTCCGCTGCTCAGTCCTTTGCCAGTCATGCGGTGGCAAATTGCGCACTAACGTCCCGGAAGTGGAGCTGAAATGCTCGGATGATGAAGATGACCCGAATACAGACTGTGCTCCTCTCCCAGAGTCCATCACTGTCGAAGAGAAACCATCTTCATACGAACCCAAACCTGGGTCATCAAAGATGAAAAGAAAGGCATAATTTGGCAACCAAAACACATTACCTACATGATTTATATTACTTTTCTTAGAGGTACTGTCAGATTATGTTACTTTAGGTAGTTGTTGTTTTAAAACCGCTGTTTATACAGATACTAGTTTGATCTCAAATGAAAGCTAATTAAATTTACTACAACTTAACATTTGATGTGGGATGCATAAATAATAAGATATTTCACAAAATAAGTGCACGTTCCGAAAAAAATCACTTTTTGCACAAAAAGTAATATTTTCGAAGAACTGTAACTCGGGAACCAGTAGCTGTAGAGAGCTCGCCTTGATCTCCAATTGTAGCAAATTTACTTACTTTAAAGGTATTTATAGTGACTATACTGATCAGACCCTTCCTTCACTAAGATATTGAGCAAAAACTGAAAAAAATCCGAAAATTTCATGATTTTTTGGTCACACCGCCGCTCGCACAGCACTTTGGAAATTGCAAATCTGGTTTTTTAATATTGGTTTGGGTCTTAACAACATATAAAAAATTCAGAATGACCCGACCTTTTGCAAGCACGGATTTACATCTAGACTGAACTATAGGTATAGTCAAGTATGTGGCGACCCTGGTGTCAGAGTTTTCAAACCGCACAATGGCCTCTTGACTTTGGTTTTAACGACTGTAGTCAATCGACAACAGCCGGGACCGACTGCCCTCCGAAGCACCGAAACACTCGTGATAAATTGCCACTTTGGTCACCAGAGGTTCCCTGCCTCTGTGTACGTTGCTTAACCTCACTGACTGGTTGAGATCAGTGAGAGCCACTGGGCTACGAGAGCTTCAATTAATAATAGGCCTTTACCTATGAAATTGCCGATTTTTTCTCAAGCTTTATTTTATTCATAACTAGCTTTTCGCCCGGGACTTCGTTCCCGTGGGAATTTTCCCGTCAATTTTCCAATGTTTTTAATAGTTATTCTGCTATTCGGGACGGAGAGATATACAACAAATCAAAAACCATGGCAATCGGTCCAGCCGTTCTCGAGTTATAAGTGTTGTAACAAACACGACTTTCTTTTATATTATTCATAATTTATTTGATTGAACAGCTATTACTAACATTCTTTTTTATTTAAAACCTTTGCGATATAACGGAGATATTAAGTCAAATTAATACATATTTACTTTAGATCTATTTGCTGAAAAAGAAGCTCAAATACTAGTAATCCAGCCTCCTCCTCCTGCCTCCTAGTAATCCATCCCAGGCAACGACACTTGATTTTTTTTCTGAATCTGAGGTGTCGTCCTATGGTCTCATGCGGTGTGGTAGGCTCTGTAAAGGGCCGTCTGGTTCGCGACCACCCTCCTACCGAAGTCCGACGCCAAACAGCTTGCTGTGTTCCGTCGGTGCGTGGGAGTACCATTGCCTGTATAGGCATTTTCTGGGTTAACTCGCTCCACCGTCGACCTCATCTTTGATATTTATGGTCAAGATTGAGGTCAATAGTTAACCCATCCTATAATAAAATAAATAAATATAGCTCGTTTCATCCGTTGTCCGTTTCATTGCTTATTTTTGCTGTACCGTTGTTACAGTTACAACTTTCAATAAAGTAAGTATGATGAAAATTAACTTAATATTGTCCAAACCTTCCCACAAAATTTCGCTAAATTTGGATTTCGCATTCCCGAGAAAAATCCAAAAACGTTAGATGGAAAATTCAGTTTTCCAAAAATATTGTATGGAAAACTGCAATTTTATAGGTAAAGACCTATTATAATATTAGTAAGAATATAATATGTATATGTATAGTGGTATATATATATATATATATATATATTATTTATTATACACATATATATTATATATATATATATATAAATCGCTGAAGACTTGTTGCGTCTTTTCAGAGTCGATACTTATTGCGTCTTCCTCTTCCAAAACGATTTTATTAAGTATGTTTGTGAATATTGTTGATTTAAGCGCACTCAAAATTATCAGTCGTAAAGAAAACTCATTTAAACCAGAAAGGGCGATATACAATTTGGAATAATTCTCGGTTACTCTGTGCGTCCGTTCGTATTGGTAATCATGTCGCACACTGTATATTGTCATGTATATCCGATATGGTGTGCTCACTTGATGCTTCCGTTCATGTCGGTTACCATGTAGCACGCAATATATTGTCTTGATAAGCTGATGTAGTGTGCTTACTTTTTGCGTCTGTTCATATCGATAACCATCTTGATTCGTACTCCGCGAACATCCTCATAAATACATAGTATAAAACAAAGTCGCTTAATATCTGTCTGTCTATTCCTATGTATGTTTACATAGATCTTTAAAACTACGCAACGGATTTGATGCTATTCTTAAATAGATAGTGATTCAAGAGAAAAATATATAATCCTTGCATATTTCTGATAATTTTAGAAGTTTCTAATGTAATGTCGTAAATTAACACATATTTTTGCGCTTAGATTGCAAACGCTGGCTAAACCCTACGAGATACCTAGTAACCCTACGAGATACCTAGAAACTCGTTGGTACATCATAAGTTAGAGGGTGGGACACAAATTTTTGCAATTTGAAAGCGCCTCTCGCGCAAACTATTCAGTTTAGAAAAAAATGATCTTAGAAACCTAAATATAAGAAGACCTATCTACAAATAACCTACACATAGGTTTGATGAAAAAATTTTTTTTGGAGTTTCGGTTCTAAGTTTGGAGAACCCCAAAATTTATTGCTTTTTCTATTTTTGTTTGAAAATCATAATGCGGTTCACAGAATACATCTACTTACCAAATTTCAACAGTATATAGCTCTTATAGAATCGGAGAAAAGTGGCTGTGATTTACGGATGGACAGACAGACAGACATGACGAATCTATAAGGGTTCCATTTTTTGCCATTCAGCTACGGAACCCAAAAAAGTGAAGGTAAGTTTGAACCAATGTCTGTCAGTTTTGATACTAAATCTATAAAAATGGCAGTTAGATATTTTGTTAAAAATTAAATTATGGTATAGAGGTTGTATGGACTATTTTTATTTGACGTTAGATTTTCTTGAAACTTTGTCTCGATAATGTCAGGAAATTCGGCAGAACAATCACCAATGTTTCAACCTACAAAATTAAAAAAAAAAATTATTGATGTCAATCGATTGGTAATCGATTAAAGAACATTTTTGATTATGTGCTACTAGGAAAACATACTTTTTCTTAATTGGGTTAACATGATTTAAATGATTCGATTATTACTTTCAGTAGGTTGTCCTTAACGTGCCAGCAAAATCTTTCACCTCAATATTTTTTAACCGCTCGGTAACACGTTATAGCAAAATGTTAATCAAGTATGTGTTTTGTTTTTAATAGCGTACACTGGTTACTTATAAAGCGGATTCTTAAATAAAAACAACAAACAACTTCTTTGTTAATTGCATTTTCGCTTTATTTAACATTAATAGGTAAGTATGTTTAACCAAGTAAAACATTTTTCTTTCTTATACCTACTTACAATGAAAAAGGATAAAATGACCTGTGTTTTACATTATCAGGTTCAAAACTACAGGACACACATATATTTTAAAAAAGCTTTTAAGAAAAACCTTCTTTAAAAGCTAGAAAGAGATAAATGGAATCTTATGGATATGGAATCTACACTGGGCGTCAAAAATAAGTAGTACACTTTTCAAATTGCAATTACTCCTAAACTATAGTAGTTACACTTATGAAATAAAAAGCAGTTTATAGTAAACTTAACGAAGTTTATTAAAGTTATATTTTATTTGGCATGAATAAAGTTTCAAACTTAAAATTAAGATAAATACTAAAAAGTATCAATTTTTAACGATATGTCAACCACTTAATTTTCACGTTTTGGAACTTTTTCACAATTTAATAACTTGTGTTGCCGCCTCGGGCTCTAATTACAGCTTGGATCCGGTTTGGCATGCTGAACACTAAGTTTCGGAGGCGGTGTTGGGGAATATTTTCCCATTCTTCTATCAGCGCATGTTTTAGAGCCCTGAGTGTGGCAGGAGGTGGACTGCGCCTTCTGACTAGCCTCCCAAGCTCATCCCAGGCGTGTTCAATCGGGTTGAGATCTGGGCTTCTCGATGGCCAAGCCATCAAGTTGATGCCAACCTCCTGAATGTACTCTTGTACGTGGTGAGCAGTGTGTGGCCGGGCGTTATCATGCATTAGGATGGCTCCATCACCCATATTTATTAAATATGGCCCTGCATACTCGTTGAGGATCTCCGAGGCATATCTTTCACCAGTCAAAGTCCCATTTTCTATTACCACAAGCTCTGTGCGACTCTCTGAAGAGATACCAGCCCATACGTGTACAGAGCCCCCGCCATATTGGACTCTTTCCGAGATACAAGCTTGAATGTATCGCTCACCGGGTCGTCTGTAGACTCTCCGCCGTCCATCTGAAGTGTATAAAGAGAATCGAGACTCATCTGTGAATAAAACTCTAGCCCATTCTTCTTCGCCCCATTGTACGTGTTGACGGGCGTAGCGTAGTCTTGCTACGCGATGCTCTGTCTCAAGTTTGGGGCCATTTGCTGGTCTTAGAGGCTTCAGGTTAGCTTCAGCAAGTCTTCTTCTCACTGTACTCTCACTGATGTAGTCTGTTCGGGTCCGAAGAAGCTGTTGCTGAACCTCAACTGCATTAAGGTGTCGATTTCTTAACACAATGGAAACAATAAAGCGATCTTCTCGGGTACTTGTGCACCTGGGTCTGCCATTACCTCGTCTCCTTAGATGGTTTCCAGTCTCTTCGTACCTTTGCTTTACTCGCTGAACCGTTCTTAAAGTTACACCCACCCTCCTTGCAGTACGACGCATACTGATGCCCACTTCGAGAAAAGCTAAGATTCTTGCACATTCTTCTGGTGAAAGAGGCATGATTAGTCAAATTTACTCTCTGAAGATACCTATGCTTTTCAATTACAATTGCTTTATCAGCAGCGAATGTGTCAAACACAAAAATCCTAAGTAAGACAACACCTTTCAACAGTTTAAAAAAAGTGTTTTTATTTATTCGTTTTTTTTAAAGTCAAGCATTATAAGTTCTTATAATGCATGAAGTTTTTATTGAATAAGATTAAATTTTCTTTTTAACCTTTTTTGTTTCAAAGGTCTAAGTTTTATAGTTTGGGAGAAATCGCAATTTTAAAACTGTACTACTTATTTTTGACGCCCAGTGTATATTAAGGTAAATATCAAAATGTGAAGTAATTATATAGGGTGATTTCTTGAAAACCGAATCTTCAGTTTATCAAACTGAACAACTTTTAATATGGGACCTGAAATCGCGAAAAAAAAAATCTGATTTTTTTTCGCGACTTCAGTGTTGGTCTCATAGTAAAAGTTGTTCAGTTTGATGAACTGAATAAACGGTTTTATTATGATGCATTAATTAAAAATCACCCTGTATATGTGAAAGCGCGCTCGTGAGTTTGCTGAGATACACATAAACATATCTTGAAAACTTAAAACTAAATAAAAAAGGTGACATTTGCAATCCTCCGATAACGGAGTGATAGTACTCATGAATTCGAATAACTTTCGTGAAGAAAAAAATTGTGTCTTTTATTTAAACTGGCCGGTTGGTGCGCAATGATTTGTAGGAAAAGTCGAAAAATGTCCAAAATTGTTTTTCTTCGCGAAAGTTGTTTAGATTCATGAGTACTAAGTCATCCTGTATAAAACCCGTTATTTAGGCAAAAATGGTTCCACATAATAAAAAAAGATGTAAGTTCAACTCATTTGCTTAGTCTAAAACTTAAAACTAAATCTATAATGAGTCACATTAAAACAATAACATAAAAGATCCCTTATTTAAGGCAAAAAAGGGTTGTACTTACATAGGTAATAAAAAAAGGTGTACGTTGAACTCGTTTGCCGAGTCAAATACTTAAAACTAAATCTATAATGAGTCACATTAAAACAATAACATAAAAGATCCCTTATTTAAGGCAAAAAAGGGTTGTACTTACATAGGTAATAAAAAAAGGTGTACGTTGAACTCGTTTGCCGAGTCAAAAACTTAAAACTAAATCTATAATGAATGAGTCACATTAAAACAATAACATAAAAGATCCCTTATTTAAGGCACAAAAGGGTTGTATTGAAGTGTTTTTAAATTAATTGAATAATCAAACAAAACAAAGAAACTTTCTTTTTTAAGGGGGCGACTCAAGAAATTTACTAGCGCCCTAGGTTTTTGATTACTTTTGACCCAACTACTGAAGATATATGAAGTTCTTTCTGTTTGCGGACATAACACTATAGGGTGGTATTTTAGTGATGATAATATCCGCGAACAAAAAGAAGTTCATGTATCTTCAGTAGTTGAGTTGAAATAATTAAAAACCTAGGGCGCTAGTAAATTTCTTGACTCGCCATTATTTGTAATAATTAGGCACATTTAATTCTACTCACAAATATTAAAATCCATAAATTTAGCAAGAGCGACATAGCAGCATAGACAAAACATACAATAATCACAAATTTTAATCTCATTAATTCGCTATTTGGGATTGTAATCGTGAGTTCTTGCCCTACCGGTGCCAGTGACGCGGCTTGTCGTGCCTGTGATGTATCTCTTGTATACGAAGAAACAATAGACGCGGAGACATTTGTTTCTGGAACCACATAAAATCAACTAAGTACTGCCTTTAGATCAAAAACTGCTCAGAGTTAACAAGATAATTTTCTCACCATTCAAACTTGGCAAAGACCACACAACTTCTTCTGGGATTAACTCACTAGGCGTAGAAATACTTGAAGGGGAAACATCGGATTCTGGAATAACATTAAATTAACTAGTCAATCATTGCCTTTTTCTTTCCATCAGAATCTGCTCACAGTTAACGAGAGAATTTAAGTACCGTAGGGCGGCAATCTAAATGCCATTGCTTGCATATCCACATAGCCATCATCTTTAGGTGGTGATGCCATGATTGAAAATTTAGTAAAGGGACTCTATATTTTCTACTACACCAGAGAGCGGTTAAGATATAACTGAATAAAAAACAAACATTAGCTTTAGCTAAGGCTCCGTAGTAAGTATTTAGTAATGTGTGGCAAAGGTATTGAAACAAGAACCTCACAGGCACGCCGAGATTTCCGGCGCTGACATTAAGGCGATACAACAACAGATAAATTTAAGTATAATTAGTTTAGTATAGTGTTCAAGACGATTATGTAGTACATACATCTATTGTCGTAGATAAAAACTAACAATATGTACAATCAGTGCAATTCAACCTATACAAAATGTGCACGTCAATCTATGAAACTGATGACTCTGACATAAGCCAAGATGACACGAAGAATGTCACCCTCAGGTCTAAGACGAAACCTTCACCATCATCACCACTTCCCAGCTCACCACAAGTCGGCAACAACTATTTAACTGTTGACACCTTGCGTTGTATCTTGAAACAAGAACTGTCTGATATTCGCGAATCCAATACTGAGCTACGAGAATCCCTTTCATTCTTCAATAAAATGTACGAAGATTTAAAATCCCAAATAGAAGAAAAGAACACTATTATCAAAGAGCTACAAGAGGACAACATCAAGCTAAAAACATCAGTTAGCGATCTTTCCAATCGGCTTAACTTGGTTGAGCAAAACATGAGAGAGAGCAATATTGAAGTAAACGGCATTCCTGAGAATACATCGGAAAACTTGGTGAAAACTATTGAACAACTCTCCAAGACCGTTGGTGACCCTATAAAATCATCAGACATAATACAAGCTACACGTGTAGCAAAATTGAATACCGACAGCGAAAGGCCCCGTTCAGTAATAGTGAAGCTGCAGTCTCCTAAAGATCGTGATGCGATCCTGGCTGCCGTCGCTACCTTCAATAAGAAAAATAAAGACGATAAATTAAACACACAACATCTTGGATACGGAGGCCCGCGCAAACCAGTGTTTGTTGCGGAACATTTGTCGCCAGTGAATAAGGCACTTCACGCTGCCGTCCGTCTGCGTGGTAAAGAGCTGGGATACAAGTTCATTTGGGTTCGCAACGGTCGGATCTTTGCGCGCAAAGATGAATATAGTGATGCCTTGCTGATTCGCAACAAAGACAACTTATCTTTAATTAAGTAAGCCACGTTTACATGGGTCAGTGTTATTATTTTTAAGCTTTAAAATGATTGATCTCTATTATCAAAACGTCCGAGGTATTCGGACAAAAACTAAAGAAGTATTAAATAATATTTTGTTATGTAATTATAAAGTTATAGTTTTCACTGAAACGTGGCTTAGATCTAGTATAGCTGACAGCGAATTTATAGATTCTCGTTATGTAGTTTATCGTAGAGATCGCATGCATACAGGCTCCAAATCTGATGGCGGAGGCGTAATGATTGCAATCGCACGTGACATTCCCTCTGTACGTGTGCGCAAATGGGAAAGCGATTGTGAGGACCTTTGGGTTAGTATCAGGGTTAAAACCAATGGCCAAATGCATAATCTCGCCATCTGTGCTGTTTACCTACCACCTCCTGTAAAACTTGAAAATTTAAAAACTTTTCTCAGCAGTGTTGATACGGCTTTAAACGAAATAGATAACGTAGTCCTTTTGGGGGATTTTAACCTTGGCTTTATTCAGTGGGATTCCATTAATGATAAAACTTATACGTCGCCATCTAACTACAATAGATCGTTAGGTTTTCCACTAATAGATTTTCTGTCAATAAATAATTTATACCAAGCGAATAACATCAAGAACAAAGACGATAATATTCTCGATTTAGTGATGAGCAGCTTCTCTGACGCATTTATATCCAAGCCTTTAGACCTTTTGTGTAGGTCAGACTCCCACCATCCACATTTGCTTTTTACAATACCCAACCTTAATGATAATTCTAATAGCTTTCGTCCCTTAAATTGTCGAAACGACCACAATTTTCTGAGAGCAGACTATAATGGTATAACTCTGGAACTTAAAAATACCAAATGGCGAGAGGTTTTCCTTGAACAACACAATGTAAATGACATGGTTTCAGTTTTTTATAAAATTATTAATAATGTTATAGATTCTTTTGTTCCTAGACGTAAGCCTAGAAATATGAAATATCCAGTCTGGTTCAATAAAAGACTAATCAAAATGATCAAAGAAAAAGAGAAACTTCGAAGCAGATTCTGTAAGTACCGTAATCCACGTGATCGTCTAGAATATGAGCTTATCCGCGAGCGCTGTCACAATCTAATTGATATCTGTAATCAGTCTTATTGTGAAAAAATCGAGCACGACATCAGTCGTAATCCTGCAGTTTTCTGGCGTTTCATCAAAAACAACCGTAAAGGCCTGTCATCATTTCCATCTGAAATGAAACTAGGGAACATATCGGCTACATCCGACAATGCAATAGCCAACCTTTTTGCAACACATTTTTCATCGGTCTATGATAATAATAGTAGTTTGAACAGTGATAGAACTTTACTAGATTCTGATGACCATCTGGCTAATATTGTATTCACGGAAGCTGAAATTCTAAAAAAAATAAAAAGACTCAATGATCGTAAAGGAGCTGGCCCTGATAACATTCCACCCTTATTTTTAAAACGTTGTGCATCAGCACTAACTTTACCGTTAATGATTATTTTTAACCATTCATTGTCCTCTGGTCAATTTCCAAACGAATGGAAAAAAGCTAGGATAATTCCGATATTCAAGAAAAACGATAATTCAGATGTTAAAAACTATCGCCCGATTTCCATATTGTCATGCTTTTCTAAGCTTTTTGAGTCCCTCGTATACCCCCACATTTACAATTTGGCGAATAACTGCCTCTCTGATGCCCAGCATGGGTTTAGGAAGGGTCGCTCCGTAGAAAGTAATTTGGTCTCATTTATTAATGATGTATCACGTGAAGTTGACAGAGGTTTTCAGGTAGATGTAATTTATACAGACTTTTCTAGCGCGTTCGACAGAGTTAATCACAATTTGTTACTTAAAAAGCTGAAATCATACGGTATCGAGGGATCCCTGTTAATGTGGTTTAAATCTTATTTGTTAAAAAGACCCCAGTTAGTAGCTTTTAATGGATGTGAATTAAACGTGTTTCTTGCAGATTCAGGTGTTCCCCAGGGATCCCATCTGGGCCCAATTTTATTTATTCTGTTTATAAATGACATAAGTAATGTAATTCACTATTCAAAAGCCTCAATGTTTGCCGACGACTTAAAAATCTACCGAACGATTAAAACTACAGAAGACGTAGATCTCTTACAACGTGATCTTGATGGTGTTAGAGAATGGTGTATTAACAACGGCATGATCCTAAACACTAACAAGTGTCACTCGATAAGTTATACTTTAAAACACAAAAACGCATTACGTAACAATTATAACATTAATAGTGTTGTTCTCGAATGTTTGGACGAAGTTAGAGATTTAGGTGTGACCCTCGATTGCAAACTGAAGTTCACCAGCCACATCGACAGGATAGTGAGGAAGGCAGCACAAATGCTAGGTTTTCTAAAACGATCTACAAAAAAATTTAAAAACCCGAACACTAAAAATGTTCTGTATAATAGCCTAGTCCGTAGCCACCTCGAGTTTGCCAGCGTGGTTTGGAGTCCAACCTATGCATCACCTTCTCAAAGAATTGAGGGCATACAACGTGCTTTTACTAGGTTTTTAGCATTTTCGTCACCCGGAATTTCCTACAGATGTCCTTATGACCAGAGATTGCAGCACTTTGGGTTATATACCTTACGACATCGACGAAGTATAACTGATCTACTGTTTCTCTATAAACTAGTTAATAACCAAATAAAGTGTTGCCATCTGCTTGAACAATTGGCGATAAATGTTCCTCGAAAACCTCCTCGACACCCCCTTAGGAAAACATTCAATATCCCTAGATGTAGAACTAACGTAGCCTTACACAGTCCACTTCCCAGAATCTGTTCCGAATATAATCTAATTAATAACGATCAACTGGACGTTTTTCATTCTAAGTTTTTAAATTTCAAAAACACTTTGCTGAAACTATTGTCTTCTACAGATTCGTCCACCCTAAGTCGACAATAAGTATACAATATATATGTTATTTAATTATTTTGTCTGTGATCTGATCTCATTTATTTAGAACAACTGTTTTGTTTTGTTTTCATAGTTTAGTTTAATTACTTGTGTTGTCTTACCCAATTATGTTAACAATGTTGTGTACATCTGTAATTGGTAGACATATAAGAACATAACTGTACAACTATAATACTATATACCTTAAAAATATATGTACTACTGTTGATGTACCTATTAAATAAATAAATAAATAAATAAATATACAGTGATGCACCTTACGCTGTTCACATAAGGTGCAAAAGTGTATAGGCTGACATCCATAAAATGTATAGGTTGATTTGCACTTGACTGTACCTATAGTGAAATTGAAATCGTTTTGCTTCCGCGGAACTGAACGACTAGAATTTCAGCCTTTATAAAAAAATAATGAATTTAGTTTGATATACCTTAAGTTTTTTTATAAATGTTCTGTACGAAAACTTTTATTTTCAACCAATCTTTATTTATGAGTAAATCCCTGTGTAGTTCTTTCAGATTTTCGCATTCATTTCTTTTCGGTGGTCGTTTATTTTTTATGTGGTGCTTAAAAAAAGTGGTAACTACTTTTTTTTGTTCTGTAGTCCATGGTACTAAAGTTCTCTTTTTTCCTTTTTTAGCATTTATTTCTGCTTCTGATGGCAATGACACCTCAGTGCAATATTCAGAAGATTTTCTCTGGTGACCTGACGTGCCCGGTTGCTGTTCATTATGTTCTTGCTGTACGCAATCCTTACGTGACAATTGACATATTTCGGGTGAATCAAATTCTAAAATATCATCATTTTCAATTATTTCTCCCTCTAACTCTTCATTTAAATCCAAATTGATCTCATCTAGTGTCTTTCCTTTAAAAACATCTGCTTTCCCATCTTCCATTAATATTAACAACTTTGAAATTTTTGCGGTTTGGTAAACATCGTCCGGTAATCTGTATGATTTTTTATGCACATCATTAGTATGACCCATGAATGTAGCCAACTGTTCCATATCATTCTCAGACATGCTAAATATTTGTGATAGTGTAGCCAAATGTTTTCTAAGTCTAGTAGATGAAATTGCTTTTGGATTTTTTGCACCAGATGCCTTCGAATATCTTTCTAAAGTTTTATAGCCATAAATTGAGCTCTCATATCCCGGATTCCCGAACAGTAACTTGTTTGAAGAAGAAACAAATCTGTCCCGTACGGAAAGCAGTAATTTAATATCTTCTTGCACGTCTTCATTGAATAAGACGGGTACTCCGCGACCACGTTTTCCTCTAACAACAACTCTTTTTAATTTCTTCACAAGTATTCGCTCAGAAGCGGTGAGTGCACGCTCGAATTCTTCATAATTTGAAGCATCATTATGATTTTCCAAGTAGTCATGTACAAGAATTCTTTGTAATTCTCCTGACCTACGTCGATTTAGTAACAAGACTCGGCAATAAACTGTTTCCAATAGCTGTATGTATGTTTGAACATCATATGAACCTTCTTTAATTTTATTAGCAGCTTCTTCAGCTTTCTTTTTTAGAAATTCTTTGAGGATTTTCAAATCATTTGCCAACGGAATTATAGTAACTTTGTTCCATTTCTTTTTATTTAGGTCAGTAGAAGCCTGGCTAGAAATATCGAATTTCCATTGGCTGTCTATTAAATGTATTAAAGTTTTCAAGCCTGCTTCAATTTCAGCCGTGTTCACTTCTATGTAAGGTCCTTGTTTCTTCAATGCCATTGTGATTGCTATGTGACAACATTGCTTGATGCTGGTAGATATGTTCATTGCAAATGTTGGTGAGTCAAACCTGTCTTTCTCCGTGTCAAATTTACCCACAACTTTGGTAGCTGCCACTATTTCATCGTAGTTTTCAGGGCTTAGCGCATCAAAAAAATTTTTTACTGACGGCTTATTCTTTTTTATTTCGATGAGTAATTTTGCCAATTCTCGCATTTTTCGTGAAACGACGTTGACAAAGTGGTTTTCTCTATGAGTTTTTAAGTACTGTGATGCAAATGCGCAGATAAGGACGTCTGATTTTGCAACGAGGGACACTTTATCGGCTTGCATTCTGTGAAATACTGTCCTATTTAGTTTTTCATCCACTTTTAAATTTCGTAGTAATAAATTTTGGGCTTCAGATTGGACATTTTTCGTATGTTTGCCACTACACTTTTTACTATGTTTCCATAGTAATTTTTTTGAGTAAAATCCCAAACAGTTTGCACAAGGTAGGTATTCGGTAAATTTTTGTTTCCTCATGGGCTTTATGACTTCAACTGAGTTTTGTATGTAGTTCCCTTTTTTCCGTAGTTCTGTTATTTTATTTTTTCTATGAACACTTTTTTTCGGTAAACTTAAAATTTCTTGTACTTCAATTTCATAAGTGTGATGTCTTAACAAATGTCGTGCAAAATTTAATACTGAGTTTTCGCAGTAAAAGCAGTAATCCCTTCCACGAACAACTTTATTTTTTGGGGGTTGCGGTTTTTTATTTGTATATGTGCAAAGCTCTTCCGAAATATTCTTCATGTTTTGTTCTATGTTTACGGGTTTGATAAATTCATTGGAGACGGAGATGAGTTCGCGACAGGGAGAATTACTGATGTAACTTACATCACTATCAATACTGTTGTTTGACATCAAACGTGTGAGAGAAGACTCCTGTATACGTTTGTCTAACAAGCTACCTTCTGCGGATGATTCGTCCGAGCTTACCTGGAAAAAAATAGTTTTGCCATGCTAAATGAAATGCATAGTATAGTAATCCCAAAATCGATGTCGATCCCCCGGACGGATCATTACGTATGAAACCTTTTTTCCGTTCACTTTTCTAACGTTTTTCAGTGAAGGAAAACGTCTTGAGGAAACCAGTATGTCCAGAACTAAAAAACCGGCCAAGTGCCAGACGGACTCGCGCACGAAGGGTTCCGTACTATAAAAAACCGGCAAAATACAATTATCTACATAAAACGGCAAAATAATTACCTTTGTTATTATATGGGTATTAAATATTATATGAGTATTATATATATATTTATTTTTCCTGGTTTTTAGTTTTGTTGTTTAGCGACAACAGAAATACATCATCTGTGAAAATATCAGTCGTCTAACTTTTAGAGTTCGTGAGGTACAGTCTGGTGACAGGCGGACAGACGGACAACTGAAACTAAGTAAAGGTTCCCGTTTTACCCTTTGGGTACGGAACCCTGAAAATCGAAAGACATGTGAATCCAGACTGCACTTTAAAAAAATATTGCTTAATCCCGCTCTCTGAGAAGAGGCCTGTGGTGTAGGTCCTCGATGACGCCATTCAACCATCGGAGCTTCGGTTTTCCCCGATTTCTGCCCATCTAGTTTTCCATCGAGTAAGAATAGAGGTGCCCTGTTGTCATCCATACGTACAACGTGGCCGGCCCAGCGTAGAACAAATTAAAACTCAGTACAATTTTGAAAATAATAAAAAACTTACATCGGTACCGGGGGGAACGTATGTAGTATCGGTATCTGCGTCATAATCGTTACTGTTCTCCTCGTCGTCAATTTCCCAAGGTCTAGGATGATTCTTTGTATTTTCCGAAGTGTCATGTTGGATTTTTTTAGCTAAAAACGTAGAAAAGTAAATTAACTATATATACATCAATCAAATTTAAACATAAGCTTGTAGTATGAGGATCCGATATAAAAAGATCTAATTAACGTTGTTATTAACCATAAAATCCATGCTCTTTAGCAAAATACAATTGCATGTGACAAAGGAAATATTTTAATTACTAAAATAAATTTATTTACTCACCCTTAGCCATTATTCGTTTCGTTCTTGTACTCATTATAGTTTTAGTTTTAATATAATACTAATGAATGCTATCTTTTTTTAAATTAATACTAATTTGATAAGTAATTTTGTATATTACATGTTTAAAAATTTAAATACGGAAATATACTTAAAAATACTACTTTGATACATTCTTATCAAATTTTATATATTTAAAATTTGATTTAAATGCATCAAATTAGTATTTTTAAGTAATTTTAGGTATTTAAATTTTTAAACATTTAAATATACAAAATTACGTATGTCTTTGAATTTAGCCTGCGTCTGTTCATTTCGGACGTCGCAGTAGCACAAATAAAATTACGACGAACTTAAATCTCTTGCTTGGTACACGAATTAAAAACAAAACCATTATCGCATTCCAAGCCAAACTTTAAGGAGATAACGAGAGCAAGGTCAAAGTTTTAGAGACGCAACTTGATCGGTACTGTAGCTGATAAAAATCTCGTCATATACGTGTCACAAATATACGCCGCGACGCCAGCTCCTCTCGGTGCGTGCGGAACATCGCGAAACTAAATAATACAGCGGATTTCGTCCCCGTAGCGATTTTACGTCCATGCCAATATTTTGCACAGCCACTTTGCATGATTAGTTACGTCTTCTGACGAAAAATCAAGGCAGGTCGATATTGCGTCCGTATACCGGACGCAACAAGTCAGTCGGACGCAGCATCATATGCAAAAAACGCCATATAGGACGCAGCAGAACTGCCAAGATATATATATATATATTTATATGTATTATTTATTGTATATTGTAGAATAGGTTATTTTGTTTTGTTTCATTAATTGGTAGGTAGGTAATGCAAACATTATTGCGTTGTAACCCGTACCACATCTGGTTCTCTCTTGCCATCTCTAAGGTAGACTGGAAGAGATCCCTTCAGGGATAAGTCCGCCTTTGCATATATATGTAATATCTTTTGTATTAGACTGTAAGAGTTTGCAATAAAGAGTTTACATACATACATACATACATACATAATTCAAGATTCAGGATTCAAAACATTTATTTGACATTAAATTAAAACCTCCTACTTTTTTTGAAGTCAGTTAAAAAAGCCCCTTTAATTATGTTAATGGCAAATATGTCGCCGGAAATTAATAAGAATCGTAAGTTGATCAATTTTCGACGTAGTTTATCAACTTTCGGCAAATCATACACGGCAGTTGAAATGTATTATTTAACGCAATAAGTTTCAGCTAATTGATCAACTTACGCTGCCTGGCTGTAAGTTTATCACGGGTTATTTGGCTACTAACAAACATACTTGTCGCCGTTCTAAGTGAGACATTCAACCAATCACCGAACACCTCGAGTTTTCAACCAATCAGTGTACACATCGCGTTCGTCGGATAATTTTACCGCGAGACGTCGTAAATTGATCAATTACCGGAAATGTATACGTTAAATAATACATTTCAACTGCCGTGTATGATTTTCCGATAGTTGATAAACTACCTCGAAAGGTGATCAACTTACGATTCTTATTATTTTCCGGTGACATATACATCACATTACTATCCAAGTTAATAGTCTCATTAAATTAACCTGAAATAGCCCGCCGTTTCGACACTTAATTAATTATTCCCCCACACTATTTACTTAGTTTCCGGTGAAAAACGCAGCCGGAAGTTGTTACAGCTGTCGCTTCCGGCTACGACGGAAGCTCGCGTGTCCGCGATAATGACGACTTCTGGTTACAACACAAATCATTAATGGACTTTGTTTCTAACTTTACTTTATTGTTTTTACTGTAATGTTTTTGTTAGAGGTAAGGAAATGTATCGAGCGGGTCAGTAATTAAAATTCGTTCCTAACCGACTTTAAAAAAAACAGGAGGTTCTGAATCTTTTTAAAGTTCCGTACCACGAAAGGAAAAAAAGGAACCCTTATAGGATCACTTTGTTGTCCGTCAGTCCGTCTGTCTGTCTGTCAATACCCTTTTGCTCAGGAATGCGTGGAGGTAGGTATCAAGCTGGAATTTATATCAAATACTCAGGTCTACTGTCCCTTGGAACTGTGGAAAATCAAACTTCTAAGCCAACGCAATTAAAAGATACAGCCGTTTATGTTGCAAATTTCCGCAAATTTTCGACATTCACAAGGGAATCAAAACCTACAGGGTAGTTCCTGTGAACTCAGAATCTTGAAATTTGGTACGAAGCAACGTCTTATAGCACAAATAAAGGAAAAATTGCAAAAACCATAAATTTTTAGTTACATCACATAATAAAAATATTTTTAATCATTTTAAACTTACTACTACCCCTTTCCTCATGAATGCATAGAGGTATTAAATTGAATTTTTACTTATATACCTACAGGTTTGTACGGAACCCACGGTGCGCGAGTCCGACTCGCACTAGGTCGGTTTTTTTATGTATGTTCACATATTTCTCCGCCGATTTTTAAAATTATTTTTTTGTTCGAAAGAGTGTACTTTAGAGTGTACCACTGTCACCAAATCTTGATCTGATGATGGAATCCCAGGGAAATGGAGGGAAGCCCTCAAATTTAATAGGCACTTACATTAAATTGAAACTCATTTACTTTCCATTATTTACACTAAAAATAGGAAAATAAATACACTTTTTAGAAAAAACTTAAAACAGACTTCAAAAAGCAAAAAAAAAAACAACGGGTTGCATTCCGGGAGTGCCGGCAGAAGTGAAAACTTGAACATATATTACTTCCTTGCGGTCTACTCTCCCTCCGTCTTACGAATTTTCGATCAGGTCACGTGTCCTGACGCGAGTTTAACATTTTTTACCCAAACTTCAAAGTGCACAACGCCGCTAAAGAAGTTTTCACTTCAATAAAAATAATAAAATTTAATGTGCTAAGTTCCAATCGATATATTTATTTGAAGTCGGTGCAAAGCTTTAACTACCCGTTGTATGAGTAGTCCGATAATTTACAAAAAGAGAGGGGTGTTATAAGTTTAAAGTGTCTGTCTGTGTATCTGTCTGTGGTATCATAGCTCCCAAACGGATGAACCGATTTTAGTTTAGTTTTTTTTGTGTCATATATAATTTTATGCCGTTTCATGAAAATCTGTTCAGCCGTTTAAAAGTTATAAGCAATCAAATGTCGGGGGTGATTCCAAGTTTTTAATTTTACTGTTATGTTATTTATTTATCTATCCTAATATTAATCATTTTTTAACCGACTTCAAAAAAGGAGGAGGTGTCTCAATTCGACCGTATATATTTTTTTTATGTATGTCCGCGGATAGCTTCGTCGTTTGTGAACCGTTTTTTTTTTTGTTGGAATGGGAGTATCCCAAGGGTGGTCCCATGGTAAAGAAACCAGGATCTGATGGTGGAATCCTGAAGAAATTGAGGGAAACTCTCGAAAAAATTGTCTTTTTGGGATTGAAGTCGGTGACTCTTACGTTTTTGACGTGGAAAATTATAACTTATTTAAAAAAAAAATTCTAATAACATAGCTTAGAACCATTTCAATTACATCAACTTAAAAAAATACGCTTCGAAATCGGTCCGTTCGTATACCGCAGACAGACACACAAATACACACGTCAGAATTATGATACCCAACATTTTTATAGGGGGTTAATAGTAGTTCTTAGACCACTCCATACACCCTTCCGAAGCACGGAAACGCTCGTGATTAATTACCACTTTGATGGGTATCAGGTTCCCTGCCTCTGTGTTGGATAACTTCACTGATCGGTTGAGATCAGTGAGCGCCACGGGGCTGCGAGCGCTTCAACTCGTTTTTCGGAGTAACTCGTTTATTAACCGACTTCAAAAAAGGAGGAGGTTCTATGTTCGACTGTATGTGTTTTTTAATGTTCACCGATTTCTCCACCAATTATGGACCGATTATCAAAATTCTTTTTTTGTTCGAAAGAGTATACTCCAGAGGTCGTCCCATATTAATTTTATCAAAAACAATTGAGCACATAAAAAAAAAAATACTACAAACCAGAACATCATCTTAATAAATGAGTGACATTTTCGTTGGTGGTTATCTGCTAATAGGCATTAAAGTCTGCAAAAAATACTAGTTATCTACTTTATGCGTACTGTTGTTGGGATTGAAGTCGGTGACTCATACGTTTTTTTAACGAGGAAAATTATTAGGAGGAAAATCTAGTAAACGTTTATTCGAATCAAGTAAAACAATCGATGCCGCCCTACTGAATCATTTTCGACCTCTTTCTGAACAAAGGGCTTGATTTGATTCGTGGTACAAGTTATGGGATTTACGCTCACTTGCAAAAACGTTCATTTACACGTTGACCGCTATGTGTATGTGTATCCTTTTGGAAGCACAAGGTGCCACCTCCTGAGGCCATGTGTATCCTTGGACACACGGGCAGTGCTTCATTGGGAGGCCAGTGTTTCCAGCCGGATTTTAGTACATTTTATTATGGAATCAGATTGGGCTGGCTTCCACAGTTGTTTCGGTCCAAGTAGGTTCTCTGTACGACTTAAGTACAGGTCAAAAATTATGGCAAAAAAAAGACAATTTACCAAAAGTTAAGTCCAAAATATGAAAAAAAAACTGTTTTTTTGCTTGGCGGTCAACGTGTTAAAGATAAAGTTTCTTTAAGTGTATCCTAAGTTTCTAAAGTTTCTTTAAGTGTAGATAAAGTTTCTTTAAGTGTCCTTGTTTATGTCAACAAGACGGAAAGTGACAGTGTGATCCTGAAGCGCTCGTAGTCCAGTGGCGCTTGCTGATCTGAACCGATCAGTGAGGTTAAGCGAAGAATACAGAGGCAGGGAACCTGATGGGTGACCAAAGTGACAATTTATCACGAGCGCTTCCGTGCTTTAGAGGGCATGTTAAGCTGTCGGTCGCGGCTATTTTCAATTGAATTCAATCGTTCAAACCAAGTCGGAGGCCATTTGGCGGTTTGAAACTCTGACACCAGGGTTAGCCAAGTTCGCCACACACTTGACTATACATACACGATAAGAAGAAGAACGGTTTGGTAGTGGCGCTGCGGGTCCTGGTTTCGATTCCCAGTCGGGGCAAATATTTGGGTAAAAATCAGATGTTTGTTCTCAGATCATGAGTGTTTGTGTTTGTGTCTGCCTTTAAGTGTTCCGGGAGATCCACGACACAAAGGGAAACCTTAATCTGGGTCTTTGAGTGTGTAGCGTTTATATTTATCTATACTTCTATACTATCTATATCTATACCTATATCTTCTATCTATACATATTATAAAGAGGAAAGATTTTATTGATTGTTTGTTTTTTTGCATGGAATAGGCTCCGAAACTACTGGACCGATTTGAAAAATTCTTTCAACATTAGAATCCTACAATATCCGAGATGGACATAGGGTAAATAATTTTCCCGAATTCCCACGGGAACGAAGTCCCGGGCTGAATGATGGTATTATAATATATTTGGTTATTCGCTTATGACTCGACTATGGTTTGCCCCCCCCTTCCTTTATACTCCTGTCTATTATTCCACCCCGCATTGTATTATTATATATTGGCAACATCTGCTCTCCTTTCCTTCCAAAATTGTCGCTTCATGTTCTTGTTCAAAAAACATTTCAACACCAGAGGAATTTTGCCTTTGGAAAAAACTTACATCGACTTTTACAGTATGCCTAAGAAAATATACCAGTTTATTTACCGCGTTTACGTTAAAAATCAGCCAAGTGCGAGTTGGATCAATATCTATAAAAACGAGCAAATATTACGTTTGTTGTAAGGGAGCCCCCTTAAATATTTATTTTATTCTGTTTTTTTTATTTGTTGTTATAGCGGCAACAGGAATACATCATCTTTCTAACTATCACGGTTCATGATATACAGCCTGGTGACAGACGGACAGATAGACAGACGGACAGCGGAGTCTTAGGGGTTCCGTTTTACCCTTTAGGTACGGAACCATGAAAAGTGTCTAAATCACTCTTGACAATCTCAATTTACCAGGACACGTTAAGTTGATTGACTACAGTCAGATTGACCAAGTCAGAGACAATGGTGGTTTGAGAATGCTGATGCCAGAGTTAGTCAAGTTCGCCAGTCGCCACACACTTGACCATACCTACAGGATAAGGAAGAGATACTTCGCTGAAGAAATTAAATGATCTCAAGAAACTTAACATCAATCTTTGTTTTATTTATTACCAGTCCTCACCGAGGGGCACGGGCCTCCCTTCGAGACACGAAGGGGATTTAGGCAATAATCCACCACGCTGCCGCTGGCCCAATGCGGGTTGGTGGACCGCTCGTCTTTCGAAAATGAATTTTCTTGGACGGGCGGGTTTCAACACGATGTTTTCCTTCACCGTTGAGCAAGTGATAATTAGAAATCCGTACATAAATTCGAAAAGACGAATTTAGTGGTACAGGCCCGCACCAGGATTTGAACCCCTGACCTTCGAATTACAAGTCTGGCTCATTACCAACTGGGCTATCACCGCTTATTGGGCTATCACATTAATCTAAAATTAAAAATTGTGTGTCACCCCCTAGATTCGATTGCTTATAACTTTTATATGGCTGAACCAATTTTTATCAAATACGAGTATATCTAAGGACCATTTCGATTACGTCAGATTTTAAACAACAAAAAGCTCATTCAAATCGGTCCATTCGTTTATGAGCTACGATGCCACAGACAGACACGGATACAGCTTCACAGATAGGCAGACACACAGATACATAATTACACACGTCAAACTCATAACACCTCACATTTTTTGTCAGGGGCTAAAAAAAAACATTCGTTTCTCAACTTGTTTTATTTTATTAAAATTTATAAGTACAAAAACACAAATCAAAAAGTAAGTACATCAATAATTTTATGTCTAGTTGACGGCCGGTTTGGTCGAGTGGTAGTGACGCTGCCTCTTGATGGGCGGGTTCTGGGTTCGATCCCCAGTCGCGGCAAACATTTGTGTTAAAATCAAATGTTTGTTCTCGGGTCATGGGTGTTTGTGTTTGTCTTTATGTGTTTTCCAAGGGACCCACGACACAAGGGAAAACCTTAGTGTGGGCCTTTGAGTGTGTAGCGTTTATTATTATTATTAGCGTTTATTTAAGATTTTAAATAATTTTAATTAAATTAAGGTTTGACAATACATTAATTTTATTAAGGACCATCACAATTCATCGTTTTTTGTTTTATACTACTCTTATCTAACTAACTAACGAGATTTAGGGAGAACTACCGATTTTTTTGGGTTTTTTTATAAGAAAAGACTTAAATAAAGTTATAAAAAATTTGTGAAATAGACTGGTTTGGTTGGGAATTTTATTCGACGTCCATTAGCACAGCATTATCATCTTCAATGTATCTGGCTACAAGCTCAGGATGGACGATATTATAAGTATGAGCTACTTTATCCCTAACATCCTTCTCATCCACTAAAACCTTAATGTTTCTGGTGCTTTTGACTCTACTCAACGCTTGAAGTAGTTGCCCGTGACGAAATATTGCAGTGCTGAATGGATAAGGCACACGCAAATCAACTGCCACCTTTGTGAGTGTCTGTCCCTGACAGTTATGTATAGTCGTTGCGTAGCCTACCCGAAGAGGGAACTGTTTACGCCTAAACACCAAACGCTCCTTCAAGTCTCTTGGTCTAAAAGAAATTTCAAACCATTTTTTCTGCAGTTCGTAAATCGTCGTTGTAGGTACTCTTTTTCCAGGCAACCTTACGTACATTTTTTCCCCGTCTTGCGATAACCTTTCAAATATAACTTTTGTCCCGGTCAAAAGTTTTGTCGGGTGATGCTTACTCATTATAATCGTACACAAACATCCTTTCTTCAACTGCAAGTCCTGTTCAGGAAATTCCTTATCGTCTTCAAGAGAATCTAGTAAAGTTTCATATTCTGTAAGATATCTTCTCGTTTCTTCTGTTTCTTCAGACAGGCAATGTATGACTTCTCCCTCAAGATAAGTTTGTATAATATGATCATTTATAGCTTTTGCTTCTCTACGACGCGGCACTAGAATGGCTCTTTTATTGCATAGGTCTGGTTTTAGCAGATCACCTCTCGGATAAACGTAATCGATAATTTCATTCAGTGTTGTTGTGTAGCGAATATTTGTCAGAGCGATCAAATTTGTATCAGGATCATTATCTAACTGCCCAAGACTCTGCAGCTGACCTGTGCCTAGTTTCATCAGGAAATTGGAGTAGCGTTGATCACCTGCTGTCCTTTGTACAGTTGATAAAGTGAATCTTTTTGCTTCAGCCCAAACAGGTAAAGAAACAGTGGAACGATCGATCATAACTTCCTTGTTTCTCTTGTGAGCCCATTCAACAATTGGTGCTAATAGTCGATAATCTCCAACGAATACGATGATTTTTCCTCCGAACGGAGCATTGTTTCCCATTAAGTTTTTTAAACATTCATCTAGCATTAAGATGTAACGTTTGTCAACCATACTGATTTCATCATAAACAATAATGGATGCTTCTATAAGTTTATCTCTGTTCCAGTTAGTCAGCTTACAGCGGTCGTTGACACCTTCTATCAAAGTCAGGGGAAAATTGAAAGTTCCGTGAGCAGTTTTCCCTTTTTCATAATTAAGAGCAGCTACTCCTGTACTTGCGGTAAATATTGCATTTTTGCAAGTTTTGACTAGATATATGCAAATATATTTCATTATTTGCGTCTTTCCAGAGCCAACTGGCCCTTCAAGTAAGATCACTTTAGGATTTTTCTGATGGAAATGCACATCACCTACAAGGTCATCAACGTAATTGAAGATACGTTTTTGTTCATCTGTGAGTTGCGGTGGATTGTTTTTGTAGAATTTTAAAATATTGATATTTAGATTTACACGTGTTGCTGGTACCTGGAAAAGACACAAAAACTGTTATGAATTATGTAAATTATACATTTTTCATGTACCTAAGGATGATTACCTTCTAAAACAAATCAACTTGTATGATAAAGGTAAAAGATTATAATTAATTCTTAAAATTTTGAAAGTGTGTTAAAAAATCAAAGTGAAAAATAGTCATCAAAAGCAAGTAAAAATCCTTATTTTAAATATTTACTAATGATGATCACCATTGCATTGGAGCAACGGATCAAGCCGATTTTTTGTACAGGGATAATCAAAGCGCTTTTGCACAATTCTAAGTGAACGAATAAGTCTACTTACTGCTGCCTGTACAACAGGCTGCATATCCTCGTCTGGTTCAGCATCTAGTTCTTCTCGATTGTCACTGGATTGCCCAGAAGCATCTAACGTAACGTCACTTTCTTCTTCTTCATCATAATCCTAGAAGTTTTAAAATTAATTATAGACAAGACGGAAATGATAGCCCAGTGGGTAATGCATCAAAATTGTAACTGTAAAGTTATGGGTAAATACGGCTTTTTGTTTTCAAATGGCCAACCTGCATTGGGCCAGCGTCGTGGACTATGGCCTAAAATCCCCTCTGCGTTTCAAACCGAGGCCATTGACCTTCAGAGGGGACGTATGGGATGATAAAAAAAAGAAAAATTGGAAAGGTTTTTAATTTTAAAGGAACGAATTTACTCGCTACAAAATCATACCAAACATTTGCCAGAATCAGTGAACTCAATTTTCATCTATAATAAATAGAATATTAAACAAAAACAAAGGTTAAATTCAATTTATTTTACTATAGTACTAACATTTTTATGTATTAAGTGATGTCCCGTAAAAAAATGTCATAATCATAATGAGTCTTCACTTTTTGACTCTGTTCTTCGAAGTTTAGGTAAATATATTCGGCCTACTCCGATCACAGGTTAAAAGTAAAAAAAAATTCTTACCTCATCATCTTGTAGTTGCAAGTTGTTGACTGTTGGCGTCAGACCTGAAGGTCCAGCATCATCTTCGTTTTTAATTCCGTCTCCGTTTGTAATTTTCACATCTCCTTTGTCTTGTTGTTTGATGTTAACAGTTGTTGGGGAACAGTTTTCTTTCTTCTCTTCCTTCACTGGGCTGGTTAGAATAGGATTCATCTGCAATAGGATTAATTTTTCATTCAAAATCGGACATTCATTTAAAGCTAATTCTTAGCATATTAAACGAGGGATATTGCATGAATTTTCATACAAAACTCTAAAATAAAATACATTATTTTACCTAAGAACCATCGCAAATATAACTAAGAACCAGCTCAATTACGTCAGCTTTAAAACAATAAAAACGCATCAAAATCGGTTCATTAGTTTAGTAGCTATTTTCTTTGTTTAAATTTGTAAAAACGTCACGGAAACTACGAGCTAATTCTCTAGAAAAGGAAATATCTCTACATTTAACAGTCAATACCAGTCCCATTTCCAAAAACATTAAACTAATTTTTCGTCCAGGATTTCGTTCCCGTGGGAATTTAGAAAAAAATATGTAGCCTATGTGTTAATCCAGGGTATCAGCTACCTCCATACCAAATTTTATCATGATTGGTCCTGCCGTTTGAGCGTGAAAGAGTAACAAACATCCAAACATATATCCATACAAAGTTTCGCCTTTATAATATTAGTAAGGATAATAATAATAACAATCGGTGTGACATTAGTGACATTACATTTAGAATATTTCTAATTGTCTTTAGAAAGGGCCTCTTCGTGTTGGCTTCGGCTTCACGCATGCCTTTCAAAAGTCCGGGACTTAATTTCCCAAGATTATGGGTTATGAAATGCCGCTAATTTTATTAAATGCGATGTCCAAAAACAGCGCCTAGCGGTGGCGAAACCTCAGGATCTACTAAGTCACAGAATAGAATAGAATAGAATGATCTTTATTGTATTCGATATGATGCTACTTAAAATAAGACAAGATTACATTAAATACATACAAATATACTTGAAAGGGTTTAAACACTCGCGCGATTCATCTACACCCGTGTGTGTAGGATTTGTATCGCACGCGCCGCAAACAAGCGCGCGACGGGTAAATACACACATACACATTCGTTCTTTTGACCCTACTGACTCTACGCCTATTCGCAAAGGTGCAGTCTTCCCCAGAGAAGAAGAAACTCCAGGCTGCTCTTTTAAATCGCATTACAAATTTTATTATTTTCAAATTTTAACTAAATCTGAAATAACTCTAGAGCTGAGCAGTTCATTCCCATGGCTGTTTGTCTGATAGATAATCAAAAATTCTGTAATAGCCCTTTTTGCAAAGTTTTTATTTAATTACTATCTTAAATTTTTGTTTAATTACAATGAGTCATAGTCTGGGCGTGGCGTGGCGTTGACTCATAACTGTTACAGGCGTAACCTTGAGGTGGAGATAAGTAATTGTTGTTCGAAAAACAGTGGATTATTTTAGTAGCTCTGAGCCTACCTCTTTCAGACAATACAAAATGTTAGAAAAGTCTTATAAATAAGGAGGGCTCCTTGTTGTTTTTTAAATTTAAAAATTCAGACAGTGGCACGTTAGGTTACCCATTTGCACTAAAAAATTCATCGCTATTACGAGTGAAATAAGGCTGTCGTCAAGGTCAACATGTGTAACCTGATGTGATGCCGGGTGTACTATGAGGCTGTCATGAGCGTAATTAAACGCCCCAACTTCGTCAAAATTGAGAAAAAATAAATAAATATCATTCAATATTCAATTTTCTGAACTGAAATATCCTTATCAATTTTTCGTTTTAACGCACATGTTAGTTAAACAATATATAATGTAATAAGTATATTAAATGTGATGTAATTCAACTTCAAAAATATCTTTATTTTATAGAACATTCAGGGTGTTACTTAAAATGAGTCAAAATTACATGAAATACATACAAACATGCATTAAAGGATTTAAATACATACATACATATTCGTTCTTTTGACCCTTCTGACTCTACAACTATTTTTAAGTGTAATATCATACAGAGTTATAACTCTAAAATACATAAAAAAATATGTACGATAACACAAACAGATACACACGTCGAATTTATAACACTACTCTTGTTTACCGAGAGTTTAAATAAGCACTAAAGTTACCATCAACAGAAAAAAAAAGAAAATTAACTTACCTTACTCAGCTAAGTCGCAGAGAACACTTTCACTTTTTATATTTTTTAATTTCGCTGATCAATTTTTTGTGTGCTAATTGCAAATGCAACTAGACTTGGGTGATAAATAACGTCACAGTGAAAAAATCACCGTGATCGGCTTACCAAGGATATCACAGTGACTTGGTTCGAAATATCAACAAATATCAAACCAAAATAACGTCGTTCCAGTCGCTCCGTGACTGGGCGTGTCAGCGTCTCAGGGCGCGCGCGGTGGATGGAACGGCGAGGGGCGTGCGGGTGGAACGGTCCGAACGGTCGGTGACTGATAACGGCGCGCCGCGGCGAGGTGCGGGGTCCGGTAGTTATTGTTTATTGTTCCTTGGCCTTGGATGTAATTGGCATGGTTTATTGTATTGGGCAATCAGGTAAAAAAAATGTGAAAGTAAGTCGTTAGTTTTTTAAGTTTTTTTTTTAGTTTCTAAGTAGCAAACAAACGGTTCAGACGCTATTTGTTTGAATATTGGTTTTATATTAATTTATTTTATTTTGGACTGATATAAATATGTAGAGTAAATTTAAGTGTTTAGTGTAGGTAATATGGAATAAACAGTGTTTTTTCAATCATAATGGTGGACTCTCGTAAAATGAAAAGTAGTTACTTGTGGAATTGTTTCGATTCTGTAGACAGTGTGGTGCAAGATATGTAAAGTAAAGCTTAGCTATAAATCTATAGCTATTGTTGAAGACCGCGGATCAACGCATTTGTTGAAGGTTTAAATCCGTCTTACACCTTGCCGAACAGAAAAACATTGTCAAATAATTACCTACCTCTCAATCAAACAACAAATAAAACAATTTTTTTTCACGTATGAACAAAGTTACTAATAAAAAACATACTCTAGTCACTCGACCTCTGCCCACACCTATAGCGTAACTTATACCAGTCATGATGGTTGATCGTGTCACTTTGTAGTATTACATACTCCTTGGTCAGGTTAGTCGCTTCTATCGGGCAAAATAACGTATGTGACAAAGTCACGGTGATTTTTCGCTGTGATTTCTAAGTAACTGGAACGACAGTCACGGCGATACAAAAGTCACTGTTTTTCCCAAGTCTAAATGCAACGGCGTAAGTGAGGCGAGGCCACTGATACAATGGCTATTTATAGTCTAAGGGTGGCAGGACATCAGCGGACAAAACGATACAACACTTGACAATAGTTGACAACAGTGATTTCTGTGAAATTCCCGACAAAAACGTACAACAGTTGACAACAGTGGACATAAGTGGATGACGTCATGAATTGTTAAAAAGAGATTAGATTAATACGAACAATTTCCGATTTGTTTCGAAAATAATTTGTAGCTAGTATAAAAAGAGATTAGATTAATACGAACAATTTCCGATTTGTTTCGAAAATAATTTGTAGCTAGTATAAAAAGAGATTAGATTAATACGAACAATTTCCGATTTGTTTCGAAAATAATTTGTAGCTAGTATAAAAAGAGATTAGATTAATACGAACAATTTCCGATTTGTTTCGAAAATAATTTGTAGCTAGTACAAAAAGAGATTAGATTAATACGAACAATTTCCGATTTGTTTCGAAAATAATTTGTAGCTAGTAAATCAAAGTTCAGTTATAAATATTTTTCCTTTAAAGGAAAATATTGTTTGAGAAAACAAGGTAGGTATTCTAAAAGAAAGACAACATTTTTTTTAAATAATCCTTTTAATAAAACGGAGCTTGGTTTTGGATACAGTTTATAGAACATTTTCTTAAATTTAAGTACATTATCTTCTATCTTATATACATCAGTATATTGTATGCAATGCAACATTATAATCTGTAAACTTAACTTTTTTAAATAGAGTTAACCCATCTTATAATAAAAAAAAAACAAATAATATGTTTTTGTCATTATTTTAACTACATGTTTTTTATTTTACACAAGTTTTCTTATTGTAATTAAACTTACTATGACATTAAGTCTTTGAGTTGATAACTATAAGAATTAAGGTAGATAAAGTCTAAGAACTAAATAAAAAAAATTACAAATTTTTAGCTTCCCGTCCGGGACTTCGTTCCCGTCCGAATTTCGGAAACGAATTATACATATGAAAATCCGTTCAATAGTTTTTGAGTGAAACGAAGACGTAATATACAAACATCCATTTTTATATTATAGAGTAGGAATGTACTAAGTACTTATATTACTTCAAACAAAATGACGGCTTTACATTAAACATTATTGGGCCTTTTTATAATTCGAACGGCACGACACGGCACTTCAAAATTTGAATTATCATTGCACTCTTTTTTTTTCTTTTTTTTATTATAACATGGGTTAACTCTTGACCTCAATCTTGACCTCAATCTTGACCATAAAGGCCAATGATGAGGGCGACGATGGAGCGAGTTAACCCAGAAAATCTCATATCATAGAGAAAATCTCTTATGTTCTCAGCTTCTAGTATTACTAATTACATAGCGAATTATAAAAAGGCCCATTAAACACATAAAACACATCGAAAATCAAAATAAATGAATAAAAGTCTAAAAACACATATTAAAGTCCCTAACGAATCCTATCAAAAATCATTGAGTCCTCTCGGACACACCGAAGCACAACATTTGAATCTATTCAACAAAACTAGCACTGAGTTATACCACGATTCAATCCGTAACCGTGTATAAAAATAGAACACAGATATGAAAAGAGAACGCAAGCGCAACACAAAACGTATTCGTGATCGCAAACTCGTGGCGGGAATCGAACTAGTGGTGATGGTGGCTGGCTTGATTTTCGGTACGTCGTTGTTGCCACTACCTAACCGCCGCCGCCGCGCCTTTACAGCAGACGATAGGGCTGCCACACGTTATCCAATTATTTATTTGATTTATATGACTTACTTCACAAATGCACAATGGCGGACTTAATCAACTAATCAACCTTAGAATGATTAGTAGAGGATCATAGCAGGTGCATACCTCTATGGAAGTGAGAGACTAAAAGGAAATATTATATACTAGCATTCCGCTCGGGACTTTGTTCCTGTGGGAATTCGGGAAAATTATGTTGCCTATGTTACTCAAGGACAATGTAGCATCCTAATGGTGAAAAAATTAATTTTGAAATCAGTCCCGTAGTTTTTGTTTATTTGTTACATACAAAAATACAAATCTTTCCTCTTTATAATATTAGTTTAGACTAGCTTTCGGCCCGCGATTTCGTTTTCTTAGGAATTTGGGAAAATTATGTAGCCTATTTGTTAACCCAGGGTGTCATCTACCTCCACACCAAATTTTGGCAAAATTTGTCCAACTGTTTGAGCGTGAAAGAGGAACAAACATCCATAGATATACATCCACACATCCATACATCTATACTACCTCACAAACTTTCGCATTTATAATATTAGTAGGATGAAAGACATAAGATTTACACTAGTTCCACTTGTTTATTTTATTAATTTTAAACTAGGACACGCCTGAAGAAGAAGTAATCGAAACTGGTCGCATAAAAACATTAAATAAACAAGTGGAAAGTGTAAAAATCATTTACCCTACTTGACATAGTTCGTCGATTTAAATTTTTTTCTTTTTCACATTTTGGCGTTCAAAATCGGCGATTTTGATTTTTCCAAATTTGTATAAGTACTTTCTATGATATTAGCGCCGTCATGACGAATCAAACGACGTGTCATTTATCAAAATAGGCCCACGCGTTTGGTGTAAACAGTGCCACAAAGGTACAAACCCACATACATACATTCAATAGAGAATGAAGAAAATAGGAATGGATGAGGTAAAACAAGAACAAATACAAAAGATTAGCATAAAGGATATAATTGGGTTCGCTGAAGCTTCTGGGAGGCTTAAAGAGGTGGAACTGTCAGCGCAGAGGTAAAACTCATGCGCTGTTATGAGGAATTGGGTGAAATGGCCCTAAACAACTGGACTGATCACCCGCCTATGCCTGACTGGCGTCATAGATAGATAGATAGAAACACATTACCTTCGTTTGCGTCGCGCAGTCGGGTAAAAAGTTTGTCAACCCTAGGCAAAGCGCGTGGCGGCTGGCCTGGCGCCGAGTCATTGCTCGACATTGAAACAAGTTCATACATGTTCGCTCGTATGACATCATTTTAGATTAAAAAATGTAAGGATTGCCGCAACTCAGGTTACCACACGCGTGCACTCTGTGTTGTTGTGATAAGGGCGGTTTTGAAATAAAAATGGTAAAAATGCGCTGGCCTCTGTACTTACTCTTTGATAAAATGGTATTGAGTATTTAATAAATGATAATACGTTTTTAATATGATGATTAGTATTAGTATAAGTATTAGTATTACATCTTAGATGGAAAGGATTTGCCTTCAAACCAAGTTTATGTTTTGGGAAAAAAAAATATTTTTATTCAATACTAGCTTTCCGCTCGGGACTTCGTTCCCGTGGGAAATCGGGAAAAATCATGTACCCTATGTCCATCACTGATAATGTAGCTTTCTAATGGTGAAAGAATTTTTCAAATCGGTCCAGTAGTTTCGGAGCCTATTCAATGCTAACAAACAAACAATCAAATCTTTCCTCTTTATAATATGTATAGAAGATAAAGAAGTTGCCTGAAATCTATTTAAAAAATTTAAAAAAGGCAAATTATACGGAAAGGCGTTAAAATGAAATAAGTGCGGGTGCAAAAATACATACATAAATCTACTTACATATACTACATTACATACACAATGTACCTAACATAAATAACTAAGTACTTATCTTATATATAAAATTCTTGTAATATATAATATTACCAACACCCAACATATACCTTACAGAAATACACAATGGAAAGATATTAACATTTTACGGAAAGAACAAGAATATACAGGGCTTTAGGTTACTCTCTTTTAATCTCTCGGGTGGTTAATCAGTCCATGAAACTGAACAACTTCCCTAAGGAACATATAGGTCAAGATACGAAAAAAACAATGTTGAGTTCCCATACAAACTTCATCAGCATATAGCGCATTTCGTAAAGGAGATCAAAATTTTTTTTTCGTATCTTGACCTATGTTCCTTAAAGCCCGCGGTAATAAGTAAAAAATTAAACCAACTTGAAAAATAACTAAAAGTAAATAATAATAACAATAAAAATAATAGAACACAAGGAATATTTTGGGTTTCAATAGCAGACTCAACATAACTTAACTTGACCATACCTACACGATAAGAAGAAAAAGAATAGACTCTGAGATAGTTTTAGTGGACTCATTCTTAGTTTATGCAATTTGGAAGTTTAAGCTATATATATTCTCTTGTAAATGAAGGTATCTTAAAAAAGAAAAAAGAAAATTGCGTAAAATCTCCAAACCAAAAAACAAAACACGCTACACTAGGTATTTGCTTTAAAAAAACTACCAAGGAGTATCGAAAAATGGCTCTTTTTACCACTAGGCGGTGTTAATGTGACCCCACTTATTACAATCGGTGGAATAACCATCGGAAATGTTTTTCCACTGAAACAGAGTAGGCGAAACTGTTTGGAACTAATTAAAAGCCGAAACTCAGTCATTATGCCTAGATAACATACGGTAGACTGCAGAGTGGGTATTTTTTATTAGAATAAAATCGAAAATAGGTACTTTATTTCGGTACAACACAGATACTGCTTCCATGCTGGACTGGGAGTGGAAGAGAAACTTCAAATGTACCAGCTGCCTACTCTTCCCAGGTACCTATAGATACAGTAAAAGTCTGTAAGTGGGATACAAGGGCAACATAGGCAAGGAATGAAGAAGAATTTTAGGGAATTTCTACGGGAACGATTTTAGGAAATCCCTTCCACTTTAGGGTGATCGGTTGAGAATAACACCACCCCATCTTTTTCCGTGGGTGTCGTAAGAGGCGACTAAGGAAACAAAAATAAGGCCTGCCTCCTAGTAATCTATCTTAGGCAACGACATCTCAGTTTGTTTTCAATCTGAGGTGGCGTCTTATGGTCTCATGCGGTGTGGTAGGCTCTGTAAAGGGCCGCCTGGTTCGCGACCACCCTCCTACCGAAGTCCGACGCCAAACAGCTCGCTGTGTTCCTTCGGTGCGTGGGTGTACCAGTGCCTTAATTGGCATTTTCTGGGTTAACTCGCTCCATCGTCGACCTCATCTATGACCTTGGTCAAGATTGGGGTAAAGAGTTAACCCATCTCATAATAATTAAAAAAACGAAGCCCGGGCATCCTTAAGTTTCTAAATAATTTACGGTCAATGCACATCTATAACGTGTTAAATGTCTCACCTACAAACGAAAAAAGAGCTACGAGCCGATCGGTAAAGTTAAGCAACGTACACAGAGACAGGGACTACAATGGGCCTTCTTATAATTCGAACGGCACGGCACGGCATGACAGAATTTGTATTACCATTGTGTTCCCAGCTTTTAGTATCACTAGTGCATAGGAGGCAATGGTAATAAAATTTTGCCGTGTAATATAATACTAGAAACTCCTATGTAAAAGTAATACTAGAAGCTGAAAACATAGGGGGCAATGGTAATTCAAATTTTGGAGTGCCGTGTCGAATTATAAAAAGTCCCTATGGTTAACCAAAGTGGCAGATCATCACGAGCGTTTCCCGACTGTTGTCGATTGACTACAGTCGTTAAAACCAAGTCAGAGTTTGAAACCTCTGACACCAGGGTCAGCCAAGTTCGCCACAAACTTGACTATACCTACACGATAAGAAGAAGTGTCTACCCTTGCAATCTGTGTATCTTTTCACACAGTTCGATCCCATTCATTTCGCTGAGGAAAAGCGATAATCGACATCCGATCCAGTCGGTAAAATTTTATTTTCTCTTTATTAAAGGGGGACCCGAATAAACGGGTCTAAATGTCACTTTAAAGAAGGATTTAATTATTTTAAACGACGATGGCTAGCTAAAATAAAATAAAGCGTTACTGTTCAATCTGATTGTTTTTTAACTCTCGACAAAAAAAGAGGGGTGTTTCAAGTTCGACAGTGTGTCTGTCTGTGATTCTAGCATGCGACACTAACGTGATCGCATCTTAATCAGTCAATTCGTTTTGGAGCTACGACGCCGCAGACAGATACACAGACTCACCTTTTGTAAGGGTTAAAACCAAACTGCATGTTTCATTCTGCAATTCTTCACAAAATATTGGATTGTTAGAAATCGTATCTGGTTGAATTCATTAAGAACCCTCAATACAGTTTCGTATGTAGCGGGTTCCGCACAAAACTTATTTATTGCTATTGATTTTCAGTTTGACACAGATACGGAGTCAGTTTCGGGCCATTGAATGACATTGGGCCATTGTTTTTTTTTAGCTCCCGACAAAGAAAGTGGGGTGTTTTAAGTTTGACGTGTGTATCTGTGTATTTGTATACCTGTGTATATATGTGTATGTCTGTGGTATCGTAGCTTCTTAACGAATGGGTCGGTTTTGATATGGTTTTTTTTGTTTGAAAGCTGAAAGAACTTGATCAAAATTGGCGCCGCAAAATAAGGAGAGCTGTCCTTACATAAAGTGGGAAAGATCAAAGAAGAAGAAGATCAAATAGGAATTTTTACTAGTTTTAATCATATCGTCACGATTTTTGTCTTAAATGTAACTGGAGACTTTTAAATGAGTATACGATATTTCGCTGCTGTTGCAAGCACCATGGTCATCCGTGACCATGGTGCTTGCAACAGCACCGAAATATCGCATACTCATTTAAAACAAAAATCATGGTAAGAACCCGTTACCTATAATATATGTTTAAAACTAATGAAAATAACCGCGAATCTTAAACAAAATACTCCAACGAGGCCCAAACCTAAACCCTGAGTTACCCCCTGTTCTATTTGTGAGCTCGAACTTTTGTTCACAACATCCATCCCTGGATGTCCGTAAGGCGAAAACATTGTGTTTCAACAAATAAAACTTTTTCAATACCTACACAATATACAGGAGTAAGAAGCAGCTTAGCAAAAACTGATGAAGCGCTCGTAGCCTAGTGGCACTCGCTAAGCGATAGCCAACTGGGCTAATGAGCCAGACTTGTAATCCGAAGGTCGTGGGTTCAAATCCTGGTGCGGGCCTGTACCACTAAATTCATCTTTTCGGATTTATGTACGGATTTCTAATTATCACTTGCTCAACGGTGAAGGAAACCCGCCCGCCCAAGAAAATTTTCGAAAGACGAGTGGTCCACCAACCCGCATTGGGCCAGCGTGGTGGACTATGGCCTAAATCCCCTTCGTGTTTTGAAAGGAGGCCCGTGCCCCTCGATGGGGACGTATATGGGCTGGTAAAAAAAAAACACGAGCGTTTCCGTGCTTCGGTGGGCACGTTAAGCTGTCGGTGCTGGCTGTTGTCGATTGACTACAGTTGTCAAAACTAGGTCCGAGGCTATTTGGTGGTTTGAAACTCTGACACCAGGGTTAGCCATGTTCGCCACATACTTGACTATACCTACACGATAAGAAGAAGAAGAAGCAAAAACTGATATCCTGAATTCCAGGGGTAGTTATATTGCATTATTTTAGAATAACATTTTTTTCATGAATTTTATTAAAATGTTTATTTTTTTTATGTTTTCTGATTTATAATTTAACTACTTATTCGAGTACACTCAACTTTTCAAAAAAAAAAACAAAGGGTTGCACTTCGGGATTGCCGGCAGAATTTAACTTATTTTTTCTATGTCTATGATTAATCCTTATTAATATTATAAATGTGAAAGTAGGGATGTTTATAACGCTTTCACGCAAAAACTACTCAACCGATCAAATGAAACTTTGTACACATATTCTCGGAGGTACTAGAAGTAACATAGGATAGCTTGTATGGAAATAAAATAAAATACACAAAAAGAGTCCGTTATTCTCTCAGGATTCGAACCCTCGACCTGTTGCTTACAATCTGGCAACTTTTCCACTCGACCAATCTGTCTACCTTCATTTCAGTAAAACAGTCTATCGGTATTTGCGCGGTATGTGCGAATAATCGTTGACATCGTTGTCATCTGTCATAGAGATAATTTTACCATAGTAGGGCTGTCAGCCGTCCGGGTTTCCACCCATACTTCAAAGTGCACAACGCTGCTAAAGAAGTTTTCACTTCAAAAAAGGTGGCAACCCTATCCTACGCATTTTCGATCAGGGTCACGTGACATCTGACGCGAGTTCATCACGAGTTTGTGCTCAACGCCGCTAAAGAAGTTTTCACTTCAAAATACATAGAAAAAATCTTTATGTTATAGGACATTCAGGATGCCATTTATAACAAGTCACGATTACATGAAATACATACAAACATACATTAAAGGATTTAAATACATCCATATGCGTTCGTTCTGTTGACCCTACTGACTCTATGCCTATTCGCTATTCCCCAGAAGAGAACAGGCAAGAAACTCTGAGGGTGCTCTTTTTAATCGCAATACAATTTTCACTAATTCTGAAATAACTCTAGAGCTGAGCAGGTCATTCCCATGGCTGCTTGTCTAATAGATAATTAGAAATTTTGTAATAGTTCTTTTTGCAAAGTCGAACATAGAACCTCCCCTCCTCCTTTTTTGAAGTTGGTAAAAAGGCCCATTGAAGTATTTGCTAAGCTATCCCTTACACCCTGTATTCACGGAGCAAACACGTAGCTTTTTGTTTTCATTTAACACAGCTAGAAATTTTAATTTCACACAAAAGAATCTTCGTTTAAAGTCAGTTCTAAGTTTTGTTATTGATTGTTTTTTGTATCGGGTTGTTTTACAATGGAATAAAATCTTTTTTTGTATTTGTTTGAAGTATTGTTAAGACTGTTGGGATTGATTAAAATGTATTGAACGACTTTTAAACTAAGCCAAGATAACCCTAAAATTAAAAAAAATATATATATCACCCTCTTTATTCATCACTTTTAACTTTTAAACGACTAAACCAAATACATATTTGGTCATATATATACTCGTATTTGGTCAAATATAGCTAAGGACCATCTCGATTTCGTCAGCTTTTAAACCAAAACACCACATCGAAATTGGTTGTGATTTAGGAGCTACGATGCCACAGCTAGCACACAGACACAAATGTTAAACTTGTAACAGCCCTCTTTTTTGTCTGGGGTCATCATCATCATCATCATCTCAGCCGCAAGACTTCCACTGCTGGACATAGACCTCTCCCAGGGATCTCCACCTCGATCGGTAATCGAAAGGTTTCGGGATCAAATCCTGGTTCAGGCCTGTACCACTAAATTCGTCTTTTCGGGTTAGTGTACGGATTTTCTAATTATCATTTGCTCAACGGTGAAGGAAAACATCGTTATGCAACCCGCTCGTCCAAATTCATTTTCGAAAGACGAACGGTCCACCAAACCGCATTAGGCCAGCGTGGTGGACTATGGCCTAAAATCCCCTTCGTGTGTCGAAGGGATGCCCGTACTCCTCGGCACGAAAGGTAACACAATGAGCTAAATTGCTAATTTGAACTCGGATATCGCCAAAAGCCATTTCATCTCAAGCGTTATAAATACCTCCTCTATATGCGGATCCCTAAATCAGTCGGGTTCAGTGAAGCTTACCATTTCAATCAATGGAAACTTTATTAACTGTTACTGGTGCCCTATTTAGAAGGCGATGACACTTCAGATTCGAAAAATGTGCTTTTCCAATGAATGCCGATGACGTATTTCTTTTTATCCAACATTATTTTTAACCTAAGACATGTGTATCTGTGTGTCTGCATGTGGCATCGTAGCTCCTAAACGAATGAATAGATTACGATGCGGTGTTTTAATTTGAAAGCTGACTTAATCGAGATGGAGAGATTAACCGAGATGAATTAATCGAGATGTTTCCTAATTATATTTAACCAAAATTGGTTGATCAAACACAGACAGACACACAGATACACAGACTCACAGATACACACGCCGAAGCCCGAAGCGACGCGATTCTTCCCGCCAAAAATCCAAGATAGCGGATATTACATTTTTGGATGGCGGTCGGCGGGTAAGACGCTTGGTGACGCTTTGGGCTTCGCCCTACGTGGAGTTCGGCCTTCGGCCTCAAAAACCACCCCTCTTTTTTGGTCTTAAATTAAAAAAGCTTATAAAAAAACTTTTATATCACACTATATCTAGCAGTGTCCTTTGACCTTCAAAACACCCGTGTTTTCTTCCTAGACCAGGTTACGCAACTGTACCGTCCCCGGTCATGACCTTGAGATTTTGGCGGGAAGCCAAATGGCTGTTTGTACGCGCGGGGAAGCTGGGTTTAGATACACACCCGCATTCTTTCTACCCGGGCCGGGTGCTATTGTCGATCTCCATTTATAAGTTCTTGTTTCAAAAAAAGTATTATAGGTAACTAGCTTTCCGCCCGGGGCTTCGTTTCCGTGGGAATTTGGGAAAAATATGTAACCTATGTGTTAATCCAGGGTGTAAGCTACCTCCATACCAAATTTTATCAAAATTGGTCTTGCCGTTTGAGCGTGAAAGAGGAACAATCATCCATACTTACAAACTTTCGCTTTTATTAATTAATAGTTTGGTTAAAGTTATCTTTTCTCGCTTTTCCTCCGCCCTGAGACTCTCAGGGGAGCATCAATGGTTTTAAAACCACTTGATGCCACTGTAAGGGCTGGTGCTTACAGTGTGTCAGGATTAATACGCAGCTGGAAATTATATTGGAAATAAAACTCGACCGCTGACATTGAGCGTCTTTATTGCACTACTGCTTTTTAATCTTATCGTGTAGGTAAGGTCAAGTGTGTGGCAAACTTGGCTAACCCTGGTGTCAGAGTTTTCAAACCGCACAATGGCCTCTGGCCTCCAGGGTTTCAACGACTGGTTTTAACGACTATAGTCAATCGACAACAGCCGGGACGTGCCCTCCGAAGCACGGAAACGCTCGTGATAAATTGCCGTTTTGGTCACCCATCAGGTTCCCTGCCAGTGTGTACTTTGCTTAACCTCACTGATCGGTTGAGATCAGCGAGCGCCATTGGGCTACGAGCGCTTCATTATTTCTAAAACTAGGTTACGCCTGAAATTAATTCTTAAAATACGTAATTAATGTAGTCTGTACAGCCACGTTTGGCATAAATTCAGAAATGATAAGATAAAATAAGATAAGTGGTGAGATATAGTCAGCCTTACCCCCACAATACAGCTAAAGCCTGGCGTCCCACTTACTGACTTTTACAGTATGCCTGGGAAGAGAAAGCAGCTGGCACATTCTACGTTTTTCATTTACTCCTAGTCCAGCATAGATTAAAGATATAAACAAAAAAAATGTTTTCGATACCTTCATAAAAAACTGTAATAGGCATTTGTTCATTATATTTAACTAGATCTCCTGTAACCAAATTGGAAATAATAAATGGGACCAACATACAATATAAATGAGTCCATATTTTCCGTATATAACATTAGAAGTAAGAACGCTTCTCTTCATATTGCATTGGGTTCCGTAGAGTCAAAATGTAAACTTCAAATAATTGCGGTGTATTAATAAATGGTTGCTATAAAAACTGATATCTGATTGCTATGTTTGCATGCATTGAGTTGAAGTTGGATTTTTTTTTTACTTAGCCCTAATGCAATGAATAATAACAAAAATTCTTTGACATACATTCCTATTGTAGAGTCTACGTACAGCGGCGAGTGTCGCCTCTAAGATTTGATTGGTTTTTGTTTGCATTGAATAGGTTCTAAAACTACTAAACCGATTTAGAAAATTCTTTTATCATTTGAATGCTACATAATCCCTGAAAAACATAGGCTACATAATTTTCCCGAATTCCTAGAAGAACAAAGTCCCGGGAGGAATGCTAGTATTTGATAAACGTATGTGGTCTACTATTTTCTAAATTCTCAATGAATTCAAACGACGAATATCTAATAAAACTAACGTAACTTATTTACCATTATATTTTAAGACTTTTTAAACAATTTTTGCTGGTTTTTTAAACAATACAGGCATATAGCCTAATTCAGGCATTGGTATTAATTTGTCTTATTATTAATAATATGTTTAGTCTTAAGTTTCATTAATTGCCGCTCTAGTTTTCCAATAAACAATTTAAAAACTTTTAAAACCAAGAATGCAGAAAAACCAACAGCATAAAAAATACGTTATCGATAAAAAGTTTTCTATAGACCATTTAAGCAACGGAACCCCAAAAAGGGATACGCGAGCCATTTTTCTCAAGAACAACAGAGAGGCTTGGTGGTATAATATGATTATGGTATGTTATAATATATTATTTAATGTTACGTAACATTTTGCCTTCAGAAAATAAGTATTCAGGAATTTATGTAGTAATTTTTATTTACTCCAATGATGACCCATTCTTCGTACCTTTTTAGCGTAGGTACAATCTAGTGTTTGACGAACTGCACTAACTTAGCAGCTCAAGTATAACGTGTTTGCGGTCAAATTGTAACAAAGTGTCAAAATGACAACGCCAGAGGGTAAGAAAGCCTTGCGCGGTTCTCTCGTGCAATCAAAGTGAAGTTTTACAGTCATCGCGGGCCGTACTAAGTTGATGTTTGCTATCTCAAAATAATTATTTTTGAAGTCTCCTATGAGGCTGATATGAGCGTTTATTAACGCTCAAAGCCTCGGCAAAATAATAATAATAATACGTTTATTTCTTCAGAACAGCACACACATACATTTAAAATAAAAGTTCAAAATATTCTTATCCTACTATACAAGTTTAAGCTTGCATATATCTGCCGCAGTGAGGAAAAAGGCCTGGGCTCAGCGACTAATGCCAGACTGATTATCAGGCTGGCAACACTGATTTTCAGCCCTCGCCCAAAATGATAATTGAATATATCTAAAATTAAAAAATGTTAAACAGCCCCGACGTTCGATAGCTTATAACTTTTAAACGACGGATAACCATCTGAATTGCGTCAGCTTTCAACCAAAAAAAAAACGCATCGAAATCTATCTATTCGTTTGGGAGCTGCGATGCCGTATACAGATAAACAGAGGTCAAACTTATAACACCCCTCTAATTTCTCGAGGGTTAAACAAAAGTATCAGTACAAGACTTTCTTTTTATCACCATTTTACTTGACTGGGAATCGACCCCGTTGATTCACTACAACTGAACACTACACGGTCACATTTTCCTATTTTCCAGGGCCTTATATATCAGACTCAGAAAAAATAACAAAATAGCATTGGGTCACACTATCTTGTCCCATAAATAATGAGAAAATATATTACAATTGTATTTATGTGTATCTGTACTTCTGTAGAGGGTCGTGATTAAAATATAGCTGTGGCGTTGGAAGACAGACTTCTTAGAAATTTATTAAGATAGAATATAACAGCGGGGAAAGCCAAGTTGGTATGAGCCAGACTTGTACCTAAACGGAACGTTGCGGGTTGAAGTCCTGGTGCAGGCCTGTACCACTACGAATTTATGTACGAATTTCTTAATAATTTTATCACTTGCTCAGCGGTGAAGGAAAACCTCGTGATGAAACCCGCACTTCTGAAAATATTCGTTTTCTAAAGGCGCGCAGTCTAACAACCCGAATTGGGCCAGCGTGGTGGACTATGGGCCTAACCTGAATCCCCTTCTTGTTTCGAAGGGAGGCCCATGCCGCTCGGTAGGGACGTATATGGGCTGGTAAATAAAAATAATATCAAACGTACCCCGAACGAGAAATAGGAGGAAGAAGAGTTCCTATCTCAAAACGAGGGGTGTTATAAGTTTGATGAGTGTATCTATGTGCCTGTCTGTGTCATCGTAGCTCCTAAAAAAATGGATCGATTTCGATGCGGATTTATTGTTTGAAAGTTGACGTAATGGAGATGATTCTTAGGTATAAATGATCAAATTTGGTGCAGCTGTTTAAAAGTTATAAGCAACCAAATGTTGGGAGCGATACATTTTTTAAATTGTTTGAGTTATTATAATGTGTACTATCTTCCTCTACCTTTTTGATGCTCTGAGTAAGAAGTATTTGCTCAAGGGCGCTCCAATGACGCCTAAGTAAATATATTATGTAAGTAGATATAAATACTTAAGTAGAAAGTCTTATGAGTGGAAAATTTGATATTAATGCTATCAGATTTATGGGTGAAGTAGTCTCAACTCTATCTAAAGATATTCTACAACCGTAGCGAAGACGTTATTTTTGTAAATATAATATGTACTCCTGAAACTTAAGAAAATGTATAGAGATACTTTATATTAGTTTTAGTGAAACTTAAGGGGGTGACTCTACCAATGAAACTAAACAACTTTTTCTGAGGAACACACATGAAATTCACCAACTAAATCTTGTTATTACCATATTTTTTAAATTTGTGGCGAACTTAACTAACCCTGGTATCAGAATTTTCAATGGCCCCTGACTTGTTTTTAACGACTATAGTCAATCGACAACAGCCGGTATCGACAGCTTAACATGCCCTCCGGATCACGTGGCACGGCGGTAAAAACAACGTAAAATGAATCTTAAAAGCTACGGAGCAACTGTTTTTTTCGTCTGTCGCTCCGTCTTCAGGCAGCGGATGTCTCTTCGTGCTTCTATTTTCGGCAAAAATACCTTTGCTTCGTAGTTATTATGATTCATTTTACGTATTAATCTTGTGTATATTACAATTTGTGCCCCTTACCTGTGACACAAGCTACCTAGCAAAGCAACAATGCTTACCATGGTCTATCCGGAACAAAGGAACAGCTGTGAACGTCACTTTTCGAGAAGTTTGAACTTCAAATGCTGGTGCGTAACCAGCTGTAGATGCTTACTGACTTGGAGAAACGGCCCAAGTCAAAAGCGTTAGTACATTGTTATCATTGGCGTATTTGGGGTCATTTTTCAGAGGGGCCCTGGACCCTGACGGTCAGTTAGGTGTGATTAGTAATATAACTCTTAAATAACTTTACACTTAAATAGTCACTTCGCCTTCTGGCGAGAAAAATGACGCATCGGTTTTTGTGTTATCAATGTACTCTGCGCAACCAATTTTATTTATAGTCAATGCTTTCATCCACATAGGTAACCAAATAACTGATTTCAGACGGTCATGTAATTAATATAAGCACCTGTTGCCATGCTTTTGCCACGTAATTGCGATCATGCGATCATCCACGTAAACTATTTGAAGTCTGTCATGCTATCATCCATGTACACAACTAACCGATAACAAACCGTCATGTAGTCATCTACATAAGCAACTTACACATGCCGCGACTCTAATGGTGATCAGGGGCTCTACGATCGAGGGATGGCTGATGATTGTCACTATCTGTCACTGTCATCTGTGAAGCGCAAGACTGACGTTCGACGCTTCAAAATTTGGGTTGTAGATAGTATAGAGTAGAGCCTTAACTGCTCTAGCATAAACAATAAGATTTCACTCCCATAAAGTTGATTACCAAGGAAAACATAACCATAAATGCATAAACCGAAGGTAACATTTCTTTTGCATTCAATTGACGTTGACACATGATTTTGAATAAGCATGTTTAATTCAAAATGCAAAAGAAATGAAAACTTCTTTACAATTAAATAGGGGTCTACTTTCATTATACTGATTTGAGAGAGAATGGGAGAGAAGTCTCATTGGGTATCCTAGGGCAGCAGTTCCCGCGCCTCCTTCGCTGTCTCTCATAACTTGTCAAGCAAACCTTTCATTGTAGCTACATTATAACGTGCCGAGTAATTGTTTTCCGCCGCCCCGTTTGCTACCAATTCGACGATACAAAGTTTTAAGTTATTCCGCTACATAGTTACTGATGCAATATAGGGATGCAAGCAGTAATGTTGCTTTATACTGCATTTTAATCGTAACATTAATATGATCTTTGGTGATCTTGGCCTTAAGTGCTACAGGAATAACTTCAAAAATAAAACGGCAGGGAGATGATCATGATTTGAAAAATTTCGTAGGGGGGTTTGAACCCCCAAAACCCACCCCTGGCTACATCCATGTCTCTTGGACCTTTCTTTTGGCGATTTCTAACACTTCCTTGTTGGTTTTATTTACTCCATTCTTTCTTAACGTCATTTTAACAAAAGCTTCACTTGGTATCTTTGCATTTACATTAGGCGAGACTGTCTTTGTATGGCTTAAAGCCAAATATTGTTTAAACGGAAGGCGTGACAAAAACATACTTTAACACTCAAATATATATGTTGCCTTTACATTTTACTATGATATATCATCATCATACTCAGCCAACATCAACCTACTGCTGGGTATAGGCTTCTTCTCTGTAGTGCTAATTGTCACGGTCCTGTGATAACCTCATCCATAAAAGACCCGTCAATGTGACGCCATTGTCTGACCATCGGGCTGGTGGTATGCCCACTGGCCTTGTCGCTCCCCTTGGCCACCATTCTGTGACTGCCTTGGTCCACCTGTCTGAGACAAATTCCACAACTGGTTAAGCAACGCACACAGAGGCAGGGAACCTGATGGGTTACCAAAGTGGCAATTTATCACGAGCGTTTCCGTGCTTCGGAGGGCACGCTAAACAGTCGGTTCCGGCTGTTGTCTTTGACTACAAACAGTCGTTAAAACCAGGTCAGAAGCCATTGTGCGGTTTGAAAACTCTGTTGCCAAGGTTAGCCAAGTTCGCCACACACTTGACGATACTTACAGGATAAGAAGAAGAAGTTTTTATGTAGTCTGTAGACAAATATTTTCATTTCATTCAAATGTCTGTATTACGTGTTCGCGTATTCTTTATATTTATTTCTCATATTTCATTTGCTAGCTAATATTTAGATTATCTACGTATTAGAATATTTATCTTCCGAGAATAAATGTTTATCTCTGTCTATACTAATATTATAAAGAGGAAAGATTTGTTTGTTTGCATTGAATGGGCTCCGAAACTATTGGACCAATTTGATAAATGCTTTCACCATTAGAATCCTACATTATCCGTGATGAACATAGGATACATGATTTTCACAAATTCCCACGGGAACGAAGTCCCGGGCGAAAAGCTAGTATAATATAAGCTGTCTGTGTTTACATGTTTAGAGGTAGAGTCTAGTTTTATAATAATTTAATAATTGTTTTGAATGTATTTTGTTTTGTTTGCCAAATAAATACCTAAATATCACCTGATTCTATGAAAGAGTGAATAGGCATCTTCTGGATGAGCCCCATCAACTATTGGCCCTAAAGCTAGATTTTGGTCGAGTGCGAAGCCATTTCCTTAAGAAAATGTTAGTGATATTGGCGCTGCCTCTTGATCGACTGGTTCTGGGTTCAATTTCCAGCCAGGGCAAATTTTTGTGTAAAAAGCAGATGTCTGATATCGGTTCATATATGCTTTTGTTTGTCTTTATATATGTTCCGAGGGATCCACGATACAAGGGAAACCGTAAGTGTGGGCCTTTAAGTGTGTAGAATTTATAAATAGAATAGAATAGTTTACTTACTGATAGTACTATTTACAGCAGATATACTGCTACCAACTTTTGTCGAGTTAAGTCTTTGCCAACTGCTCTAGAGCAGTTCGTTAGGTAGTTGCTAATACGGGCTTTAGTTCAACGGTTTAAACATTGTAAAACTGTACTCCAGCTTTGAGTTTTGTCGCGGTCGAATAAATTAAATTTTGAGCTGTTTTGCTAAGAGAAGTTTTGGATAAGAAAATTGCTAAGAACAATGTCGATGAATTTGATGCTCAGTTACTCGTATATCTTGTAAACAAAATTGTTGAAACTCCTACAAATACAATAGTTTTTAAAAACTCCGTACACATTTATCGGCAAAATTCAGCCATACTACAATGTACCAATGTTACGTCTTTTCACCTGAATTTAATAATAAAATACTTTTGAACTTTGAACAATTTCGATACTAAAAGAATATCTTCACCAGAGAGCCAGGCTGGTTACTTTATACTAAAATCCCTGGGATAGACAGATAGACAGATTACGTAGCTTTGGTTTTGGAGCCCTACAAAAATTGGTTTGAGTTGTTTTACACACAAGACAGACAATTTGTATGCGATAATATCATAATTTGTACGTAACCTTACATACTAGGTTGACTGGAAGAGATCGCCTTGTGGGTTAAGTCTGCCTTTGTACCAAATGTCGCTTTATTTTTTAAATCATATTTTATGTACCTTTATGTACCTTTTTATTACATTAAAGTGTTGACTTTTTGATCTCATTTGTATACTTAAGTAATTAGATTTTAGATACTTCTTTGTTTTTCAGTTTTTTTTGTTTTACTTTAATTACGTTGTTGCCATACTTGTAAAGAAAATGTTGTGTGTACTTTTAATTGGCAAACATATTTATAATAATAACCTTAAACTGCCTTAAAAATGATAAATTAGGCATATAGTATGAATTATTTGTTTTTTTTGTGCTCTTAAATCCAATATAGGTTTATTTTAGTGTAAATTTTAACTTTTTTAAATATATATATTTTTTAATAGTGACTTGTGAAAGTAGTCTACACTTTTCTTAATAATGGACATGAATAAATATTTTAACTGAATCTTGACAAAAATTTGTAAATTTTCAAATCTTTTTGGCTATTAAATTTGTATTTGAACTGGGGTCTCTCAGACCCCACCAGGCATATGATGTAATTTTTATTGACCAGGCATGCCAAGGGTTAATAATATATCTCGCTGTTAGTAGACCTTTAAATAAACAAATAATTAGTGTTTGCTTTGTAATTTTGTTGTAAAATAAAGTATTCACTTACATACATACATCAGAATAACACATAGGCTACATAATTACCCTAAAATGCCCCGAGAATGAAGCCTCGGGCGAAAAGCTAGTATTTGATATTACTGAATTGACCCCATAAGCTTCCATAAGCCGTTACCGTTACCGTTACCGTTACAATGGCCACCCCGCCCAGCAGTTCTGCCACAAAGACTCAACGACGATAATCACCTCGGTCTGGCCACTGTGGCACGAATGCACAAATCCCACTATTCATGCTACATTTCAAAAATGTAATGGATTGAGTGATCCGACATTCGTACCAACTAGTACAGTCGATCTGTCTATCGCCGCGGTCAATGGTCGACGGGGCACCATAAGATAGAGACTGTGACTGTATGGGGCTGTTGCAGCAGGATGTGGAGTGGATAGGAAAGGTGAGTCAACAAGAATACCAGCATCGAGCCAACGTAAGGAGGATAGATTCTATACTTGGTGTGTGATATATAAATGGGCGGGAATAGAGCTGCTGTAACCGATGATCCTGGATTGTTTCTTCTTTCGACCGACGTGTCTTCGTTTTATCTTCTATTTTACTGTTTTTATTCTTGATTATGTGGTTGGAAGTAGAATACCTAAGTCTTCGGGTTTCGTTTCAATGTCAGTATCTGTAACATTGTATATATTCTCGGCTTCTTATTTTATTTTTTGTCGATCTGCAGCAATCGTTTTCCAATACGATTTCGGTTTAGGGGGTCCCTACAAGTGAAGATCGGACGTCCAACTTTTCTCCTGTATTCCTTATAATTATAAGCGTAGAAGATGTGGTTTCCGGCGTCTGCTTATGTGACCGTAGTTGAAATTCTACGTACTTTTATGATTTTCGTTATTGTTTTGCTTTGTTGTATTTCGTGGAAATCTTTTGATACATTGAGCATTTCCTTAAAAATTTGTCTTTCGTATTTTCTTAATCTCGATCGGTTACACTTGGTTAATGTTGCCACATTGAGCCCATAAGTCATTGTAGGCCTCTTATAAATAAGACTGCAATTTTCGCGGGATCTCGGAGTTGGTTTCATCAGTAGTTCTTGAGCTGCTTCTTTGAGTATGTTGTAGATATCAGTCCAGCTAGCATTCCAATTGGAAACTTCTAATTTGTCTGAATGGGTGTGAGCGAAAGTATTTGATTCTTGTAAGACTTTCATCTTATTGGCTATCAGTCCTTGGAATTTGTGTTGAACGAATTCCCTTTGTAAATGTTCATATACCTAGTAGCTTTTCTTATAGTTAAATGCCATATTAATTGCAGTATCTTGGTGTTTGAAGTAAGAAAGCTGGGGTTTCTATCGATCCCCAAAGTAATTTGTGATCTGTGTTTATTAGTTTTCCTTTTTCTCCTACAACGTAGTTGAAAAATACGGGTTTCTTAATACTTGTCAGAATATGATCAATTTGCGAATGTTGGTTTCCACGAAACCAAGTAGTCCAGCACGAGGGCCTTCTCCAAGTATTACTTAGTTTTTGATCGTGCTGTTGTAAGAAGCTTAGAAGCAAAGAACCGTTTAAATTGCTGTTTTGTGATAGAGGTTCCCGGTCCCGGTTCCCGGTCCTTTTACATTATTTTGTAAAGTTAAAGCCTATGTGCGCGTAAAAGTCTCCTATTATAATTGGATAGGCTTTTTTAGGTCTCCGGCGTAGTAAAGTAGCAATCTGGAATAGACATGTGCTTGATGATGTTGGGACGTGAGAAGTGACGATAAAAGTTTTATTGGATTGTTAATTATAGCATTTTGTATTTTTAGGTGAACTGCTAAAGGTGTTACATCCAAACTTGCTAAGTTTTAACTCGTGTTGTTCAACAAAACTTAAAAGTAAGTTGCCGTTAAAGTTGCTATGCTTGTGGTATAAGTTTTCTCCGGTTCTTTTAGAGGTGCATTGTTTAGAGTCGTTTTTGCCTATATGTGCGTTGAAGTCACTCATTATAACCGGATATGCTTTTTTAGGTTTTTGGTGAATCAAAATTCCAATTTGAGACAAACACGAGCTTGATGATGAAGGGACGCAGGTGGTACTAATGGAAAGTTCTACTGGACTGTCGGTTGTAGCGATTTTGATCTTTAAGTGCACTGCTAGAGTGTTACATCCTTTACGATGGGTTGAAATTATTTTATATTGAGTCGTTTTTGATATAAGAATGGCGATTCCTATTTTTCCCTTGAGCGTTTACCGCCCCCAAGAATCCAGTGGTAGTTATTTGATTCAAAAGTTCCTGATGCCATGTGTGTCTCTTGAAGTCCCGCTATTATTATCTGTCGATTAGACAGTTCTTGATCGATATGGTGTCTATCTTTTAGCTTAGAACAGCCTCTTACATTCCATGTACCGGTTCTTAAGTTTGTACAGGGGGTAGGTACATCGTGTTGTGTTTGCCGTGATGACCTAATTAGACGCTGGCCGGTGCAATCTGTAGAAATGTGACATTGATTATCAAACGTGGCGGGTATTGTTTCATTGGATTGCAAAAAGAGTTTTCCATCGTTTTCTTTTTGGAAGTGTAAGTTTGTTGCAGGACTACATTTATCATAAACATTCTCATCTTCGTAGTTGGATAAAGCTTCTTGATCGGTGGGTATCAAGCTTCTGTAATGGTTGTTTCCGAAGTGTAAATAGATGTTTCCGGGTACTGGTGCATCACGGGGCTTATAAATGAGTGGCTCCAATAGATTTTCGTTTTAAACATGGACGTTAGCCCTATAATATTCCGAAGCTGCTATTAATATATCTTCCCCTCCCCAGAATCCATCCTGGAATTGTTGGTTAATATATTGTTCCATGCTAAGCGTTGTGTCCGTGAGGTTATTAAGTAGTGCTAGTTCTATTTGTGGGTCGTGCCGGTTTTCAGACACGTAGGTTGCTAGATCCTTCCTAATCATTGCGTGGTCAAACGTTAGGTAAAACGTAATATTTATTTGGTTACATATGGATCTGTATAAGCAGTTGCCGTCTTTTTCGATGCATTTAAAAAAAAAAAGGTTGTATTGTTCTGGCTTTCCATAGTTTTCGGGTGGTTGCTGTCAGCCAGATGTTGACCGAATGACTGTGGAGTCTTTTGTTTAGTAGTTTTAAAAATTATAAAGTTGTCGGGCGCATCAAGTTGAAAGACAGCAGGATATAACTTTATGAGCTTTCGTTTCCCAGGCTCCGATATAGTATTATTGTTTTATTATCCTTTTCTCTATACCCTATTGTAAAACTTAGGCAAACTATGGTTCTTCGGTCGTTTGCTTGCTTTTAGTCGGTATTATTTTAAATTAAAAAAATGCACTTAGTAAAATAATGTTGGTATTGTTCCCAAGTTGAGCGATTCCTATGCGATGTGTTTTACGATTGGCTAAGTGATTAGTGATTCGTATGGTATATCAGTAAGATATGATAAATTTATTATGCGAATAATATATTATAAGTGTGTCAGGTGGCTTATTGTAGTAATGTCTTTGAAGCACACAATACTGCTAATGGATTCCTAGTTTAAGCGTTTCGTAAGAGACCTAAACTTGTATCGCGAGACGCAACGGGTCATTTTGTGTTACTGTGTATATTCAATTAATTAAGGTGCCGTGCTGTCCAACGCGCGTGAAATTGCAAATGAAAGTGTATTCAAATTTTATTCTTAAGTTCTCTATGGCGAGCTCCTTTATTTAGGCGTTAATTGAGTGAATCACTAGCTGCCGTTCTACGTATTTCCCTAGTACCCTAGATTTTCAAGCTGGAGTAAGGTGTAGATAGGGTAAGTTAAGAGGTAACCACCTATCCGGATTGTTAAGCTGGGTTTAAGAATATGGAGCGCCGGTCAGGAACACTAAACGGTATGCTGCGGGTCCTAAAAGTTGCAATAGTAATTATGTCGGTTAGATCGGCGCCTTGTGAGTTGATGCTGAAAAAAATATTATATCCAAAAGGCTGCTGGAACGGATCGCCTTGTGAGTTGATGCTGAAAAAAAATTATACCTTTTGGCTAGAAATGTTTTACAATGGAACGAGCTCACCAGGTTCTCCGCCTTCCTCAAGATGTTGCGCGTGTAACGCACTGTTCTTAGCTCAAGTTTCTGTGTCTTGGTCGTCGTTAATAAGTTCCACTGTCAACTACACTGGATGTGTGGATGACGCACGCGATGCGCGACGTAGGTATTACCAAGTGGAACCGGAATGCACTGATATTATTATATGGGGTACAAAAGGCACTAGTCGCGATATAGTTTAGTGAGTCACGAGTTATTCTATGGAGGCTAGATAAAACTAAGAACTTTTAAACAGTATTAAAATGCAAACGGTAGGTACGCAGTATAACAATAGCCGACCGAACTTGGGAACAAAGGCGCGGGCGCGGGTGTCGTAAACTTCGTCAACGTTTGGGATAACAGGAGAGCACGTGCAGGGACGTCCGCCCTCGACCGCTTGCCAAACAAGCGACCCCATAAGCTTCCATAAGCTTGAATAAATTCTTTGTCTGTCTGACTTGACTGACTTTCAACATTTATTCATTGTATTTTAATTTTAACAGCCTTGTAAACAGGATGACTAATCGTTTTATAAACAATAAATTCCTTGGGACCGTTTTCCTTTATGCAGCACGATTCATAATAATATGAAAAGAAATAAAATCTTTTGTAAGTAGGCTCTCATTATCTTTAATATAATACATCATTTTATTTTGTATAGGTTATGAACAGATACTGCCTCGAAGAAAAATCCTTTTGTATTTCAGGAATTTAATTTTGATTAATTTATCTTTTGTGAGAGATTAGGGAGAGGGTTTTATAAGAACAAGGTTAAAGGTGACCTTTTCTTCATTAAGTTAGGTTAGGTTTTAACCGTGTGGTGATCGGTTGAGAATAACACCACCCCATCTCTTTCCGTGGGTGTCGTAAGAGGCGACTAAGGAAACACAAATGAGACCTGCCTCCTAGTAAACCACCCCAGGCAACGACACTTCATTTTTTTCTAAATCTGAGGTGTCGTCCTATGGTCTCATGTGGTGTGGTAGGCTCTGTAAAGGGCCGTCTGGTTCGCGACCACTGGGTTAAATCGCTCCATCGTCGACCTCATATTTGACTTTATGGTCAAGATTGAAAAAAAAAGGTTAAAAAATAAACAATTAAAAAAAAAATTAGTTTATAGTCTGCCACACACTTGACTATACCTAGATGATAAGAAAAGAAAGGAGTGAATCTCCCCAAGAAACGGAACCTTATAAAATTTCTTTTAAAAATATACCAATTTCTCATAGAAAGAAAAATCAGGTTGTAGATCTATGAAGCGGTGATAGCCCAGTTGGTAATGAGCCAGACTTGTAATCCGAAGGTCGCGGGTTTAAATTCAGGTGTGGGCCTAAATTTGCCTTTTTAGATTAATGTACGGATTTCTAATTATCACTTGCTTAACGGTGAAGGAAAACATCGTGATGAAACCCGCCCGTCCAAGAAAATTCATTTTCGAAAGACGAGCGGTCCACCAACCCGCATTGGGCCAGCGTGGTGGACTATGGCCTAAATCCCCTCCGTATTTCGAAGGGAGGCTCGTGCCCCTCGGTGAGGACGTACAAGGGCTGGTAAGAAGACCTGGTGACGTAGTAAATTTTTCGAAACCTACAACTTAATTCGAGACTTCAACTCACAAACGCGCGCTGTTGTGAGCTCGCTAGCAATTAACGGCCGGTTTGGTCGAGTGGTAGTGACGCTGCCTCTTGATCGGCGGGTCCTGGGTTCGATCCCCAGTCGGGGCAAACATTTGTGTGAAAAGCAGATGTTTGTTCTCGGGTCATGGGTGTTTGTGTTTGTCTTTATGTGTGTTCCGAGGGACCCACGACACAAGGGAAAACCTTAGTGTGGGCCTTTCAGTGTGTAGCGTTTATTATTAGCGTTTATTAATTAAAGGTTTCAAAAAATATACATGTAACAACTCTTCTCTGTAGCAACTTTAAGTCTCTCCTACAGAAGAGAGGCGACAGCTATTTTCTTATTTCGACCATGTTCCTAAATGAAAGTTGTTCAGTTTTGTCAACTAATTCACATCCTTTATTTTCTCTAACTATTTTAAAGTCATTCAATATAAAAGCCCTAATAAATATGAAAAATTCAATATATCAAATCCTATAAAATTTAAAACGGCAAAGTGAACGAAATAATCGAAGTACATTCGAGCACGGAAGTGCATTCCGGCCGTCCGGCTGCCGATGCCGGTTGATGGCCGGGTGACGTCACGTCTCAATCCCGGTCTCATTTCCGGCACTGTTGCCGTTTTCAAGTTTGATTTTTAGAGTTCAGAATGTTGCGCTTAGAAATAGATTTAGTATTTGATCACGAATATAATTTTCAAGAGAACAAATAAGGAAGGGTTTTACGAAATTCCCACGGGAACTAAGTCCAGCGCATCCTCCAGTCCTGTACATTTTTTTAATCAAATTACCTATAATCCTAAAATGTCTAAAGTTCTGCCATAAACACGTCAAAAAAATCATCTTCACCTGTAAAAAATAACCTAAGCCTGAACTGTAATAAATCTTAAAGATCTTAGGATACAATATTTTTTCATTTAAGGAAAATCCACACATCTATCATTCATGGTTCGTAATGAAAAAAAAGAAAAAAAGAAAAAAGCCTTCTAACAAAAGCGAGAAGAGTGTCAGATATCAAAGAACGATCTTTTTTCTTGGGGTAAAGAATGCTTAGTTGGAGTTATTATTATTTCTTTAAGACTAGCGTCTCAGTTTGGTTTTTCAGGATTTTCATTCTGTCTCGATGTGTGCAAAAGGGACAATTGTAGCTTTCCGGCGAAAAGCCAACTTTTATTTCCAAAATTGTGAGTTCAAGCGTCAATGAATTCCTACTCCATAACTTAAAGAAATCATATGTTTCCTACTTCAAAAACTTAAAGAAATAGTAAATCGTCTCATTCGACTTGTACCTAAGCGTATAAACGAGGTTCATACGTTTTGCTTTATGTTGAGAATTTTTTTAGAGAAAAGTGCTGACTTTTAGACTCAAATATATTTTTGCCTACTAAAAATATCAAAAAAATCGTAGCTCCTAAAAGAATAAATCGATTTCGAGGCCGTTTTTTTGTTTGAAAGCTGACGTTATCGACACAGTTCTTAGGCCGGTTAAGTGTTATAATTATAAGAGATGAATGTCGTGGGAGATATAACATATCAAAGTCTCATATTAGAATCAAATATTTTCTTTAACATCTGTGAGAAAAGGGAGACATGCAAAAACTTAATTTGAATTACTTAAAAACTTTTTTGTGAATTCAAATCCCTGAATTCCCACAGGAACGACATACGGTTTATAATAAAACATATCAAACAACTCCCTTTCACTAAATCCTTCTCTGCTCTTTTCTCGACGTTTCTTTTTCGTACCAAATTAATTTGCTTCGATTTTCGTCTCAATTCAATGCCCATCGCGTCTCTTTCTGTTTTTATTAGGGTTCCACACGTAAATATTTTTTTAGTTTTGAAGTTGTTTACTTGATTTGTTGCAGATTTATGTTTGTATTGACTGTTTTGTAGAATTTTTGAACGGTCACTGAAAGGGACTAGGCGAGGACTTAAGTAGTCTGTAATAGACTTTGCGATATATATATTTCTTATTTACGTTAAAGAACTCCCGGCTTTGAGCTGACAGTTTCGATCCTATTTTCAAAGATATCCATTTTCTTAAAGCCGAATAAAAAAAAAAAAAAAAATTATAGTAACAATCACAAATCGCTTAATGAATGAAAAATACTCAAAATTGTACGGGTGTTGTCTTGCATCGTGGATACAACAAACATACAAAGACGAACACGAATGCTCAGACCTTTTTACACAAATATTTGCACTAACCGGGAAACGAACTTAGGAACCATCAATTTACAGGCAGCATACTAGAAATCGAACCAAGGCAATACTAAGAATCTCCTCCTTGCTAATAATAACGTCCCTTTTTTAGGGCACGTTAAGCTGTCGGTCCCGACTGTTGTCGATTGATTACAGTCGTTAAAACGAAGTCAAAAGCCATTGTGCGGTTCGAAAACTCTGACAGCAAGGTTAGCCAAGTTCGCTACACACTTGACAAACCTACACGATAAGAAAGAAAGAAGAATTCATATAATAAAATTACGGAACCCTTGTCGCTGATTTGAACTCACACTTGTCTAGATTTTTTCTTAATCAGAAAACGCAACTGAAAGCCGATCTGGCACTTTCGTGGGTCTGTTTTTGTTTTTTTTCTCTTTTTTTGTGAAAGCTATGAGAATTTCCTTTTTGTCGCGGTAACTTTTGTCGCTCGAATGAACGAATGTAATTCTTTTTGATTGGATCGTGTAATGTCAAATGAATCGTTCTTTGATAATAAAAAAAAACATTCGACATACCGTTACATGAAACAGTTTTCAGGAATGTAATACCATAATTTACTGAAGTAGGTATTTTTTAGGGTCGTAGTTATCTCGTACTAAAATAAATTACATGTAAACTGTTATTTCTGAATTTATAGTTGTATTTTATTGAACAAATTATGGAAATTCAGGGTTTACCATAACAAGCAGACCAAACTGAACAACTCAAAGATAACAAAACAACAATAGAAGGTCGAAAACAACAATAAAAGTCACCCAAAACAAAAAAAAACACTTTTTCAGTTCAAGCATAAAAAACATTATCTTTCAAATAATAAAACTAAAATTTATAAAATTCTATCACCCTCAACAATGCGATTGCTTATAACTTTTAAACGGCTTAATTAATTTTAATCAAATATAGCTAAGAACCATCTCGATTACGTATCAGCTTTCAAACAAAAAAACTGCATCGAAATCTTTCCATTCATTTAGGAGAGCCATAAAAACACACAGATAGTACAGAGTACAGATACACACGTCAAACTTAACAAACTAATAGCGCCGGCATTCGTTGTGCGAATGGGTAACCTGACGTGCTGCTGTCTGTACAGGGACAACGGCACATCATGCTATCCAAAACTGTCAAATTTCTTCAATCGATTTTCAATTCTATCTCCAAGTGTTAGAGTTCACTATCCATTGGGGAAATGTGACAGTTTGTGGTAACCTGATGTGCTGTTGACTGTACATTCATGTTTAATGTGTCATTCATTCACGCCTAATTAAACCCATTTCGAATTCACAAACATCTGAAGTCGAAAGCAAGAGCAACAGTTGCAATTAAAAACATGAAACCGTGGAATGGGCATCCCTTATCCGGATTAGGTCGGATATAACCGGTTAGAGAGCTGCCAAAACCGGTTTGAACTGCTTATGTCTACCCGGGCACTTTACAAAAAGGTTATTTCAAACGGTAGAATGGTTTCGTATAATGCTGAGTTTGTGAAGCGAAGTTCATATTCGTACACTTTAACTATATAGGGTTACCAGTAATTATTTGAATGATGATAAAAATAATTATTTTTTTGGTAGACAGAGTTTGAAAGGTCATATAATCAGTTCGTCATTATTTACTGTAACTAAACGCACCATATCTCGGGTATCCACGGAAGACCAGCTTTATAGTCTCATGAGGGATCACAACATTGGTTAGTGGAGGCCTATTAAAGCCACCCTTTAATTAACCCCCGACGCAAAAAGAGAGGGGTGTTATAAGTTTAACGTGTCTGTCTGTGTATCTGTCTGTGGTGTCGTAGCTCCCAAACGGATGAACCGATTTTCGTTTAGTTTTTTTTGTGTCATAGATAATTTTATCCCGAGTGTATTTAGCTGTGTTTTATGAAAATGTGTTCAGCCGTTTAAAAATTATAAGCAATTTAATGTCGGGGTGATTCAAAATTTTAAATTTTAGCGTTATTTTATACAGGGCTTTAGGTAAATCTCCTTAAACTTCATCCGCATATAGCGCATTTTGTATGGGAAATCAAAAATTTTTTTTCCTATTTTGACCTATGTTCCTTGGGGAAAGTTGTTCAGTTTCATGGACTGATTAAGGCGACTACAGCACCCGATAAAGGCAGCACACATAGAAATAGTGCCATCTCCGTCTCTCAACAGGCCTGGGCCGGCCGGCAGTGCGAACGTCAATACACGAAGCTTAAATCGAAAAATGCGTTAACTACTTATCGAGAGTGTTCAATCACGAACACCTTGATAGTTAATTCAAGTTCCTGTGTGCATTTTACTATCGTTTTAACAGCTTAAAAGATACACAATATTGGTATTTAGAGGTGACTTTGTGAGCTTTTTCTATCGAACCAAAAGTGCTGAACCATGTTTTCAGCAAACTACTTATCTAGTTTATGTCCTGAATATTTCCGTAGTATTTTTTTCTTTGATTTAATGCAGTGCGTCATGCTTATCTACGCATCATAAAATCGTAATTTAGGTGCTGTAGTCGCCTTAAGCCCCCGAGAGGTTGAAAGAGATTGACCTAAAACCCTGTATGTATAATTCAGTTTTTTAAATGTTAATTTAGGTTGCTTGAATTAGCAATTTTTCTTTTTTTTCTTTCTGTCACATCTATTTGGTTGAGTGGTAGTGACACGCTGCCTTTTGATCGGCGGGTCCTGATATTTGTGTAAAAAGCAAATGGTTGTTCTCGGGTCATGGGTGTTTGTGTCTGTCTTTGTGTGTTCCAAGGGACCCACGACACAAGGGCAAACCTTAATGTGGGCCTTTGAGTGTGAAGCGTTTATTTTATTACGTCATCTATTACGTATTTTTTTCTTTCTGTCACATCTATTACGCCAGCTTTCGTTTAGGAGCTACGATGCTCCACAGAAAATACACGGATACATACGTCACAGTTACACATGACATGAACTGACCACGCGACTTTTCTTTTGTGTCTGTCAATTCTATATAACTTTTAATTTTTTTAACAGACTTCCAAAAAAGAGGAGGTTCTATGTTCGACTATATGTTTTTTTTATGGATGTTCACCGATTTCTCCGCCATTAATGGACCGATTTTCAAAATTCTTTTTTTGTTCGAAAGAGTATACTTACTCCAGAGGTGGTCCCATTGTAACCAGATCAGGATCTGATGATGAAATCCCAGGGAAATCGAGGAAACCCTTAAATTAAATAGGCACATATTTTCTCACCCACTTTCAATTATTTACACTAAAAATAGAAAAATAATTTACTTTTTACAAAAAAAAAGAAAACTGACTTTTAAGAAGTGAAAAATAAAAAAAGTTTCATTAAGTGTGTTACGTACCTACTGATCTGTTTGAAGTCGGTGCCAAGCCAAATAAGTTTGATAGTTATTGCATATTACCGATTCTTAACCATCCTTGTTTTGATCCATAGTTTTTGTAATACCATGTATATTGTATAAGAGTAGCATTACATACCACCCTTTGCTCATGGGTATAAGACCTTCGAAACCCTATTGAATTCGGAGCTCAATTGCTCTGTGAAAGAACATTACGTCGGGCAGGTGCGTTGGAATACTTTCCATTTTGCACCCTATGGGTGAATGTGGGAATGTGTAGCTTAGATTTTTGCTAGGAAAATAATTTTCGACGTTATAAAAACGTATGAGTTCAATCCCAACAACAGTTCGCAAATGTCACTCATTTATTTAGACGATGTTCTGGTTTTTAGTATTTTTTTGTTTTCGTTGATTTTTTTAAAAGCGATAAAGTATACTCTTTGGAAGGAAAAAATAATTTTGAAAATCGGTCCATAATTTGCGGAGAAATCGGTGAACATACATAAAAAATAAAAATAAATACATACAGTCGAACATATAGTATATGGGTGCTCCCATACAACAAAAAATCACGTTTGTTGTATGGGAGCACCCATACAACAAACGTGATGTTTTTGCTCGTTTTTATAGATTATGGCACGGAACCCTTTGTGCCCGAGTCCGACTCGCACTTGGCCGGGTTTTTTTTATAAACGTTTGGAAAATAGTGTTTGAAATATGGCGTCAAGACTCTTTGCCTACCCCGGCAGGGATTTTAAGAGTAAGTGTATGTATTTGTTTCAGTGTTAATGTAAAAAAATATATTTAATGAATGAAATTCTTATTTTTCATTCCTGAATAAAAAAAGTGTCTGCATTGACGTGATAACAATAATTGATAATTGTAGTGATTACTTTTGATATTTGTAGTGAAACTAAAATCCTACAAGCTGAAAAAAATTCCCTCCGAAATAAAATGGACATGATTTTCGTCTCAAAAAGTTTTATCATATACTAGCTTTCCGCCCGGGAGTTCGTTTCCGTGGAAATCTGGAAAAATCATGTACCCTATGTATAATGTAGAATTCCAATGGTGAAAGCATTGTTCAGGCAGAATGGTAGTAATATTATAAGGAGGAAAGATTTGATTGTTTGTTTGTTTACATTGAGTAGGCTCAGAAACTACTGGACCGATTTAAAAAATTCTTTCACGATTAGAAAGCTACATTATCCCCGATGGACATAAGCTAAATAATTTTCCCGAATTCCTACGTGATCGAAGTCCCGGGCGGAATGCTAATCCTTACTAATATTATAAATGCGAAAGTAACTCTGTCTGTCTGTCTATCTGTCTTTCTTTTACGCCTAAACTACTGAACAGATTTTGATGAGATTTGGTAAAAAGATAGATTAGAGCTTGAGAAAGAACATAGGCTACATTTTATCCCATAATTGGGCACGATATAACCTGTAGTCCACGCTGGCGGAGCCGGGGGCGGAAAGCTAGTATATGATATGACAAAGTGGTATATGTATTAATTCAAAATACTGTTCTTCATTTATATCAAACAATTCTAGCTTTGAGTTTTGGGTTTAGGTAACTCAGTCAAGTTCTGTATAATTTCAATCAAATTCTATATAATTATTGTGGATTATTTGTTCCATATAATGAATCGTATTGAACCAGTTCACGTTAAATTGAATATCTAAAACAATTATAATCTAAATCAATGTAACTATGAATTACCTTTGAACAAAGTAACATTGATTGCTTTAACATTGATTGTTTTGTAGATGTTGTATTACAATACATTGTAATACAGTTATGTATACATTTTCTTTTGTTTCTTATCGTGTAGGTTAACTCGGGTTAGGCCGGACCGCCCCCATTCCGGACCGCTCCCATTTCGTACCGCCCCTGTCCGGATCGCCCTCAGTCGTCTTTTAAAAGTTTTGAATAAATGTACAGTCAGAAACAGAATTGTTTCTTAATTTAGATATTTTATAGTATGAGTACTTGTAAAGAAAATTTAAACTGTAAAATTATAGTATTATTTTATTATTGATTGCCAAAATCATCAGTCCATGGCGCACCTTGGGGGAGGCCTATGTTCAGCAGTGGACTGCAATAGGCTGATATGGTGATGATGATGAGCAGTAAAGAGGTAGCTCGTTCTAACTGTTGTCAGAATTCCCACTCGCTGATCTCAACCGGTCAGTGAGGTTAAGCGACGCTTATAGAGGCAGCGAACCTGTGATTGGTGACCAAAGGGGCAATTTATCACGAGCGTTTCCGTCGGAGGGCACGTTATGCTGTCGGTTCCGGCTGTTGTCGATTTACTTCGACTACAGTCGTTAAAACCAAGTCAAAGGCCATTGTGCGGTTTGAAAACTCCGACGCCGAGGTTAGCCAAGTTTGCCATACACTTGACTATACCTACATGATAAGAAGAAGCTGTGCCTTTAGTGCGCGTGCGCGGAAGAGAGCCTAATAAAGATACCAAGGTTTGCCTCCCACACCCACTTATGACGACAGATGTTTTAGTAACAATGTAATTTGAACTAACGTAGTGACAGAGGGTTAACACCAATAAATCAGGGCGACATACGGAATGATTTCGTACACAAATTACACCAATCTATTGGAAAACGATTAGCACTGCCTAATGGTAGAATTATAGCTTAACTTGTCCTATCTGTTTAATCTGATCTTTGGTTTGGAGTACGTGTTAGGAAAATTCTAAGGTAACATGTAAGGCTTAGGCTTCAAAAGTAAACTTAAGTACGTATATGTGCACATTTGTAAGTATTATAATAATAATAATAATAATAATAATAAAATTTATTCATTCAACAAAGAATTTCACAGCAAAAAAACTAAGGGCTAGGTGTAAAAAATAAAAGGAAAAAACTTAACACTATGTGCCTGAACTAGGTTAATTAATATTACCTGTATCTCAGGCGTTATAGACCTCAAACAATTATGAAAATAAACTATCTCATGCAAAAAAGTTTCCTACTGATAAGTTAAATAAATTACCTAAATTATAATATGTAAGATGTAAATTTAGAATTTAAATATACAAAACATTACAAATTTCAATAAAATACAATAACAATAATCTAATTCATACTAACCGAAAAATTGCTTAAATAATTAAACCGACTTAACACAACAATACATAACAAAAATTACACAACGATTTTTGCAACACTGGCCTAGTTAACAATTTTGGTGACTTGCATATTGCAGACGTGCTTAGTAAACAATAGATATATTTGACAAATAAGTAGTATTGAGTAACTAGGTAAAAGTAGAACAAATATGTATTTTAACTAGTGTGTGAAAAGGATGAAAAAGGAAAAGGTGTGTGAAAAAGGGTGTGAAAAGGTGTGTGAAAAGGATTATAGTTATTTATATCATGGAATTTTGTTTCAAAAACGTGAAAGATAGTAAAGGGTGTAAAGGGCGAAACGCACTGTTTCGGGGAACTTTTTTTTTTAATACGAAAAATGTATGTATTTAATTTATTTACATAGAGAATCATAGCTACAATGAGCCGTCTTCGTTTTTGGAAGAGTGTCTCTTACATGCACTCGTCATTAACTTAATTTTTAATAATTTATTTATTTATTTATAACTTTTAAAAAAATGGTCAATCCTATTGTAACATTGCAGTAGAAAAGTGAAACTGAAGTGTCAAGATGTTTGTATATTTGTCGAAAAAACTAATTCAATGGGCGTTGATTAAATTTTATAGTATACAAATCTTTGATATTCCCACGGGAAAGAAGTCTCGGGTAGAGTAGCTACTCATCTTATAAAGTAAAATAAAACAAAAGCATATTTCCATTTATCTACAACAGCGAAAGTTTATTAATTCCAAAAATATTTGACTCAACAAAAAACGCAATCCAAATTACAGCAAAATAAATCATCAAAACAGGCAAAAGGGTCAACAAGTCCTGATCAAACATTTTCGTCGGTTAACGCCTGAATTGCAACTCGATTTTCCAATCGAATGGCAACAGAATGGCAACATGATTTGCCAATATGGCCCAGCTGGCAAACAGAGGCCCCGATTCTGTAATTTAAGTTATGTGTCGATAGAATGATCGCTATTTTATCCGTTCAGGTGGCGACATTAAGAACTATCGAAATTTCATACATCTGATGACGGCTGCTTTGACTGGTGGACCACCGACAGCTGAATATTCATGAGTTCGGTTGGTGGTGGCGCTGCTGGTCGGGGTGGTTGCCAGCAAGTATATTAAAATTAAACAGTTCACAATTTCGCCACCTGAACAGATAAAAAATTTAGTCTCCATTGTCATTCAACCGCCATTGTGTCACCATTGATTATTGGAATCGCTCCAGGGTGGCCCGTGGTCAACAGAACTGGATACCCTATATTTAATTTTACATGTTGTTGACTTGCTCTGTGACCGAAAGGCTTTGTACTGCAATCCGTACAAAAAGAGCAAAACTGTGTTTTGGAATGGTTCAACGGAAAAAAACTTTGTTAGGTTAGATTTTATGATTAAATTAAAAAGAACGACCCTCCGAGTTTCTTACCTATTCTTCTTCTGAGGATGACTGCACCTTTGCGAATAGGCGCAAAGTTAAAAATGCTAATTTAATTCACTACTTTGGCCTATTTAAAGAAACACTCTGTATATTCGACGCTCGGTTTAGTCGAGTGGTAGTGACGCTGCCTCTTGATCGGCGGGTCCTGGGTTCGATCCCCAGTCGGGGCGAACATTTGTATGAAAAGCAGATGTTTGTTCTCGGGTCATGGGTGTTTGTCTTTATGTGTGTTCCAAGGGACCCACGACACAAGGGAAAACCTTAGTGTGGGCCTTTGAGTGTGTAGCGTTTTTTTTTTTTTATTTTTTTTTTATTCTATAAAACAAAGCTTTTATGACGATGACTTTGATTCACTCAAAATTTTCCTTCTTAGTTGTTAAATCCCTGACAATTACTCTAAAATTATTTTTTTTTACAACCCCTAACATTCGATTGCGTATAACTTTTAAACGGCTGATTGAATTTTGATAAAATATAGCTAAGAACCATCTCAATTACGTTAACTTTTAAACGAAAAAAAAACAAATCGAAATCAATTTTTTCGTTTAGGAGCACCGATGCCACAGACAGGCACACAGAAACAGAGACATACGTTCAAATGTTACAAATAAACGAATGTCAGAGGTGATATTTATTCAAAATTGGTTTAGCCGTCGAAAAGTACCACCTGCGCGCAACAAGACCTAATGGACGCTACTCAATCCGCCGTCCAGGTGACTAAGTTCTGGGCCGCAACATTATAGTTCTTGCCATCGACTCGCTAAGAAGAAGGTACAACACTAACTTTTTGAGTCGGGCATCAATCTAAATCTAAACTTTCATGTTATTTTTTTGTAGTGAGGCAGTAAGAGAATTTACTGATAAGATTTAACATAGCTCTCATCTGTTTACCACTTTTAAAAGTAATATAAATGGAAATCCACCAACTGAACAAAAATAAATTAAAAAATTTGTCTAATTAGTAAAATCCTTAAATATTACGACTTACAAATGAGTTACTTAAAACTTAGGCTGTCTACTTCAAGTCGACAGATGGGACCTAAACTTTGTCTAAGTCTGGATTTATTTTATTAACTAAATATAGACTTTTTGAAAGTCTTTTGGCAACCGGTTTAACTCAGAGGTCGAATTAAGTAATAGGAATGTTAATTTTAGGTGCTTTTTAGTCCAATTTGTCAGCCAGGGGATGATTCTGACTATTTGTCCCCTTTGAAAACAAATCAGAGGGGACCAATGGGAAATAATTAGTTTTGCTCCACTTTAATTATGTGACTTGTCAAAGCCTGAGTCATGGCTGAGCGTACCCTGAATAAACAAAACAAAACCAGAACAGGTAACTAGTTAAAACTTCAAAGCTTCTTCTTATCGTGTAGATATAGTCAAGTGTATGGCGAACTTGGCTAACCCTGGTATCTGAGTTTTCAAACCGCACGATAGCCTCTAACTTGGTTTCAACGACTATAGTCAATCGACAACAGCCGGGACCGGCAGCTTAACGTGCCGTCTGAAGCATGGAGACGCTCGTGATAAATTTCCACTTTGATCACCCATCAGGTTCCCTGCCTCTGCGTACGTTGCTTAACCTCACTGATCGGTCGAGATCAGCGAGTGCCACTGGGCTACAAGCGCTAGACTTCAAAGTGGCGCAATCGTGTTAAATAATAAATCAATGATCACCTAAAACAATAAACAGCGTAATAAAACATAAAATAAATCACTCCAAATCCCTGTAACTATTCAGGATGCGCAAATAGATAGATCATAAAATCAATAATGTTATGGGGAAGAGAGGTAGATGTGTAAAATGGTAAAGGTGACATTGAAGTGGAAACTGGTTTAGCGGCGTTGTGCACTTTGAAGTATAGGTAAACTTGCATCAGGGTCACGCACGTGTCTGTCAAGTGACCCTGATCGAAAATCCATAAGGCGGGGGGGGGGGGGTTTAATAAATATAAGAAATTAAAACTACAAAAGTCAAAATATCACGAAGGGGTGTTTGATAAATATAGGAAATTAAAACTGCAAAAGTGAATAAGATGTTATTCGGTGTCAGCATAGAAAAAAATAAACTAAATATTAATGCACAACGTTAATGTTCAAGTTTTCATTTCTGCCGGCACTCCAGGAGTGCAACCCGTTGTTTTTTTTTGCTGAGCTTTGCTCCTTTTGCTTAGGTGAATCAGAAGCTCTAGTTCAGGGGTGGCCAACCGGTCGATCGCGACTGTTAGTCCAGTCGATCGTGGCAAGGCAAAAAAATAAAAAAACATTTCAGAATTCAGTTTTTTCTCTTAATATAACAAAAAAAACTACTACATGATTGTGTACTGAACTATGCTGTTTCATTAAAGATTTCAAGAAGTATGTAATTGGTAGATCGCACAGGGTTTCGTTAGTAAACAGGAGATCTTGGGTATAATCAAGTTGGCCACCCCTGCTCTAGTTCGATGTTTTCGCGCGCGGAAATGCGTCGCAGTTTTATGTCAAAATGTTAACATTCATCATGATTTGTCGCGCATCATGCTCGAGCTACTAGTTCTTACTCTTTACTGTTAATTAGTCATTAGATAGATTTAATGTAGCAAAAAAAATTCATTTCATATTTTATGTAATAGTTTAAGGTTTAAGGATCTTGAAACATCAGCAAGATTTTATTATTATTTTTGTTTAGTTATTTAATGTTTAAGGATCATTACATTAAACACTAGACCGATTTTTTATTTAATAGTAATTTTATTTTTATTTTTTAAAGTTCATTGTCACGCCTGAAAGTTACAAGCAATCAAACTACGGGGAAATATATTTTTCATTTATTTTTAGAAACAAATCGTTTTGCATATCTTCGCGCTATAGTTGTTATACTATTTTTTTACCAGTCTATATGCGTCTCCACCTAAGGACACGGGCCTTCCTTTGAAATACTAAGGAGATTGACGCTGGCCCAATGCGGGTTTTGGTGGACCAATATATAGTCATACTTGAGACTAAGATAGTCAGTTAAAAGCGGATGGAACTTCCCCTCACATGTCGTCCGCTTCTCACATGTAACATCAGTGCATAAAACGCATACTTGTTTAGTAGTATGTGGATAGTTTAAGTGGGTTTTAGTGTTACGAGAGAGTAGTTAATAGTAGCCACGGGCGATGCCAAGATATGTCGTGGTCTGAGTGACAAGATTTAAGATCCTGATGGAAAAGCAAACCGCGAATGCTGGACTGGGAGTCCAGCTGACAACTCTTCCCAGATACCTACTGTAGAATTACTGACTTCGTAGGACTCGAGGGTTTTTTTAAATATCGTGGGTGAAAAGCTGACACCTCTCACTATCATCTAATCTTTCATCTTCCATTCATCTTAATACTACATTATTGATTTAACTACATTATTTGGTTTTTATGGTTCCGTAGTAAACTACAAACCTTTACAGTTTCGCCATGTCTGTCTATCCTTCTTGCTAGGAGTAGTACTACAATGTAGATTGTATTTTTTTTATTTTTTCGGTCATGTATGGTTCTATTTTTAGGGTTTCGTACCCTAAGGGAAAAAACGGGACCCTATTATTACTAAGGCTTCGCTGTCCGTCCGTCACCGTCTGTCTCATGAACCGTGATAGTTAGTCAGTTGAAATTTTCGCAGATTATGTATTTCTATGTGCCCTATAACATCAAATACTAAAAACCAGAATAAAATAAATAGTTAAGGGGCTCCTATACAACAAACGTGATTTTTTTGCCTTTTTTATAGATAACTAGCATTCAGCCCAGGACTTCGTTCCCGTAGGAATTTGGAAAAATTATGTAGCCTATGTCCATCGGGAATAATGTAGCTTTCTAATGGTGAAAGAATTTTTCAAATCCATCTAGTAGTTTCGGAGCCTATTCAATGCAAACAAACAAACAAACAATCAAATCTTTCCTCTTTATAATATGTAATATGTATAGATAGATATAGATACTACGGAAGCCTTCGTGCGCGAGTCCGGCTCGCACTTGGCCAGTTTTCTGAATACTTATCTATCTATCTAAATATGTAGTATAGTCGTTGAAGAGGTAATTTTTATTAGACCTAGAAGGGACGCTTGTAGTTTATAGTATTTAGGTTTCAATGGTTAATTGTGCACGATTGTCTTTAATTATTTTACGCCCCTCATGTCCCAGGTCTACTGGAAGAAATGTGTTAAGAGATAAGCTGTGCCTTTTGTGTTAGTTGTTTTATTTGTCTGTATATTTTGTACTTTGTTCTGTGTACAATAAACTGGTAAATAAATAAATAAAATGTGTATTTTTAAAATTACGGAACCCTACACTGTAGTCCGGTTATTTATTTTTAACCAACTTCAAAAAAGGAGGATGTTCTATGTTCGACTATATTTATCTTTTAAGGGTTCCGTACCCAAAGGGTAAAAACGGGACCCTATTACTAAGGCTCCGCTGTCCGTCCGTCCGTTCGTCTGTCCGTCTGTCACCAGGCTATATCTCATGAACCGTGATAGCTGGAGAGTTGAAATTTTAACAGATGATGTATTTTTATTGGCTCTAATACTAAAAACCAGAATAAAATAAATATTTAAGGGGGCTCCCATACAAAAAAAGTGATTTTTTGCTCATTTTTATACATAAGTCCATCCGAGGCTGTATGTCATGAACCGTGATAGTTAGACAGTTGAAATTTTCACAGATAATGTATTTCTATTGGTCCTATCAAAACAAATACTAAAAATCAGAATAAAATAAATATTTAAGGGGGCTCCCATACAAAAAACGTGATTTTTTTTGCCGTTTTTCTAGAGATAATGGTTTTTATAGAGTCCGACTCGCACTTGGCCGGTTTTATAGGTAATGGTACGGAACCCTTCATTCGCGAGTCTGACTCGAACTTGCCCGTTTTATTTCTCTATGTATGTTTACTGATTTCTCCGCCATTTGTGGACCAACTTTATTGAGCACTAAAATAACTTTTTTTTGTTCCAGGTATGTTACGACTTCAAGTAAGTAATAAAGAACTATCTACGAACACGGCAACCTCAAGAACTTTAGTAAGTAAATCTCATCAGCTTATATCTTCTTCGCCGACCGCTCATGGCTTAAATCAACAATTTGAATTAAGCTGAAACATTTTAAGACTAGTTCGTCGATTGTTATACATTTGTATCGGGCAGGACAGGGGGGAGGGGGCTTGTAAGGGCCCACTTCTAAGTTCCAAGTGGTTATATGCGGTTTTAAACTTGACGCACATGCTTTAGGTGCTTATATTGAGAATTATCTGATGAGATAGAGTTTCGTTATTAATCCTATTAATATTATAAATGTGAAAATTTATGAGGATGTATGGATGTTTGTAACTCTATCACTCTCAAACGGCTAGACTACACCAATTTTGATAAAATTGGGTATGGAGGTAGCTGACACCCTGAATTAACTCATAGACTACATAATTTTCCCAAATTTCTACGGGAACATAGTCACGGGTGGAATGCTAGTATATTATATTCTGAAAAAACGCACGAAGCTGAGTCGGGTTGTTTCTTACGCTTCAACAAAGTCTGCTTAGTAGCTTTAGAATGAAATAACAACTATTCTCATATTTATTTATCTTCATAAACTTCTAACTAATTTAAAACCGACTAAAACCTACAAAAACAGTCTTATCCTAAAATAATATGTACGACGCAAGAGCAAAGATTTACAGCGTTATTTTTCATCATGAATATTATGTAAACGGACGAACTTTTCGGCTCATTTGTTTATATATGTACATAGTTATTCTTCAACTTACGAACGAACAAGTTGATGCGTATTTATGGCTGTTTTTAGTTGTATAATGCCGGGATAGTTTATCGTTCATTTTTAGTATGTTTTATTACTATTTCAAATTCAAAATATTTTTTATTTTTAAGAACATTCAGTATGTTACTTCAAAAAAGTCAAAATTACATTAAATACATACAACCATACATTAAAGGATTTGAATACTTTATCGATTTCTTTATCGACATCTGTTGTTTTAACCCCCAACGAATAAAGAGGGTGTTATAAGTACGTGTGTAACTGTGTGTCTATCTGTGGCATCAAGGCGCCTAAACGGATAGACCGATTTTTTTTAATGATGACGTCATCAAAATGATTCTTAGCTATACTTATTGAAAATTGGTTGAGTAGTTTAAAAGTTATAAACGATGATACAAAATTTGTCGGGGATGGCACAAAACTTTTAATTTTAGAGTTTTTTGTCTCTTCTTTCTTTCCGAGAGGTTACCGCACACAAGAACCTCTGACTAGTAGCAAACGAAATCTAGAATGTGATTCAGTTAATGGCAAAAGCAGGTATGACGTCAATAGTCTAAGTGGAAAACGCAGTAGGGATGCAAAATGTGGCCAGAAACTCATTCAGAGAGCGAGCGGCGCGTCAGTAGCCGACCAAAGCAGCGAAATTGGTAAAATTGAAGAATTTATTAATTCTTTTAATTAATTATGTATGACACAAAAATAATTCTGCGGGTGGCTGCAGTAAGGTATAGAAAATAATACTAAAATTAAAAATGTTGAATCACCCCTGACATTCGATTGCTTATAACTTTTAAACGGCTGAACAGATTTTCTATGACACAAAAAAACTAAACGAAAATCGGTTCATCCATTTGGGAGCTACGATACCACAGACAGACACGTTAAACTTATAACTCCCTCTCTTTTTGCGTCGGGTTTAAAAATAATTTTTAAGGTATTTTTGTTTTAATGCTGCCATAATCGAGATGGTTCTTAGCGAAATTTGATCAAAATCGGTTTAGCCGTTTAAAATTTAAAAGCGATCGAATGTCGGGAGTAATATATAATTTTAAATTTTATAGAGATATTGCTAACTAATATAAAGTCACCCTACACAGGGCTTTAGGTAAATATCTTTCAAACTCTCGGGTGGTTCATCAGTCCATGAAACTGAACAACTTTCCTCTGATTTCCCATACAAACTTCATCAGCGTTGACCTATTTTTTGGGGAAAGTTGTTAAGTTTCATGGACTGATTAACCACCCGAGAGGTTGAAAGAGAGATACCTAAAGCCCTGTATTAATAGAAATAATGTACGTTTTTGTTCAAAAGAGTAAACAAATTGGTACTCCAACTTTGATTAAGTTATTATTATGGCATTGTATATCTTAAGTTAAAATAAACTTCGTCAAAGTCTTTACAGGACAAAGCCTTGAAAGAAACTTAATTTATATCTTGTAAAGCAATTTTAGTTTCAAGTATTAATTTGGTCTAGATTTAGATACAAATGGCAAGTAATTTATTTGTAGCTCATATTTCTTGTTGAATATTCAAATAGTTGTTATTTTGACTAAGTAAGTGTGGGTGTTTAATTTTACAAAGTAATATTTTATTTTATTTTTTGGCGATGCCAATTCCAAACTTAATTATAATTAAATGTTATCATGGACAATATAATTTAGATGTTATGGACCAAGGGTGATAAGGAGCGGGTTATTTGACTTTGCCTGTACATAAATAGGCACCCTGGATACAGAATAGGCAGGAATAGGCATATAACAGGGCGTAGGGCGCCCTGTTACTAGGTGGGGTGACGATATTCGTAAAGTAGCGGGCAGTGGTTGGAGGAGAGCTGAAGACCGAGCTCAGTGGCGTGCCATAGGAGAGGCCTATGTCCAGCAGTGGACTGACACAGGCTGATGATGATACAGGAATAGCTTTCTACCCATAACTATGATACAAATAATTGTTTTTTCCCGGAAACGACCATTTAAGGAGTTTTAGTTATTTACCTACTTTGGCGTTACACAATGTACCGGGAACCCGCAACCCGCGTGCTGCTGTCAGAAGGCGACTAACATTATAATTGTTTTTAAATAGAAAATAAATTATGGGTACATAAATTATTTAATTTTACAGCAAAAGACGTTAAAAAACATGAAAAAAATTCGATAAATTTCATCAGGAAAATTTCACTGGAAGATCATTCAAAATGATGGTCTGAGTTCAGGATTTGAGTTTTTGCTAACCTGTTCCTTACACTTTGTATTTAATGATATGCAATGCAAGAGATATTATTATATTAAGTTATTTATTTTTAATACTGTTTACAGACTTCGCTCTAGAACGCATGAGGCACCTTCTCTTAATAATTATCTTAACTAAGTTTTATCTTAAGTTCCTTGAAATTGAAGAAAGTTTGATTTAAAACAAAAATATGTTATATCGATGTTTAAAAAAACTATTAAAACCTTGTTTTGAGAAATCGATAGCATACAAGATAAGCTTGTTTCAAAGATAGATTTAGTTGATAGTTGATTTATTAGTAGTTGCAGATTATTAGCTTTCTGTCTAGAATGTCAGCAAAACATCCGAGCTACTAACTCGCTCTTACAGCATGCCTTGAAAAAGCTAATAGCTGGCACATTCTGTTTTTCTTTCGCTTATACTTCAGCGCAGTATAAGTTCAAAGGTATAAAACACCTATTCGACCGTACAACCTTACGGAATGACCGTCACGTTCGTATTTCTTACAAATCGGGTGAAGTACCTGAGGACGGTCGAGTGACTCGTTTAGATTGAGTAAGTTATTTAGTTACTTATCTGTCTAGTTACTTGAGCTAGTGCAATTTCGATAGTAAAAATTATAACTCGTAGAACAAACTTTTTTTTTCTTTGTTCTCATCATAATATCATCATATCAGGCTATTGCAGTTCACTGTTGAACATAACCCTCCCCCGATGTGCGCCACTTTGCACGATCCTCCGCTTTTTTCATCCAGCTTCATTCTTTGTTCTGAGATGGGTTAACTCTTGACCTCAATCTTGACCAAAGTCATTGATGAGGTCGATGATGGAGCGAGTTAACCTAGAAAAATGTCCATTAAAGCAAGCTGTTTGGCGTCGGACATTGGTAGGAGGGTGGTTCCTAACGAGACAGCCCTTTACAGGTCATATTGCATGGGACCATAGGACACCACCTCAGAGCAACTAATGAAAATAAAAACAAAGCCAATTGCCTAGTAAATATTTCATGGAACACATTTATTTGTTCTCAATAAAACTGGACCAAGTACTTTAATTTTGCGATAGTTTTGCATTATACAAACAAAAAACAATATTCAGACACCTAGACCCTCCTTCCTACAACGTTTTTTTACAGTTGTACTTACAATTCAATTCTTGATAAGACGGCATTTACGATTTTTGTGATTTTAGCAATGTCAGAATATTTTAGTGAGTATTAAAAATAGAGAACGCCGAAGTCGCCAATATCAAGTAAAGAAACTCTTTAAGGGTTTTAATACGCTAGAGTCTCGTCCGTCGTTCAGCAGGGTGCACCGTTAGCAGATGGGGATGACAATTTTGGAGAACTCAAACGATTTAGTACCCACTCATCTAGTTTTAATTCATCCATACACTCATTTCATCCTTTTTTATTTTATTTTATTGAAAATGGGTTCGCTCTTGACCACAATCTAGCTTAGGGCAAAGATGTGGTCGAGGATGTAGCGAGCTCACCCAGAAGAAGCCTATTCACTCGCACTTTAAAGATATTTGGGTTGTATGAACTCGGAAATACAGACGCCGGCAGTAATTAGTAATTAGGTGCAACATAAGTATAGTAGTAATAGGTTGTCAGCCTTTCGCCGACGATACAGCAAAACTCTCGCGTACCACTTACTGGTTTTTACAGTATATCTAAGAAGAGTTCACAGCTTGCACATTCTAAGTTTTTCTTTTACTTCCAGTCCATCGTGGAAGTACACAGTTTCCCTGCGCGTTATTTATTTTAAGAGGCCACATAGTTGCGTTAGCAACTGTTCAACTTGCTCCAGCGACTTGCTCAACCCAAATGCTCCCCGAGCTACAATTTAAGCAGTAGCGCAGCACACTCCCTTGGGAACTCACTGGGAATTTAGACGGACGGAATTTTTGCAGCCCTCAACACATTATCGGTTCTTATAGGTGATTATGCAGAGCCCTTGCGAATCTACTGGGAGACTATTTGGGCCGAAACGAGCTCCTTGTGACGCCCTATTTTATTGGCTGGTACGCGTTGTGAATTTTTAGTTCATTCAAGACATATTTCTTAAATAAGTGTATTATTTTTCAGTTCTTTTATTCTTATCGTGAAGGTATTGTCAAGCGTGTGGCGAACTTGACTAACCCTAGTGTCAGAGTTTTCAAAACGCTAACTGGCCTCTGACTTAGTTTGAACGACTGTAGTCAATCGACAACAACCAGGACCGACGACTTATCGTGCCCTCCGAAAAACGGAAAAGCTCGTTATAAATTGCCATTTTGTTTACCCATCAAGTGCTCTGCCCTTGTGTACATTTTTTAACCTTACTAATCTATTCAGATCAGTAATAGCCACTAGGCTACACATTCTTGATTTTCGCTTACTAATTTAAAGTCATCCAATATACGTATGTTCTATTACAAATTCTTACAGACTAATACAAGAGAAACATAGCTGTGTGCAAAAGTGGACATATCCCTGAAGGGATCTCTTCCAGTATATCTCATAGATGGTAAGAGAGAAACAGATGTGGCGGGCTAGAATGCAATAATGTGTGTAAAAGGGACAAGATGAGGATTCAGAAACCATTGTATGGTCGAGAAACAAAACTAAATTCACAGCTTTAATGTTAAGTCGAAACACGAGTCTGGAAATGACACAAATAAATAATTTTGCAATAACTTCCCAGTCTCAGCGTGCGAATTAAAGTAACCCAAGAAAATTTGAGTTAAAATTTTAAAGCTGGCCGAAGTCCAAGAATCTGATAGACTCTCGAGAAGCAAGTAACTTTTCTCCACTGAATGTAATGAAAAGAATTTCCATGTACATTTTTTCTTTAATTATTTATTGTACAGTTGAGGAATAAAAAGGTTCGTCACCTTAAGGCCGATTTTCGCTTGCACTATTGCAGGAATCAATTATGCCAACATTCCAGAACAAAAACAGTGCTGCTAACATTTAATTCAATGTGACTTTTGCTGTCAATTACAAGTTTCGTCATTGTAATGTCAATTTTCTCTTGCACTTGCGCAAACATCATTCCCTCCAATATAAACAACAGTGCTTGAAGTTTGCTATCAAAAGATAATTATGATGTCTGCCGTCTTTGACATACATTAGAAATGACAACACCTAGTTTTGTTCATAAATCTAACCAAAAGAAGTTTTTAGTTTATCATAACATTTGCGAACTTTTCTATGATAATAATCCTCTTATTCAACACAAATCTTGAGCTAAATCAATTTGAACTTTGTAAAAGAAATAATAAAGCATAATTTTCTATGCAACAATCAGTTCTGTATCAAATTTTCAAAAGGCAATATGTACTCGGGGCACGATAAAGGAATCAATTTGAAAACTGACGAAGGTTTTCATTCCGTGACTGTACACACACTTTAATTACAAAATAAGATAAAGGCCATGTACAACGGCGAGCTCAACTCAAGCAATGAGTTTTCTTCCAGCTAACCTCTGTGAGTAGAAGAGGCAGTTGAAGTGGGCAATGGTGTAGCAAGAGTGAAGTCAAACATTACATTTAATATAACAAGAGATATAACAAGTAAATAAAAGTACAAATATTTCTGTAAAAAGCAAATGTTGGTTCTAGTTTCAGTGGTGTTTGTGTCTGTTTTTATGTATGTTCCGAAGGACCCAAGAAACAATGGAAAACCTTAGTGTGGGCCTTTGAGTGTGTAGCATTTCGTTTACTTCTCAAGGAGTACGGGTCTCCCTTCGAAGCTGTAAATTAAACAAATACAACAATCGCTGTTTCTATCTTATATTGCTCTATGGTGTCAACTGTTCCTAGTTAAGCAAAGAATCTGTTACATTATTCAAATATTCTCATTTAAGGTTTGCTTTAGTCTTAACGAGTCTCAGTTCAGTTTTGAGAGTAAAAGAATTCTGGAAGTGAATTGTAAAATCAATTTTTTTATGTTGAGGTTGAAAACTCAATTTAAAAGCATTTACATAATGAATACTATCTTTCCTTACGATATATAATATAATAAGAAATGCGGTGAACTTGACCAACCTTAGTGTCAGAGTTCTGAAACCGCCACATGACCTCTGACATGGTTTAATAACGTGTAGTCAATCGACAACAGCCGGGAACGACGGTTTAACGTGCCTTCCGAAGAACGGAAAAACTCTTGATAAATTGCCACTTTTGGTTTCTTTGCCCTGTGTTTGTTGCATAACCTCCTTTTAGAACTGATCTTTGATTATTTATTTATCTTCTCTACATTTAATTATATCACTCGATTGTAGAAGACTTTTTTCTACTCTTTTATGTGTCATATATTTTTGTCATTGTTTGCTTACTTTTTATGCATCACTTGATAAATAGATTTATTTACTTAATCACAGAATAGCTACTGAAGTAAATGTTGGTATTTGAAAATGGGATATCTGGTGACAAGGTCATTTTTTTTTTTAAATCTTCATCTCATTTCAAAAAGTACATATGTTTTTCGGGGTACGAAAATGTGCTCTCCGTGGCTATGTTACGGGGCCATTTACGAGCACTGCATTGTAAAAAAATTAAACGTGTGTTCGGTAAGCCTTAACCTGACTTTTTTTTATCTTTGTTCAGCATTAACACAAACAGAGCCACAGAACAAGTTATATGGCCCACAAATCCTTTATTATCTCTTAGATCAATTCCACGAGGTAGTTTGAAACGGCAATAAGACTTTTTTGTGTAATCCACAGATCCCTGATGAGTTCCGTACAATTAGTCGCGTGGGGTCTCTCCGAAACTTTCCCCTTATTTCACTGTCAGACTGATATTGATCCCTGGTCGACAATTACAGAAAAATCAGGACTGACTTGAACAATAGAAAGTTGGTCCGACCCAATCTGTTTTTGCATCATTTTTGGGGTTGGAGCAAATGGACGTAGAGTTTTGTGATACGTGCAGAAAGTTGAAATATGGGTTTCTTTGTGTATTTTTTGGTGTTTTTGTAAACGTTTTTTAGTGTTTATTGCTTCGGTATTGAATAAATTTGCTTGAACCACTTTTAATGTTCTTCAAGATGTTTGATCGCTACGTCGCTGCGCCACGTCGTTTTTCCTTCACAATCAAATCTCATAAGAGTAAAGTCTCTTACATAGCTGTCAACTGAAACAAGTAGATAAATAATAATAAAAAAATACTACCCCTTCATTCATCGCTTAGCTTATAACTTTTAAACAGCTTACCTAATTTTGATTTAATATAGCTAAAAACCATCTCAATTCCATAAGCTATCAAATAAATAAAAGCACAGCAAAATCTGAGAATCCGTTTAAGAGCTACAATGCCACGAACAGATACCCAAAAACACAAGTAATACTTATTTCATCAGGGGTTAAAAATACAAGCTACTTACCCATACATACATAAGCTTACGCCTTTGTCCCATTGGGGTAGGCAGAAAACACAGATTGCCATTTGCTACGATCCAAACACATCTCTTTCGCTACTTTACTTACCCAAGTGAGCAAAAATTGTCTAGTGTGTAAGCGACAACCCGTGTCAAAGTCAAACGGGACCAAAAAGGAAATAAACATGAGATAATGCTGAGTCGAATCTATTGACACAATTCCTACGCATTGCAGGACATCTCTTGGAAAACTGCCAACTTCCTACTCCAACAGGGATTCGCAACTTTTTTCGAATTTAATATTTTTAAAACCGAGTTAGGGATATTCACAAATAATTTTTAGGGAAAGAAAAACGACCGGCGCGAGTTGGACTTGAACCCAGGATTAGATCTCCTGGTGCTCTAATCAATGAGCTATCTTCCCATTCGCGCCAAACATTTTTCTTTCCCTAAAAAAATATTTTTGGAATTTCACTTATTTTTAACTTTTTTTATTATCGCACCGAGGGGCATGGGCTTCCCTCGCTTCTTTTGAAAACGAATTTCCTTAGCTGTGCGGATTTCATCAATATGTTTTCTTTCACTTCTGAGTGATATTTAATTAAAAATCCATACACCGGGCTCGCACCAGGATTTGAACCTACAATCTTTCGATTGGGCTCATTACCAACTGGGTTGTCACCGCTTTTAGCTATATTTAATCAAAATTGGTTCAACCGTTTAAAAGTTATAGCAATCGAATTTCGGTGGTAATATTTTTCGATATTTTATTATAAAGTTATATTATCGTAGGACCCACACCCAGCTCTCTACCTAAGTTTTCTGAATAGTGTCTCACTATAGGAGTAAATTTAAAGTCATACCCAGGACAAAAAGGATACTTGCCAAAAGTTAACAACCTCTGGTCCTAACATTGCTCAAGCGAAATATATTACGTCTTGGCCAGTACAGACGTACATACAAAATATCTTGATTATCTGCGGACAATATCCGGATTTAATTCTAGATAGTCTTTTGTCGTAATATAGTACTTCTATGTGGAATAACTTAGCAATAAGTTTTTTTTGTAATGAGAAGGGTTAACTCTTGACCTCAATCTTGACCAAGATCATAGATGAGGTCGACGATGGAACGAGTTAACCCAGAGAATGCCTATTAAGGCACTGGTACTCCCACGCACCGACGGAACACAGCAAACTGTTTTGCCAGTCGTTTTTTAGAAAGCCTACCGCACCGTATGAGACTATAGAATCCACTTTAGAGTCAGAACAATTGAGGTGCCGTTTCCTGGGATAGATTACTAGGAGGCAGGTCTCATTAATTTCCTTAGTCGCCTCTTACAACACCCACGGAAAAAGATGGGGTGATATTATTTTCAACCAATCACCACACGGTGTAAAAGGTTTAGGTGCTGACGGAAGATCAGCGCTGTAGACCTCGTTTACAGCATAATGCTGAGTCAGGGCCTCTTCACTCCGGTGGTATTCACTCTCCTGTTCACTGTTTGTTTAAACCTTCGCTTGATTCGTGCACACCCGTGTGTGCAGGACTTGTATCGCACGCGCCGTAAACAAGCGCCGTAGCAAGCGTAAACTTTGTGTTTGTTTACGCGTTTCGCTGTTTTAGTTATCATTTCATTGGATTGAATAAAGTTGTTATCTATCCATCTATCAATCCTTACTAATATTATAAATGCGAAAGTATCTCTGTCTGTCTGTCTGCCTGTCCGTCTTTCAGGTCTATATTACTGAACCGATTTTGATAAAATTTGGTACAGAGATAGATTATAGCCTGGGAAAGGACATAGGCTACATTTTATCCCACAGTTGGGCACGATATAACCTGTAGTCCACGCAGGCGGAAAGCTAGTAATGTATAAAAACATGAGTCTTACAAATAAAACGTTTTTTAAATAAAAATAAAAAATACCCACCTTTAGAAGGAGCGAAATAATTTTATGAAGTCGATTGCTTATAACTTTAAAAAACTGAACCAATTTTAAAACCCCTGGAACACCACAAATTTTCGCGAAAATTTCTGTTTTTCGCGGAAAATTCTTCTGCTACGTTTCAGATAAAACGAATTTCGTTCAACCGTTTCTTCTTCTATTCGGATCCCGTTTTTTGTTTTAAAATCTGTACGAATGTTTCTAATCAGAGCCGGCGGCGCTCAGCGGCGAAACGGCGCGGTGGCTCCTATAGGAACCACCAGTGCCCAAGATATTAATCAAATATAGCCAAGAACAATTTAAATTACGTCAGCTTTCAAACAAAAAAAAGTTCAAAAGTTCATCAAAATAGATTCATTCGTTAAGGAGATACGAGGCCACAGACAGAAATACAGATATATAGGCCAAACTTACAACTCATCTTTTTTTTTGTCATGCGTTAAAAAATGTACCAAAAAGTTGTCACGGCAACAACCACTCACTCGTCTCTTAAAGAAATGCGATTTGTATTTTTGAACACTTTGTTAACTTAAATGTCTAACAAAGTTTGGAAGAGGAATGGAAATATGTGTCATACTGAAATAGAGGAGTGAGGAAAGTGGTTTCAATTATTTATGTTTTTTTTTCAAATGAGAATTCACTTTTCATTTCAAAATGGAATTGTACGTAATTTTAAAAAGGTCAGTAGGTATAATAGTTTTTTTTTCCATCTGTATAGGCAAAGGGCATACAGAACCATACAGACAAATATTTTTTATGTAATTTTTTTAAAGTCTTAAAGCATTTTGAGCAAAGTTTAACAATTTTTAAAATAGTATGTTCTAGTTTTTTTCTAATAAACAGATCGAATGTTTAAGATAAAAGAGGACGGAGTTTACATAAGATCTCATAAAAACCAACCAAATTCATAAAAAGTAAAACTTTTGGAAAAGTTCAAGTGGAAAATGGTCCAACGACCTACTAAAGAGCTATAACCAAGCATTTATTTTCTACTAAGCATATGCGCAACAGGCAAACGATAATGATAACGCTCATGAAAAATATGAAAATAGCGTTTAACACGCTATACCGGGCACTTAAATAAATGTAAAACTTTATGATATTGCTTGTATTTTTCTGGAGAACATTATAGGTATTTTGTAGAAGAAGTTTATATTGTGTTAACAGTTTTCTGAATGACCTTTTAAGCAAAATATGCAAAGGTGACAAGTAAAAATTTAGCTTCTGAAGAATTCTACTTAGAAATTTTGTATTATTTAATTATTAGTGTTAATTCCACTCTTGTACTCATAATTGTTTTTCTGTCAATTTATATAATATAAAATTACATAAAAAATAAATGTATTGGATATAATTTTGCATGTCGAAAACGTAAGGGTAAACCAACTTTAATCCCAACGACGGCTATCAGCTCATAACCACAATCCAAAACTTTAACAACATATAAGGTGTAGGTATATACAGGGCTTTAGGTATTTCTCTTTCAACCTCTCGGGTGGTTAATCAGTCCATGAAACTAAACAACTTTCCCAAGGAACATGGGTCAAAATACGACAAATTTTTTTGAGTTCCCATACAAACTTCATTAGCTTAAAGCGCATTTTGTATGGGAAATCAAAATTTTTTTTTCGTATTTTGACCTATGTTCCTGGGGGAAGTTATTCAGTTTCATGGACTGATTAACCACCCGAGAGGTGGAAAGAGAGGTACCTAAAGCCCTGTATATTTTTCACCATATGGAACCATCTCAGGTGTAAATAAAAAAGAATTTTAAAAATCGGCCGCCAATTGGTTATCGCGTAGCAAACATACATAAAATAAAACCACCCTTTTTAATTCGGTTAAAAATCAAACCGATTCATTAAAATACCAATCCATTGGTAATTATCCACACTAGTCAACTGTAAAAAAACGACATAAGAGACTATTGTTATGCAAAAAATGACACCATACAAATGCTCAATGTTCCCTCCCATTATCTTTTCTTATCTAAAGAAAAGTTTCTTATTTTATTCGAAACTAGCTTTCTGCCCGGGACTTCGTTCCCGTGGGAATTTGGGAAAATTATGTAGCCTATGTGTTAATCCAGAGTGTCAGCTACCTCCATACCAAATTGTATCAAAATTGGTCCAGCCGTTTGAGTGTGAAAGAGTAACAAACATCCATACATCCATACATCCATACTTACAAACTTTCGCGTTTATAATATTAGTAAGGATTAGTAAGGATATCCCTTTATAGGGCAGAATTTTTTTGGTTTTGAATTCTAACTTTTGGCATCAAAAGGAGTTATGGGCCCTTTAAGGATCCCAAAAAAATTAAAATTGACTACTTGTGTTTTCTGGTTTTATCTGTAAGTGGTGGTTACATATGTGACCAAGACCGTTGAGGACTTAAGCAGGTGGTTACATCTGTAACCATGACCGTTTGTTACCGTAACATTTTATGTTTAAACTATTTTATAAATAAAACAATTTATTAAGAAAACTGACACTTTTTATTTATTTTTGGTCAATAACATAAAATCACAAAAAAATATATTTTAACTTTTAGCCTTAATTGACATAGTAGGTATAGTAAATAACATGCATAATCAACAGTCATACTAGGACTGGGGGCAGGAGGAGCTGGCGGTGTCTGAATACGATTTTCATTTGATGTTTCTGGTAAGTTTATTTGGAGATTCCGCGTATTTTTTGAGGACATCAATCTATTTAGAGGAAGCAGATCCTCGGGATCCGAATCACCCCCAACGTCCGAGTTTTCGGCTTGCTCATCCTCTATACCAGTGATCATGGCTTCAAACTCATCGTCAGGCATTTTGTCCAGGTCTAAAATCTTATGTTTAAACATCTGAAACAAGCGTATTGCACTACATATACCGATCAGATTGCTAATAAGGTAGCCACACTATTTTTCTAATGTTCATACCAGAAGGTCACCAATACCTAAACTTTTGAAGCCTAAATTATCTATAGGATAAATACCTACTATTTGTAATTGAATTTATTAAAAAGAATAATATCTTGACTAATGAAAAATAAAACGCTAATCATCAAAAACTTGAAATTATTTTAATTATGAGACTTGATATTTGACCACCCAAAACTAACCTCAAATATGGCAAAAAATGAGTGTGATTTTGATTTCGTTATTTTTCGCTGTAGAATAATGCGACTGTATAGATTTATATATCAAATCAAAGAGAAACACTTAAATAACACATATACGTACCTTAGATAACTCCAATTACCGTTTATATTTATTTAATTCACATATTACTACACAAACACCTTCACTGTATATGTTGGAAGCACTAAGTGTGCAAGAGTCACATTTGTAGCCACCAATATTTGCGACCATTGCGGCGGATTCGTGCGAAGTTCACGTCAGTGGCTACGAGTGTGCTGTTTGCCCGTTCAGGGTCTATACGTTTATGACATAAAAGTGATTTTCATAGCAACGGTATCGATAAAATCGACCTTATTGTCAGACCAGCTAGGTGGCTACAAGCGCGGTACAAATTTCGATGTTGCCCTATAAAGGGATATAGCTGTCTCAGAGATTTACTGTAAATAATGAAAACAAAGTTATTCTTATTCAGATCAAATCTGCCGTTAAATTTTATTTTCGAAACTCTTTTTTATGTCAAGTTTGAACTGATCTTGATTTGTTTATCTTATAAAATATAGCGTCAGAGCGTCAGTAGTGTAATGGCTTGCAGCCTAGGACGGACTCGTAAACGAGAGGTACTGAGCTCCATCCCCAGTGTCGTCATGTACATTAGTTGTACATAACTTAATTTTTAATTGACTTAATACACACAACAACACGGTCTAGGGATATTGCACGATATTTCATACAAAAGAGGTCTGTTTGAGATGAGAAGCTATAAAAACATTCTCGAGATACACGGAGGGCTATAATTTTCAGACGAGCAAGTGCTAAACTTGAATTTTCAATTCTAGTCAATACATTTTGTTTTACTTGAAATTTGTGAAAACGTGATGGAAACGAAAACGAAAATGCACTTTTTGCTTGCGTTTTGTATGAAAATAGTCGAATTTACGCCCTCCATGTATCTCGAGTATGCTATTATAGCTTCTCAAACAGACCTCTTTTGTATGAAAAATCGTGCAATATCCCTAGACCGTGTTGATGTGTATATCTCAATAACTCTGGAACTGAGCAATTTACTCCCATAGTCTAATAGATAATCAGAAATTCTACAATAGCCCTTAAGCTTGCTCGTCTGAAAATTATAGCCCTCCATGTATATCGAGTGCGCTTTTATAGCTTCTCAAAGAGACCTCTTTTGTATAAAAAATTGTGCAATATCCCTAGACCGTGTTGATGTGTGTATATTAAGTCAATTAAAATTAGAAAATAAGGAAAATTTTATGATTTCTTGCCTATTCTTCTCTGGGGAAGACTGCACCTTTGCAAATAGGCATAAAGTTAAAATTGCTAAAGTAATTCACTGCTTTGACCTATTTTAAGCAACGTCTTGAATGTTTTCTATAATAATATACTAATACTAATAATACTAATCTATACATATTTTATAGAGGAAAGATTTGATTGTTTGTTTGCATCGAATAGGCTCCGAAACTACTGGACCGATTTGAAAAATTCTTTCACCATTAGAATCCTACATTATTCGGGATGGACATAGGGTACATGATTTTTCCGAATTCTCACGGGAACGAATTCCCGCGCGGGAAGCTAGTCTATACTAATATTATAAAGAGAAATGATTTGTATTTTTGTATGTAACGAATAGGCTCCGAAACTACTGGATCGATTTGAAAAATTATTTCACCATTAGAATGCTACATTATTCTTGCGTAACATAAGCTACATAATTTTCCCGAATTCCTACGGGAATGAAGTTTCAAGCGGGATGCTAGTAAAATTATAAAGAGGAAAGATTTGTATTTTTATATGTAACGAATAGGCTCCTTAACTACTGGACCGATTTCAAAAATTCTTTCACCATTAGGATGCTGCATTATCCCTGAGTAACATAAGCTACATAATTTTCCCGAATTCCCACGGGAACAAAGTCCCGAGCGGGATGCTAATATGAAATAAAGCTATTCTTGACTTTGACTTGACTAAGGAAACTTACACATTTAGGAGACAGTTGAAGCTTTAACTTTAATTATACCTTTTCTGCAACTGAACGCTTACATTGTTGCAGCGTCGGCAGAATTAACAAAATAACACATTTATTTCGGAACACAGCTTTCAAAAGAGCACAAACCGCAGATTTCACATCGTCAGCAAACTACTAATTAAATGCTTTGAGGGGAGATTCAGTAAATTATGATTTTTAACCCCAGACAAAATAAAAGTGGTGTATCTGTGTGTCTGTCTGTGGCGTCGTAGCTCCCAAACGAAAGGTTGTTTTTTTGCTTGAAAGCTGACGTAATCCAACTCTTCCCAGGCATACTATTAAATTTATTTATTTATTTATTTAACAGTTTATTGTACACATAAAAAATCACAAATATTACAGACAAATAGAAAAACGAACACAAAAGACACAGCTTATTTCTTTAAGAAATTTCTTCCAGCAGACCTGGGACAGTGAGAGGCGTAAAATAAATAAAGACAGACATGCACAATTAACCACTGAAATCTAAATACTAATATAAACTACATAAAAATACAACTACACATACATATAATATATAAATAATTTATATAAATACACAGGCATATATTTTATACATACATAAACAATACAAGAGGAACGCGAGGGTTTTGCTGTATTATGGGCGAAAGGCTGACAACCTTTCACTATTTACATCATAACATATCTAGTAACCCTAGTAATTTATGTCGAATGTGGCATCACGTGGTTCTAGAACCACTGATGATCTGCTTTACCCGATAGGGATTATAGACGTGAGCATATGTGTGTTTGTGTCAATTAGTTTGTCAACTAGTTGAACTAGTCAACTACAAAGCCTAGCTCATGGACGCAAAGTAACTTGCCTATGTGGTTTTTACAAGATTTACTTCGGAGAGTGTGCACAGGAGCTGCATGAGCTTATTCCGCCTGCCTCTTTCTTCTATCGGACATCTAGACGCACTGCGGGGTACCACCCTTACCTTGTCGAGATCCCTCGGATCCGCACTGAGCGCTTGTCATCATCTTTTATATTGCGCACTGCCAAGGAATGGAATTCCCTGCCTGCGTCTGTATTTCCGAGCTCATATAACATAGGCCTCTTTCAAGTTCGAGTGAACAGGCATTTTCTGGGTGAGCTTGCTTTATCTTCGACCGCATCTTTGCCCTTGTGCTAGATTTTGGTGAAGAGCAAACCCATAATTAATAAATAAAAGTAGTTTGTCAACTCCTCAGCGTATGAACGGCCCTTTTCGACTATGAAGTCAATTGTATTACGCCTGAAACAAAATATTATTGTATTATTTACCATTATTTCTCGATAATGAAGTAATTCGGTATCGGTAGCCTGCAGTAATGAGATTTTGGTAAATTGGTTTCGTGGACTTATTTATACGATTTATTAAATCTCAAATAATATTAAAATTTTCAGTGAAAAGATTTAAATGTATTGTGAATTCGTTCACTGTACTCTTATTGTTGTGAATTGAATTACATGTTGTTCAATTAGCCGCGATATTTTTTATAACTTTTATTTTGTACTAGCTTTCCGCCCGCGGCTCCGCCCGCGTGGACTACAGGTTATATCGTGCCCAACTGTGGGATAAAATGTAGCCTATGTCCTTTCCCAGGCTCTAATCTATCTCTGTACCAAAATTCATCAAAATCGGTTCAGCGGTTTAGGCGTGAAAAGGTAACAGACAGACAGACAGACAGACAGAGTTACTTTCGCATTTATAATATTAAGTAGGGATGGTGGTTTACAGTTGTAAATTATTATAAATGTCCACGGTGACGCTGTGTATTTACACGCATATTCGTCATTATAAGTTTGGTTTGCGCCTGATTACTGCTCATTGCATAACTCTAAAATAAAAAAAATTGTATAACCGCATTGGGCCAGCGTGGTGGACTATGGCCTAAAACCCCTTCGTGTTTTGAATGGAGGCCCGTGCCCCTTGGTGGGGACGTATATGGGCTGATAAAACAAAACCCTGACATTTAAGGCCTAACCACAAAAAATGAAACTTAAACTTAGACAATGTTTAAAATGGCTGTATCGACATAAATTTCTTGGCCTTTACCGAAAGGGAAAATTAAACAATAACAAAATGACATTAGCAGTTATCTACTTTATAAAAATAAGTCGGGTTTTCCTTCCTGACGCTATAACTTCAGAACGCACGAACCGATTTCCACGGTTTTGCATTCGTTGGAAAGGTCTCGGGCTCCGTGAGGTTTATAGGATACTTTTTATTAAAAAAAAAAATAGGACGCGTGCGGAGCCGTGGGCGGAAAGCTAGTTGTTTATAATTACTCGACCAATTTTGATCAAATATAGCTAAGAAAATTCAGATTATATCAGCTTTCTAACGTCAGTTTAGAAGCTACGATGTCATAGACAGACACACAGACATACAGATATTATAAATGTCAAACTTATACACATGTCAAACTTATAACACCCTTAATTTTGTTGGGGGTTAAAATTACTTATTAAAGCCAACGTTTACGAAGGAAGCTTGACGGCAATCGATCACCGAACAGCGTTGGAATCTAAGACAATAGTCGTTTCAATTTAAATGTGTTTCTCTTGCCCTTACTAAGGAAACTCGAATGTTCATGAATTTTTCGTAGTCCTTTTTAAGTTTGCTCACATAACATGAAATAAGTTAATACAAGGGCACCGACATCAAGTCTGTGGATACACAATTACATGTTTTCCAAAATACTGTATAGGTATTAGGTATATCCACTTTTTCTTTTTTTTTACCAGCCCATATACGTCCCCACCGAGGGGCACGGGCTTCCCTTCGAAACACGAAGGGGACTTAGGCCATATAATAGTCCACCACGCTGGCCCAATGTGGATTGGTGGACCGCTCGTCTTTCGAAAATTTTCTTGGACGGGCGGGTTTCATCACGATTTTTTCCTACACCGTTGAGCAAGTGATAATTAGAAATCCGTACATAAATCCGAAAAGACGAATTTATTGGTGCAGGCCCGCACCAGGATTTGAACACACGACCTTCGGATTACAAGTCTGGCTCATCACCAACTGGGCTATCACCGCTTCCCAAGGGTATATCTATAGGTATAAACATTTAACTGTGCAAACATCTTATTCCTGTTACTCAATTGTAAAATGTAGTTACATAAATTTGTTATTTCTTTAATTTCAATTAAGAACGTTAAACATTTCTTACTTACCTTTGTCTTATAGTTGGCGGTACCTACCTACAATAATGTATGTAATTTAATTATAATAAGAGTGGTGTTACCCGACACAGGCGACGAGTTTAAAGGGAGGCACCTGTCATTAGTTTTTAAGAACTCATTGTAGAGGAAATAATTTTTATTTTATTTATTTATTATTTACTTTCTCTATAGAGTGAAATTGACCCATGATTACGTAATAATCTACCCATGATTACAAACAACTTTTTCTATGAGACCAACTTTCCAACTAAAAAAAAATCTGTTGTTCCATACATTTTGGTTGAGTACGTAATACGTATTGAACTTTTGTATGGAACTGCAGATTTTTTTTAGAAGGAAAGTTGGTCCCATAGAAAAAGTTCGTAATCATGGGTAGATGTTTTCAATTTCACCCTATAGAATAAAGCTTAAGCTTTGTAATTTAACTTTTATTTTTAAATAGTTATTAATTACGAACTGTTTATTTGATTGTGTGACTAATTACTATGAGACATGTGTCTGAAACAAGTGAATTTTATTTATTTAGTTACTTATATGTAAAAAAAAATGCCACTCGCCTGCAAAATAGGTGAGAACCAATAGTAATGAAGTTCTAAAGTCATTAGACTGTTCGTTTGTACTGTAGATAGCGGAGAACAAAAGGAGTAAGTCGTGTTTCGAAAATGATAAAAACTAGATAAGATCTTTTGCCATTCGCCCTTTGTGGGACTTGATTGAAATACTCTCATTAAGTTTGGGATCTTAAGGCCTATTATTTTTGGAGATACGGCCTACAGCGTCAGTGTTGGCTAACTTTATGCGAAGTATACGCTCGATGATTGATTTTGCACAAATTTATATTGTTTTGAAATGATTTACTTAGTATAATTGAAAGTCTTATTCTTAAACTTAATTTAAAGTTAAGATACAGTTAAAAGCTTGGCGGGAGCTTGTAATAACATCAAATTCATTAAGAAATCTAATATTATAAAGAGGAAAGATTTGATTGTTTGTATGTTTGCATTGATTATATAGGTTCCGAAACTACTGGACCGATTTAAAAAATCTTTCACCATTAGAGTGCTACGTTATCCCTGAGTAACATAGGCTACATAATTTTCCTGAATTCTCACGGGAATGAAGTCCCGGGAGGAATGCTAGTAACAAATATCTTTAAACACGAGGCTCTCAACTGTCACTTGAGATTAAATTACGTTTATATAAGGTAAGTATTAACAACTACTTATCCACCCAGGACTTCGTTCCCGTAGGAATTCGGAAAAATTATGTAGCCTTGTATTAATCCAGGGTGTCAGCTACCTCCATACCAAATTTTATCAAAATTCGTCCAGCCGCTTGAGCGTGAAAGAGTAACAAACATCCATACATCCTTACAAATTTTCGCATTTATAATATTAGTAGGGTGACATCTTAGTGCTCCAAAATCGTCATCCTCACCTGCAAGCGGTGCAACCTGATGACCAACGGACGAGGCTCTGGCGTATTACAACCAGTAAAGGGTTTTCTTACTTTACTCTGGTGACTTCGCCGTTCTATATTTTAATTTTGATTACAATACTCAGAAATTAGAATTATCACGTTTTTATGGACGCCATTTTTCAAATAATTTAATCTAAATACATAAAAGGAAAAACTGACTGACTGACTTACTGACATATCAACGCACAGCCTAAACGGCTAAACGTAGGCACTTGAAATTCGGAAGGGACGTAGCTTAGGTACCGTACAGGTGCATCAAGAAAGGAATTCCTGAAATTCCCACGGGAACGGGAATTAGCGGGAAAATCCTTTTATATGAAAAATCTAAACCGCTTAAGTTAGACGCTTGAAATTTGGCATGCAGGTACCTTAGTAAACTTAAAGCTTAGTTGCAACAGGATATTGCAAAATTCCCACAGGAACGGGAGTTAGCGGGAAAAAACTTCACGGGTTCCCGAAGTTCACGCGGGCGAAGCCGCGGGCGGAAAGCTAGTTTAATATATTTTTTTACTAATTTCGGATTTTCTTTTCATTTTGTATTTATGAAACACGTTGAATATACCCATATAGTAACTGTTATATCATCATCGCTCTTACATTACAGTAAACACACTTCTCAGGTGTCTCAGCAGTCCTTCCTAACCGAATAATATTCCACTTCCATGTGCAGTTCTGTTGACTATTACTACTGGTTCTCGATTTAACATTAATCGACAATCGAGTGAATTGGAAACTACATTTCAAAGCTAATAAAGCCCTCTTTGGGCTGAAATGATGCAGAACAGTATTCATTTTTATGTTAGAAATAAAAATAGATGAGAAAGGAAACATTTTCACCGCAATATCGTACCTAATAGTAAGAAATACCTACTTTCAATTTTTACAGAACGAATTCTTTGTTGGGATTGTCAATCAATCAAAATTATCTTTATTTCATTGAACATTAAGTTTTGCTTAAAATAAGTCATTGACAATATTTTTAACTTTATGTCTGTTCGCAGCGGTACTGACATCCCCCGAGTAGAATAAATAAGAAACTCGAGAGTTGCTCTCTTTAAAAAATAAAGTTGAAATTCCTATTTTCTAAATTCAACTGATCTTTCCCTTAGGTTTTTGTTCTTTGTTCTTTTGAATTGAAGAAATAATAATTATAGTAAATGATATAGCTTTATTTCCCCCTATTTTCAGCCAGTGTTTGAATAGTGTTTTGTTTACAAATCTCCATAGTAGGGGTTCCATCGCCAATAGGGGGGTATTCTTGAACGGCACGGATATTGACTTATGGTAATACGGGTAAGGGGAAGACGGAAGTCTACCATTCGATCTTGCACGCCTTTACCAAATAGAATGTACGCGTAATTCCTTTTGAGTCGCGTAGTATGCGATTTACAAAGGGGGTTATTAGTGGAATGAAGTTTAATCCTATTTGAAAGTTTGAAACTGGGTTGGGAATAAAATTATCTTCAACAGTGTTTGCAAATAATCCATTCAAGAGACTGAAAGTGTCACAAAAGTGTCAGTAGTAGCGCTCGTAGCCCAGTGGCACTTGCTTATCTCAACCGATCAGTGAGGTTAAGCAACATACACAGAGCCAGGAAACCTGGTGGGTGACCAAAGTGGCAATTTATGACAAGCGTTTCCGTGCTTTGGATTTACGTTAACCTGTCGATCTGGGCTGTTGTCGATTAGCTACAGTCGTTAGTCAGAGGCCATTGTGCGGTTTGAAAACTCTGACAACAGGGTTGGTCAAGTTCACCACACACTTGACTATACCTACACGGTAAGAAGAAGAAGATCGAAATGGTTTTTATGTACCTTTGATCAGAATTGGTTTAGTCGTTTAAAAATTATTAGCAATCTGTTTTTTTTTATGTAGAGTTATTTCATTAATTATAATACAATACTGGTACTCGAACTCGGTATCTTAGAATTCAACCTGCTAATTAAAGCAAAGATCTTGTAGCAAACAGCTTAAAACAATCCTTTTATAAAGTTAATTACCAACCTTCTGAACTAAGGCTTATAACAAATGGAACGGAGTAGCAAAAGAATCAAAATTCAAAAAAGCAAAGTCTGCTCTAAGTCCAAAGTTACTTAAGTCCAACTTGGATCACTTAACTGATTAAACGATCACTTAGAAAAGGTTCGGTAATGTTATCTCTAAGAATGGGAGTGCTTGTGCAGGTCCATATATATGTTACAGTATGAAATCTGTTCCATCTGATAACCCTCACAATTAGTGTCAAACGTGGCATCTAGTGGTTCTAGAACCACTGCTGTATGCCTACCGCGTTACGGATTATGGGCGTGAGCGTATCTATGTATGTATGAAATCTGTATTGGGTGTCTTTAAAAAGTCAGAATATGTAGGAATTCGGGAAAATCATGTACCCTATTGAATAGGTTCCGAATATGTACCCTATTGAATAGGTTCCGAATTTGTTTGCATTGAATAGGTTCCGAAACTACTGGATCGATTTGAAAAATTCTTTCACCATTAGAATCCTACATTATCCGTAATGAACAAAGGGTACATAATTTTCCCGAATTCCCACAGGAACGAAGTTCCAAGCGGAATTCTGGTATTTAATATAAGATGAGTTAACTCTTGACCTCAATCTTGACCAAGATCATAGATGAGGTCGACGATGGAGCGAGTCAGCCCAGAAAATGCCTATGAGGCACTGGCACTCCCACGCACTGACGGACCACAGCAAGCTGTTTGGCGTCGGACTTCGGTAGGAGGGTGGTCGCGAACCAGACGGCTACTTAGGCTCATACCGTACAATCTTGCTATTTCTTTATGGATTCAATGGGGATATGTCGTTAAAGGTTTTTATGGAGAAACTAAAGACATTAGGGACCAAAATCGCGCAAAATTGAAACATTATTTAGTATAGCCAGCCGTTTATATGTCGTGATTCGCTATTTAGGTATTTTAGTAAAATAACTATAACATTAAAAAAATTGTATCCCCCGACATTCGATCACTTATCCCTACTTTTACCAGCACATATACGTCCCCACCGAGGGGCACGGGTCTCTCTTCGAAACACGAAGGGGATTTTGGGCCGTAGTCCACCACGCTGGCAGTGCGGGTTGGTGGACCGCTCGTCTTTCGAAAATAAATTTTCTTGGAAGGGTTTCATCACGATGTTTTCCTTCCCCGCTGAGCAAGTGTTATACAGAAATCCGTACATAAATCCGAAAAGACAAGTTTTAGTGGTACAAGCCCGCACCAGGATTTGAACCCGCGACCTTTGGATTACAAGTCTGGCTCATTACCAACTGGGCTATCACCGCTTCATCCCTACTAATATTATTAATGTGAATGTAAGTTTGTTTGTTACGCTTTCAAGCCAGAACTATTGAACCGACTTTGATGAAATTCGGCACAAAGATAGATTAGACCTTGGGAAAGGACATAGGTTAATTTTTATCCCACAGCTGGGTACGATATAACCTGTAGTCCACGCAGGCGGAGCCGCGGGCGGAAAGCTATTCTATACTCTATATCTATATCTATACTAATATATAAAGAGGACAGATTTGATTGTTTGTTTGTTTGCATTGAATAGGCTCCAAAACTACTGGACAGATTTGAAAAATTCTTTCACCATTAGAATTCTACATTATCCGTGATGGACATGATTTTCCCGAATTCCCACGGTAACGAAGTTCCAAGCGGAATGCTAGTAACTTATAAACGGCTGAGACAATTTTGATCAAATATAACTAAGAACCATCGCGATTACGTCAGCATTCAAACAAAAAAAATTACACACAGCTACACATGTCAAACTTATAGTAAAAAAAAAACTGCCTATGCTGTTTATTTCGATACTAAACCGGTAATTTTGAATTTCCACTATAAAATTACAAACATGAACATTTATTATAAACAAGCTTTACACCCGCGGCTTTGCTTGCGTGGAAAAGTATAGCCTACATGATTTTTTCGGTGTCTATGACTCAGTATTTTTAGCCCTTTTAAAATTATAAGGTTTACTTTATATATTTATTTTATTTAATAAAATGCCGTATCTTAAAAGTTCAACAAGTTAATATTCAAAATACGTAACATTTCAAAATTACACCCAAATTAAAAAAAAACGGAACCACTTTTTTTCTACAATTTCAACCGTGAAATCTTTACAGAAACAACACAAAATTTTCACTCAATCGTAAATAAACAACCCGAAAATTCTAATCGTTCTAAATAATTCCCGCTGTAAGCGAAAAAAAAGAAAATTCAAACAAATCTGTACTCAGTGGAGCTTCGCAAATTACATCAGTACGTTTCGATTCGAATAAATAACCAATTTGGTATAAAAAAAATGAATAAAATGGCTTATGCTCATTTTTCAAAGGACCACTGCGCCAGCTTTGTGGATGTGTGAATGTTACAACGATATACAATTACTAACTAGATGTTATATCCTTATCCTCACTAATTATAAATGCGAAAGTTTGTATGTTTGTTTTTTTTTATTATAAGATGGGTTAACTCTTGACCTCAATCTTGACCATAAGGTCAAAGATGAGGTCGACGATGGAGCGAGTTCACTGGTACTCCCACGTACCGACGGAACACAGCAAGCTGTTTGGCGTCGGACTTTGGTAGGAGGGTGGTCGTGAACCAGACGGCCCTTTACAGAGCCTACCACACCGCATGAGACCATAGGACGACACCTCAGATTCAGAAAAAAATGAAGTGTCGTTGCCTGGGATGGATTACTAGGAGGCAGGTCTCATTTGTGTTTCCATAGTCGCCTCTTACGACACCCACGGAAAGAGATGGGGTGGTGTTATTCTCAACCGATCACCACACGGTTAAAATTTCCTCTTTCGCACTCTAATAGCAGGACCAATTTTGATAAAAAAATTTATGGAGGTAGGCGACACCCTGGATTAACAGATAGGCTACATAATTTTCTCAAATTACCACGGGAACGAAGTCCCGGGCTGAAACCCAGTTAGATGCTAATATTAAATGTTGTATCATCGCAACATTCATCGCTTGTAACTCTTAAATGGCTGACTGAACCGATATTTAATCTACGAAGTATTATCTGTCGGTTGTTAATTTTTTTTTACATTGATGGACTTTTTCAGATATTATTGCAACCTAACTATAACTAACCGAACATAAAAACAGCGTACCCAAATACAAAGTTGATTGTAGCATTATGACCTATATTGGTAATCATTGCTCTTGTAGAGTAGTTTAATTTATTCTAAGGCGGCACATCTGAAATCCATCGGAGAAAAAAGTTTTTTTTTGCAAAAACATTTTTTTCTCCAATAATAATTAAGTATAATAAATAATAAATATTATTGTAAAATATATCCTGTTGCTATCACTTTCAGTAATCATAATTATTTTATTTACTAAAAATTAATATTCAGTGATTAACAGCCAATCTATATATATAAAAGAAAGTCGTGTTTGTTACAACACTTATAACTCGAGAACGGCTGGACCGATTTCCATGGTTTTTGATTTGTTGTATTTCTCTCCGTCCCGAATAGCAGAATAACTATTAAAAACATTGGAAAATTGACGGGGAAATTCCCACGGGAACGAAGTCCCGGGCGAAAAGCTAGTATAATGATAAAACATCGTGCTATGTACTGTACTGTTCCCCACCTGCATTAAATAGAGGTGGATACTCTATATTTACGGCTGTGATGTCTAGAGTCCTACGTTGTGAATTACTTTTAGGATTCTCGCAGGTACAAGCAATTTAAAAGTGGGTTTCAGACTTAGAGAGGAATTAAAGGCAAAATCAAGATTAAAACAAAGTTTAATGTGCTTCACATAGTCCAATAAATTACATTTTGACATATTGACACAAAAGGATTAATCTCTTGATTATTCCAATCGAAGCAGGATGAAAGCCGAAGGCTGGGACAACGAGTAGAATACCTAGACAGAGAGATCAATATAAACCCAGGGCATCATTTGGGAGTTCCCCGTTCTGGGGCCCCCAACCACGCCCCGGAACCTGTCGACGGCGCTCCAAATGACGAGATCCGTCGCCTTGGGGTGACCAACCCGGGGAGACTGTTCGAGTCGGGCATCTTATAGGAACTCCTAGAATCGTTATGTTCTCTGAGCGACAAATCCTCAACTAATACTAGGCCAAACATCGCGCTTCTCTATTTCTCCTGTGAGTGGATTAGACTCCGAACTATAAAGCCAAGTGTCAGAAAGGAAAACCGAATAGTCGCAATCTCTCCTCCCCGCGAAACCTAGGAGCCGTCGCCTGCAGCGCGTCCTTGTATTACCGCAGACTACAGACCCTACGACTGACTACCGAAGAAGTCAGCTGTGATCACGTATACGGGTAGGACAGTATTCCTTGGGGTGGTATTATAAGGCTACCCCCCTCAATTGGACTGAACAACCCCCGCACGCGGTGACCACGTGTCTGCTACTGACAAGCCCTCCCCTAGCGCCTCGGTGAACGAGATTGCGCAACCCCAAGGATAATTTAGCAAATGAGAAGACTGCTCAGCTACATGGTTCTGAGTAGGATGTATAGTCTGTAGAGGTACTTTGTTCAGTGGTTGTGAGGGGCATCTCCTGGTTTCCATAGGTCAACTGTAAAGCAAGAGGGAGCCTACGAAAGCAAACTAAAATCTGACGTTTGCCGCCGATGGTCATCCGTCTTTTGTCGCTACTCGTGTATTGTGCTACACTAATAGCAGCGTCACAATTGTCCTTCGTGAGCCAGTAGAAGAATCGTAGAAGGAGAGATAGGTGCTATAATAATAATGTCGTTTCGGAAATTCAGGTAAATCTAGTCACTCAGGCCTCACCGAACATCGCGAATCACGAAATAACGATCCTAGTAGACAGAGGGAGAAGGATATAAAATAAAAACTTCAGGCGGATCCTAAACTAGCAGCAAGTCCGTAGTTCTTAAATCGTTTAATAAGAAAGAATAAAATAAAGGCATAACGTTTTGCCAAAGTCAAGTCATAAATAAAAAAAAAAAAAAATTCAATTTAGAATCCGCCCGAAATTTAAAGAACATTCCTATAACTTAATCCCTAAATAAATAAAATCCCTAACGATCTTAAAGCAGGTTCTACTCACCAGAGTCCAAAAATCAAGAACACAACTTCACTCTGTGTAGGTAGAAAATTTCCTCCTAAAATCTGATTGAGAATCTCTTAAGTCAACTTTGGCCTGTTCCATACTCAAGTTCAAAATAAACTGACAACTTCAGTTTATTTCAGTTTGAATTATTCTTTTCACTTTAATGTTAAAATATTGTATAACTATTTAAATTATTAAATTATTTTCATCAAAATTATTAATAGATTATTTAATTAAATATATTAATAAAATGGGCCTCCCTCTTATAGATTTTGTTTTCACTGACACTTCAAAATTTGTTTATATGTCACTCGCGATTTTCTAATTGTAAATGAAATTTAGGGTTTTAAACAAAATTTAAATCTGCTGCTTTCATTGTCCTGTTAATAAAGCTAATAAAATTATACACTCAAAGGCCCACACTAAGGCTCTCCCCCGTATCGTGGGTTCCCCGGAACAAACACAAAGACAGACACAAACACCCATGACCCGAGAACAAATGTTCGCCCCGACTGGGGATCGAACCCAGGACCCGCCGATCAAGATGCAGCACCACTACCACTCGACCAAGACGACAGTTCTATTTAAGGGTTTTCTTTATACCGGTGTCTTTCCTACGCCTTTAAATATGAAACTAACCAACAACATTAAATAAATTTATCCACTTAGCTGTAAGACCATCCCAGTAGTATTTTCCTTTCAACCATATCCTGTCCTTTTTTGGTCCTTTTTAATTTGCTCCTGCAAACTTATAATTCCGTCAAATCGTCTGTCATTAGGAAGGTGACGCTAAAAAATCTATTTTCCCAATTATTTCAAATTATTTTTAAAACTCATCACGATTTTTCTATTTTTTTTCAAAAAAAACAAACCTACTATCTTTCACCTTTTTTCTGACAATCCACATTCTCCGTTGTCACTTTTCTTTTACTTTTTCTTTCAAAGACAAAGCGAGTCATTTAATTCTAAAAAGATTCGATACTCTTACATTAAAACTATTTCTTTTAATAAGTATAATTAGGCGTTTAAGGACGCATACAGCACAATAATGTTTAATGCTGATAAGAAATTAAGCATATCAAGGGTGGGTTATTACGCTGGATCACTTTTGAAGGGTCTTTTTTTTTATCAGCCCATATACGTCCCTACCGAGGGGCGCGAGCCTCCCTTTGAAACACGAAGGGGATTTAGGCTATTTGTCCACCACGCTGTCCCATTGCGGGTTGGTGGACCGCTCATCATAAATTATCTTAGATGGAATGGTTTCATCATGATATTTTCCTTCAACGTTGCGCTAGTGATAATTAGAAATCCGTACATAAATAAAGATTTATGTACTTTTCGTTCCCGTGGGAATTTGTGAAAATTGTGTAACCTTTGAGTTAATCCAGAGTGTCAGCCACCTCAGTACTAAATTTTAATCAAAATTAGTCCCGCTGTTTGAGCGTGAAGTAGTAACAAACTTACGAAACTCACAAACTTTCGCCTTTATAATATTAAAAATGTGATGTGATGTCCAATTAATCACTTGGTCCAACACACACATAAAAATAGGTCGTTTACTAATATAGCGTAACTAATACCTTATCAGAAAAATGGCACAAACAAGCTTTCGATCATATTTTCCTAATCCATAAAGATAATCATATCTCTATCTGTAACCGGGTTACATATGGGTATAACTCAATTCTCCAACTTCTAGGGTGGCTACACGATTTGTGATACTTAAAATTTACTCTAGGACAAAATAAGTTATTATAATATAATACTTATTTTCCTTCACGAAGGTAATAGTACATTATGCTATAAGTGTGCTAAGTTGTATATTACATTACAAGCGAGAGTTATTACTCCTAATTCTCGAAAACCCGAGCCGAAGGCGAGGGCTCAATGGAGCCGAGAATGTAATATCCAATGCGCACGCGTGTCATACGATAAATTAATTGATATAAACATTACCGGCCTTACTTATAAAAAATGTTACCTACACTGTGTAACTTTTTTTTTTAACCAGCCCATATACGTCCCCAGCGAGGGGCACGAGCCTCCCTTCGGAACACAAAGAGGATTTAGGCCATAGTCCACCACGCTGGCCCAATGCGGGAATTTTTCTTGGACGGATGGGTTTCATCACGAAGTTTTCCTTCAGCGTTGAGCAAGTGATAATTAAAAATCCGTACGTAAATCCGAAAAGATGAATTTAGCGCGCGCAGAAAAGAAGGTACAGGCGCGCACCAGGATTTGAACCCGCGACCTTACAAGTCTGGCTCATTACCAACTCGGCTATCACAGCTATCACTGTAAAACTGATATAAATATAGCGCTAGATAAAGAAATTTTTCAGGTAATTAAAAATTCTTACTGAATCCCACAGGTTTGTAGAAAACCGGGACTGGTATATCCCTACTAGTAGGGATAGACGAACTTTTTTTAGGTAACCTACTAACCCTACTAATAGGGATAGCTTTCCAAGTAACCCAACTGTAGGTTATACAGTTTTTACCAGCCCATATACGTCCCCATATACGTATACAGTAGCCATATATAATGTAGAGTTGCATGTTTTTTTTTTCTGAGTATTATAATCCTTAATTTTTAACCCTGTCTATCTGTGTGTCTGTCTGTTGCATCGTAGCTCCTAACGGATATAGACCGATATCGAAATAATTTGAAAGCTGACGTAATCGAGATGGTTCTTAGCTATATTTTATCAAAATTGGTTAAGCCATTTGAAAGTTTTAAGCAAAAACTGATGTACCACTAAACTATCTTATGTAATTTTGTTGTTGATTAATAAATTAATAAATAAATAAACGCTTCAGTTTTATTTTTTGTGGTAAGGCCCATATGTCGGGGGGTAGCCAAAATTTTTATATCAAGAGTTATTACTCCTAAATTCTCGAAAACCCTGGTCACCGTATAGCGAACATCTTGGCCAGCTTAATGCAATAAGTACAAATTGGCAAGTTTCGTACCGATTCGTTAAACGTGCGCTGCTCATTACGAACTTTTATTCCAGTCCGTGTGTGTTTGTGTGTGTATTTTGGAGTTTCTGGGTCAGTGACGAATACGGAAAACATTTTTACTACTACGCTGGATTAACGTAAAAAGCTTCTCAGGAAAACTGTAAAGGTCAATAACAGTGACTTGAGGATATTTTTTTTTATAGGTAATGGGTTTGCTTTTGACTACAATCTAGTCTAGGGTCGGAGATGTGGTCGAGGATGTAGTAAGCTCACACAGATGATACGTATTCATTCGATCTTTAAAGAGATTCAGGTTAAAATGTGCCCGGAAATACAGACGCATGCAGAGATATCCGTTCCTTAGCGGTGCGCAATATAAAATATGAAGAAAAGCGCTTAGTACGGATCCGAGAAATCTCAACAAGGGTAGGTAAGGAAGGTACCTCGCCGTGCATTTGGATGTCCAGTAGAAAAAAGGGGCAGGCGGAATGAGCTCGTGCAACTTATTTGTTTTGATCTTACAGACCATACATTCACGCCTATAACCCTGTCGGAGGAGGTAGAGCGTTATCTGCGTTATGAGGTTCTAGATTCTAGAACATTTGATTTTCATTTATAAACATAATAGCGTCACGCTCAGGACTTCGTTCCGGTGGAAATTCGGGAAAATAATGTAGCCTATGTTAGACAAGGATAATGTAGCTTCCTAATGGTGAAAGAATTTTTGAAATCGATCCAGTAGTTTTTAAGTTTATTCGTTTCATACAAAAATACAAATCTTTCCTCTTTATAATATTAGTGTAGATAATTATAGTAATGAAATAGGTGAGCAATGAGCCTTTGTATGAGAAGTGGGTTTTTTTGAGTAATTTTATGTGGGTTTCCTTTGGGAAAGTTGTTCAGTTTCATGGGGAAAATTACTATCAAAAATGTCGCTAACTAATTAAAGTTACTTACCCCATATTTACAAGTTGTAATATAGAAAGGAGTAAGGCTAAAAAACGGTCGATATCAGAAGGTTTTCTTAAAACTTAGAAGTTGCCAGCTGTCAGCACTTCCCAGGGCATACTAAAGAAGTTAGTATCGTGAGAGTTTTGTTGTATCATAGGGGGAAACATATCACAAACTTTAACATCCATCTTATGATCTTCCGAATGTATGTCAAATGTTCTGTAGGCTTAATTCACCTGACTTTTATCATCTGGGTGAATTAAGTTTAAGTACACTATTAGTCTACACTAATAATATAAAGAGGAAAGATTTGATTGTTTGCATTAAATAGGCTCGGAAACTACAGGACCGATTTGAAAATTTCTTTCACCATTGGAATCCTACATTATTCGTAATGAACATAGGGTACATGATTTTCCCGAATTCCCACGGGAACTAAGTCCCAGGCGGAAAGTTAGTATACAATATACATAATACACCCAGGTGATTTATATTTGTTTAAATTGTCATTTCAGTATTGATTTTAGTAGACTTAATTCATCCAAAGGGTAACCTCTGCCTAACCTGCCAAGTATTATAGGCATGAGTGAATGCTATGTATGTATTAATAATTTATCACAAAAAATTCTTTCTAAAACCTCTCCTTACAAAAATATCGGCATGATTGCTTACATTAGTTAAACAAAGCACTCAAAACAACTTTCTGTTAGACAGAATGACATGAATCAATATTTGTCTAACCCGGATATAGAGATCGAATTGTGGTCGACGCGATAACAACAAATAGTTGTTGTTACTGTTGTTTAAGACAACAATTAACAACGTTGTTTGTTGAGGTGGTTTAACTGGAAAATGGGGTGTTGATGAGTCAAACGTGGATATTATTCTGGGGTTTATTATAATGATATTAAAAATCTTAAAACAAAGTATGACATCCATAGAAAATGACCTACCTCACCTAAATAGTTCGAACACTTATAACTCGAGAACGGCTGGACTGATTTTTCTGGTTTTTGATTTGTTGTATTTGTCTCCGTCCCGAATAGCAAAATAACTATTAAAAACATTGGAAAATTGACGAAAAAATTTCCACAGGAATGAAGTCCCGGGCTAGCTAGTGAATAATAAAAAAACGCTCCACACTTGTGTCGTGGGTCCCTTGGAACACACAAAGACAGTCACAAACATCCATGACCAGAAAACAAACATCTGCTTTTTACACAAATTGAAAGATTGAGGGCAACAGTTCACCCATAAAAAATATAAAAAATATTTGCCCCGACCGGGATTAGAACCCAGGACCCGTCGATCAAGAGGCAGCGTCACTACCACTAGACCAAACTGGCCGTCGTTTTCTGTTATTGTTCCAATGTATTTACCAAACCTGGGCTTCCCTGTTTACTTAAGCAACGAATTCCCAACATCTTCATACTTATTCTATTTCCTATGACAATATTGGGAAACTAAATAAAATGTAGTTGGTTTATTATTACATTACAGTAAGAATCGCACGGGACGTTCCGAGGGGATTCATTGGGAAAGAGGGTAGATAAATATTTCTGTTCGGAAGTCTATTTTGTTTTGCCAGCTTCGGTGGGAGAAGCGCTTGTAGCTCAGTGGCCTTCGCTGATCTCCACCGATTAGTGATGTTAAACAACGCACATAGAGGTAGATAACCTGGTGACCAAAGTGGCAATTTAACACAAGCGTTTCCGTGCTTTGGAGGGCACGTTAAACTGTAAGGCCCGGCTGTTGTCGATTGATTACAGTCGTTAAAACCAAGTCAGAGGCCATTGTGCGGTTTGTAAACTCTGACACCAGGGTTAGCCAAGTTCGCCACACACTTGACAATACCTACACGATAAGAAGAAGAAGATATAAAAATAAAACTAACTGTTTTATTTTTACATGTTCGTCTTATCGTATAAGAAGTTTTGATTTCAAAAACTTGACTACTAATCCCTAAACTATCATACAAAAAATCTGTTACCACAGATTACTTCTTTAAGTGACAGATGACCCAAAAAATGCGAGGGTCACACCCATTCATCTATTTTAATATGGCTTATGTTTTATGTATGTCCTATGTCCATGTTTTATGTATTTCAGTGTATAAAGCGCCGTAGATAATGAATAGGAAGGGAAGTGGGATAGAACGTTAGGTCTGTATCCCAGAGCGCGACTCAGACTCTCATGTATACTTGAGTAGAAATTGTCTTTGTCATTTTAATAGTGAGCGAAAGATACAATCAATAGTTAACCTATGTGGGTTTGTACCTTTGTGGCACTATTTTGACCGAACGCGTAGACCGATTTTGATAAAAGATACGTTGTTTGATTTGTTATGACGGCGCAAATGTTTTATACAAAGCATACAAATTTGGAAAAATCAAAATGGCCGATTTTTGACGCCGATTTAAGAAAAAAATTAAAATCGACGAACTATATCAAGTGGGGTATCGTTGAATAGGTATTAAAAAAATTGTTATGTTTCTCATACCGTTTTCCAATCAGAATTACTGTTTAGGATCTATAACGTTTTAACACTGAGCGCGCTCTGCCCTCTCTCTCGAAAATGGTTCAAGTTATATAAAATTTTGAATATTTGTAGAGAATTTAATCCTCTACAATATTTGTAGTGAGTACAAATAGCATACAACCCATAGGAAATGAGATATTTGCAAGGAATGTGTAAAAAATATATTTTTTGACCTTTCACCTTGCAATTTCTGTAGACGCGGACACCCTAAGATATGTAGGTTTTGAGAGAAGCTTTAGGGTATTAAAATAAAGGTTTATACAACTTTTTTAGCTGACCATCTCTCATTCCGAGATTCTCACCCTCATTTGACTAATTTTCCTGCATTATTTGTAGTAAAGCAGTTTAGATGAAATATAGCTTAAAACCATCTTGATTCCGTTATTTTTCAAATAAAATAACCGCATCGGTATCTATCCATTCGTTTAGGAACTACGATGCCTCAGACAGACACACAAAAACAAAGACAAATAGACACACCATTAAACTTATAACACCCCTCTTTTTTGTCGGGGGCTAAAAATCCTTCTACACAATATGCTTCTAAGGCAGGGATTTAATACAGGGCTAGGTAGTAATATCTTTATGATCAGTCCTTTGACCTTTTTTATCGTAAAATTATCCCTTACCAAATATTACGATTCTTTATCTTGGAAGGGATAAAATTCCCGAAGGGGTATATGAGGAGTGGGAACAATACTGTAGGAAAAAAAATCAATATAAATAGTCATACATAGAGATATCCAACTATGAAATAATTTCAATCCCAACAACAGTTCGCACAAAGTAGATAACTAGTATTTTTTTGCAGACTACAATGCGTATTAGTATTGTAGTCTGTAAAAAATACAAACGAAAAAATCACTCACTTATTTAGATGATGTTCCGATTTGTAGTACTTTTTTTGTTTTTGTTGATTTTTTAAAAGTGCTGAATCATTTTCGATGAAATTAATATTGGACCACCTCTGGTGTATATACTCTTTCGAACCAAAAAAGAATTTTGAAAATCGGTCTATAATTGACGGAGAAATCAGTGAACATACAAAAACATACAGTCGAACATAGAACCTCCTCCTTTTTTGAAGTCGGTTAATTAAAATATTGTAAAACTTTAAGGCCTTACCACAATAAATAAAACTAAAACGTAGAATTTTTTTTTAAATAGCTGGATGGACATAAATTCCGTTTCCTTTTCCGAAAGGGATTAATTAAATAACAACTAAATGACTTAAGTCACTTAAAGATATTATTGTCTAAGTTGTTTTATGCAATAACTAACAAAACAGTTATTGCATAAAAATTTTAAATAGCTGAACCAATTTTGATCAAATATGTTTAGTTGAAAAAAATCTTAATCACGTCAGCTTTCAAACAAAAAAAACCGCATTGAAATCGGTCCGTTCGTTTAGGAGCTACGATTCCACAGACAGACACACAAATACACTGATACACATACAGATACGCACGTCAAACTTATAACACCCTTCTTTTTTGTCGGGGGTTAAAAAACAAAATAAAGAAAAATATAAAATGAAGGAGGCATCTCGACGGAAGATTACATCTATCTACACGTCATTATCTACACTAATATTATAAAGAGAAAAGATTTGTATTTTTGTATGTAACGAATAAACTTAAAAACAACTGGACCGATTTCAAAAATAATTTTACCATTAGGTTGCTACATTATCCTTGAGTAACATAGGCTATGCTAGTAGACCATACAAAAGACCTGCCTAAAGCAAGACTGCTGATCACAGCAGATATACATAATGATAACTAAAAACACCTTTTACTCATTATACAGTCCTTTTAATTCGATATTTAACAAATTCAAAAAAAAAAGCATAAAATAATTTATTTCTGTCTCACATATTCTTCGTATAAATAGGCAGAGGTCTCCTTTTAGAGGTCTCCTTTACAATGCAAAAACACAATCAATCAATTTTGATGTATATGGATCTGCCTTTAAAGGTTAAAACAATATAAACTCCGATCTACGCGCGAAAAACGATCTGTCAAGGAGCCGTTTAGTGTTGTGCCACACCGCGTGGATTGGTAGAGTTGTTAAAATTTGTAAATAAGAAAATTTGTAATGCGATTAAAAAGAGCAACCTCAGAGTTTCTTGCCTGTTCTTCTCTGGGGAATACTGCACCTTTGCGAATAGGCGTAGGGTCAGTAGGGTCAAAAGAACAAATGTGTATGTATGTATTTAAATCCTTCAATGTATTTTTGTATGTATTTGATGTAATTTTGACTTAGTTTAAGTAACATCGAATGTTCAATGAAATAAATATATTTTGATTGATTGGTTCCACTTGTGTCGTCGATCAATTTTTTCTTAACAAAAGTAAAAAAAATCTCCCCAAAATCCATCTCAAAAACCTCATTAAAAGAGTTTTAATTTTTAACGCATTTTGAAAGCGTGATTTTGAGGTGACAGGTTCGTTCAATGGCATAATCAAAGGTTCACGATGAGTTCACGTCGTTACGTTTACGGCAAATGAATGGCGACATTATTTCATTCCTTTCCTTAAGGAATATCCTCGGAAATCGGTGAGTGTATTTTTAATGGCAGGAGATTTTAAGGGTTCCTTAGGTTTTTAGTTAAACTTTTTTTATTCGAATTCTTTGAGTGTTTATAAATTGAAAATGTTTTTGACCCGTCGCGTGCTTGTTTACGCGCCGTGCGATACAGACGGGTGTGCATAAATCACGCATTTCTTAATTACTATTATTTTTAGAATAAGATTGAAAATACTTTATTTTGCAACCACATGGGCATTTCTTATGAATGACCAATATTATTAATTTTCTAATTCTGATTAAAAAAATGTAAAATTACATAATATCCTCAACTTCAGTAACCATTAGATATATGATAAATAAATAAATAAATCAAATAAACGCTACACACTCAAAGGCCCACAGTAAGGTTTTCCCTTGTGTCGTGGGTCCCCTGGAAAACATACAAAGACAAACACAGACACCCATGACCCGAGAACAAACATCTGCTTTTTACACAAAGGTTTGGCCCGACTGGGGATCGAACCCAGGACCGCCGATCAAGAGGCAGCGTCACTACCACTCGACCAAACCGGCCGTCATGATCATGATCCCACCAATATTTATTTTTGGACAATTCCATCGCCATTTAACCCCAAGTTAATAAAAGCAAAGCTTTAAGGTGACTACAGCAACCGATAAAGGCAGCACACATAGGAATAGTGTCATCTCCGTCTCTCAACAGGCCTTGGCCGGCAGTGCGAACAGTGTCGATACACGAAGTTTACGGACTATGAAAGCGTGCGTGCGTAAAAACATGTTCGAAAGTTAGAAAAATGAGATTTATGGAAAGGTAACAGCTTACATCGAAAAATGTGTTAACTACTTATTTATCGAGAGTGTTCAATCACGAACATTTTGATAGCAAATTCAAGTTCTTGTGTGCATTGTACACTATCATTTTTACAGCTTAAAAGATACACAATATTGGTATTTAGAGGTTACTTTGTGAGCTTTTTCTATCGAACCAAAAGTGCTGAATCATGTTTTCAGAAAACTACTTATCTAGTTTATGTCCTGAATATTACCGTAGTATTTTTTTTCTTCGATTTAATGCAGTGCGTCATGCTTAACTACGCATTATAAAATCGTAATTTAGGTGCTGTAGTCGCCTTAAGCCGTGTGGTGATCGGTTGAGAATAATACCACCCCATTTCTTTACGTGAGTGGCGTAAGAGGCGACTAAGTAAACACAAATGAGACCTGTCTCCTGTTAATCCACCCCAGGCAAAGACACCTCAATTTGTTCTGAATCTGAGTTGGCGTCCTATGGTCTCATGTGGTGTGGTAGGCTCTGTGAAGGGCCGTCTGGTTCGCGATCACCCTTCTGCCGAAGTTCGACGCCAAACAGCTTGCTGTGTTCCGTCAGTGTATGGGAGTACCAGTCCCTTTAATGACATTCTATGGGTTAACTCGCTCCATCGTCGACCTCATCTATGACCTTGGTCAAGATTGAGGTCAATTAACCTATCTCATAATAATAAAATAATGTATATTTTACCTTACTATAACAACATTAATAATTTTTGTGTAACTTATGCGCATAATTTACTCAGGGGTAAAGGAAAACATCATGATGAAACCCGCACAATAGAGGCCTTGTGTTCAGATAACAGCGGAGTACCAGTGCCTTAATAGGCATTTTCTGGGTTAACTTGCTCCATCGTTGACGTCATCTTTTACCTTTATGGTCAAGATTGAGGTCAAAAGTTAACCCATCTTATAACAAAAAAATGAAAGCTAAATTATACACAAACACCCACACTTCGCACAAATACTTAAAAAAAATTTTTTTAAATATATTTGCGTTGGTGAGAAATCAAACCTTCAACAAACATAGGAGAGGTAACAGAGCTATCAAGCCAGTCAACTAAAAAATAAGAAGCACTCGAAGCCCAGTGGTGCCACTGCGTACGTGGTTGAGATCTCAACCGATCTCAACCACGTACACTGTGTACGTGGGGAACCTGATGCGTGACCAAAGTGGCAATTAATCACGAGCGTTGCCGTGCTTTGGAGGGCACGTCAAGCTGTCGGTCCCAGCTGTTGTTGATTGACTACAGTCGTAAAAACTAAGTCAGATGCCATTATGCGGTTTTAAAACTCTGACACCTGGCTTAACGAAGTTCGCCACACACTTGACTATACCTTAATAAGAAAACTAAAAAAATATCTGAATGTATGTATGTAAATCTTTTATTGTACAACAAAATTACAAAGCAGCATAAAGCGACATTTGTACAAAGGCGGACTTAGCCCATAAGAGGATCACTTTCAGTCTAGGTTGAGAAAAATCTTGAGTAGGCGGGACGGTACAACCGGATGAAAACATTTATATATATATACATAAGCTCACGCCTATAATCTCTATCGGGGTACGCAGAGCGTCAGTAGTTCTGGGATCACTAGATTCCACGTTTGACACAAATTCTGAGGGTAAACATGATGTTTAATCGAGAGAGGTTATCAGCCTTTCGCCCGTAATACAGCAAAACCCTCGCGCCCCACTTATTTACTTTTACTGTATACCTGGGAAGAGTAGGTAGCTGGTACATTTAAAATTTTTCTTTAACTCCCAGTCCAGCATGGAAGAATTATATATATATTTAGTTTATTAAGGGCCAAGCGGTGAAAGCCCAGTTGGTAATGAGCCAGACTTGTAATCCAAAGGTCGTTGGTTTAAGTCCTGGTGCGGGCTGTACCACTAAATTCGTTTTTTTTTCGGATTTCTGTACGGATTTCTAATTATTACTTGCTTAACGGTGGAAAAAATCATGATGAAACCCAAGAAAATTCATTTTCGAAAGTCGAGCGGTCCACCAACCCACATTCGGCAGCGTGGTGGACTATGAACTAAATCCCCTTCGTGTTTCGAAGGGAGGCCCGTGCCCCACGGTGGGGACGTATATGGGCCAACAAATATTTTCACATAAGTTTACTTAAAAATTAGGTGAAATAGCTTTGGTTATTGTGGAACCAACATCGCTACCCACGGATTAATAACTAGAACTAAGTGAGTTATGGAGAAATATTCCCTACATTAAATACAGTCAAATACTGTATTGCTTTGTAAATATTTATAAATATTTACAAAGCGTAAATATTTATTAGAAACAAGTAATTGTCTTCCCTTTTTAACGTTCTTTTTAACCCCCGTGCCCCTAGCTATCTTCGGGAACGTTTCAACTTTTCTCGTCCCCAGGACTTACCCTGTCGCTCCCACATTAAATCCCTTCTCTCTATACCCTCACATCACACTGACTTCTTCTCTTATTCCTTTTGTGTACATGCTGCAAGACTGTGGAATTCTCTGCCACATACTGTCCGAGACAGCCCTTCGCTGGCTGTATTTAAGCGTAGAGTTAAAGAGCACTAACTTTCCCTGCAATAGGCTATTTATTTATTTATGTATATATATATAGTAATATCTATGTATGTTTGTTATTTGATATATTTATTTATTATTTTTGTAGTATAAGTTTAATTATAGTACAGTTTATGTAGGTATATTACGTATTTTGCACGCTCTATCTGCCTTTCCGATCAACTTTCCGTGGCTCGGGTTTGCTGGAAGAAATTTCTTTTTAGAGATAAGCTAACCTTTTGTGTCGTATTTCTGTGTGTGATTTTATATATATTTGTCATGTGTGCAAAGAACTGTAAATAAATAAATAAGTAAACTTAATATTAAAAAATCTTATATACAAAATTGGAGGTCCTGATTCACTGACTCATCAACGCCCCAGCCCAAACCCTTAGACCTAGAAAGCTGAAATTTGACAAAAAGTGTCTTTTATGACATAGGGCAGCACTAAGAAAAGATTTTTATAAATTCCATCCCTAAGAAGGTGAAATGTGGGTTCTAAGTTTGTATGGATAAAAAAATTTTTTTGGACATTTTGACTCGAAACCTTGTCAAGATATACCTTGAAGCAAATAAACGGACACGTATTTTGCGATTTTTCGATAATCATCAAGAATAGAATGGGTGACTAAAAGAGTTCTTTGCGCGAGCGAAGCCGCAGGAAAAAGCTAGTATTAACTAGTTATACTCTAGTGATTGTATTGGATTGTGTAAAATTGTCTGTGCGTGTCATTAGTTATATCCGATGTGTATCAACATATGTATTTATATGTGTGTGTGCGTGTGAGTGTGTATGTGTATTTGTGTGTATGTGTATTTGTGTGTATGCGTATGTGTAAGTGTGTATGGGTGTACAGATCTGACGGATTTCTTACTAAACTTCTAAGGAACCCTAAAAAGGACTCACCATTATATAATGATGTTACTTAACTTAAATTGGAATTTTGTGGCGGGTTCATAAAGTTTGGATTGTTTCTTTTTTTTTATAAAAGTTGTCTTAAGCTATAATTTATAATTGATTGGGTTGAACCTCTCTTATAAAGAGGTAAAAAAGTATTAAAAAATTATGGGAATTTTGTTTTTTAAAAAGATAAATTCAAAAAAGATTTACTTCAAATCTATTTTATGACAGTTTTATGCTTTTGCTCGTGATTGTATTGTACAATGATGATCTCAGTTCAGGGTTGCAGTTTTTGGTAACCTGTCCCTTACATTCTATATGTAAGGACTATGAAAATGACTATTGCCATGTATCATCTCTCCAATATGCCATCATAATCAAGCCTTTACTCTGAGTTGACGTAGCATTTCGTAGCGCGTAGCACTTTGTAACAAATTGCTACGATCTAACAATAAAATTTTACAACTAAAAATATACGTTTAGTTTAGACCATTGAAGTAGGTACTATTTTTTTTCTAAGAGTAGTTTTACATAATCTAACTTGGGGCCAGCCCAGTAAGCATCGATTTGCTTGTGTTGGGTGTGCCTCGCTCATTCCCAGTTAAAATTACAAAAACTTACAACCAACCAAAAATAAAACAAAAAGATACCTTATTTTACTTAAAATAATAAGTACCTATGAAATTGCCGATTTTTTTTATTTTATTCGTAATTTATTTGATTGAACAGCTATTCCTAAGATTGTTTTTTTTTTAATATTTAAAACCTTGGCCATATTACGGAGATATTGGGTCAAATTAATACAGATTTACTTTAGTTTTATTTGCTAAAAAAGAAGCTCAAATATAGCTCGTTTCATCCGTTGCCCGTTTCATTGCTTATTTTTTCTGTACTTTTGTTACAGTTACAACTTTCAATAAAGTAAATATGATGAAAATTAACTTAATGTTGTCCAAACCTTCCTACAAAATTTTGCTAAATTTGGGTTTCACATTCCCGAGAAAAATCCAAAAACGTTAGTATACAAACGCTGAGCTATGGCCTGTTTGCGCTGCTACAGCACACACATTTAACTTTTATTTTATTTTTCCTCTCTAATGTATGGTAACTTGCATTAAGTTTATATACACTTCTGTTAATTTGCACTTGGAATAATTGTGCATGTGTGTGACTGTGCAGACAAATAAACTTTTTATCTATCTATCTATCTATCTATCTATTCAATTTTCCAAAAATAATGTATGAAAAACGGCTATAAGAGTGTGTAGATGTGTATGTGTGTACGTGCATGTGTGTGTGTGTGTTATAAAATAACTTAAATCAAACAATTAAGTAAAACCAAGCGATTAAAGCATGGGAGCTGCAGTATGTAAATTTTTACATTAAGTGTTTAAAACCTCGGAAAACGGACGGAGCGCGGTGCCTCATTTCAATGTTATGGGTAGCATTTTATGATTGTGATCTAGGGAAAGATATAACATATAATATAGAAATATTAGGTAGGAATCATATGTACATAACAAACCCTTACTGTCCGTTTTTAAGTTACGACAAAAAAGAGGGGTGTGATTAATTTAACGTGTGTATCTGTGAGAGAAAGAGACAATCAATACTTAAGTATATATCAAGTCTTGAGTCTTCTTCTGCAATTTTTTTTACCGGTCTATATACGTCCGCACCGAGGGGCACGGGCCTCCGTTTTAAAATAAACGCTTCACACTCAAAGGCCCACATTAAGGTTTTCCCTTGTGTCGTGGGTCCCTTGGAACACACAAAGACAAACACAAACACCCATGACCCGAGAACAAATATCTGCTTTTTACACAAATATTTGCCCCGACTGGGAATCGAACCCAGGACCCGCCGATCAAGAGGCAGCGTCAGTACCACTTGACCAAACCGGCCGTCAAAAACACGAAGGGGATTTAGGCCATAGTCCACCACGCTGGCCCAATGCGGGTTGTTGGACCCAATACGGGCCTTAAACTCAAAAGGCTTAAGAAAAGACGGGTTTCTCTAAAGTAAAACGTTTACAAAGCTTTAATAAATTCTTTAAGTACACATCAGCCTTTAAGCAAACCTTTATGAATAATTTCAAAATGTAATGGGGCTCAAATTACCAGAGACCCGTGACGGACGCTTTAATCTGAGGATTAGGGAAAAGAATTAAGTGTTTCCAGAGAGTTGCGAATATATATCCCTTTCTTTATATTTTTTAAATGTTTTTTTAAATTTTATTTATTTTAATTTAATTTTTTTATTATAAGATGGGTTAACTCTTGATCTCAATCTTGACCATAAGGTCAAAGATGAGGTCGACGATGGAGCGAGTTAACCCAGAAAATGCCTATAAAAGCACTGGTAATCCCACGCACCGACGGAACACAGCAAGCTGTTTGGCGTCGGACTTCGGTAGGAGGGTGGTCACGAACCAGACGGCCCTTTACAGAGCCTACCACACCGCATGAGACCGTAGGACGCCACTTCAGATTGAAAACAAGCAGAGGTGTCGTTGCCTAAGTTGGATTACTAGGAGGCAGTTTTCATTTCTTTTTCTTAGTTGCCTCTTACGACACCCACGGAAAGAGATGGGGTGGTGTTATTCTCAACCGATCACCACACGGCGAAAATCTGATAACCTTCACAAATTCTGTCAAAAGTGGCATCAAGTAGTTCGTTAGAACCACTAATGCTCTGTCTACCCCGTCAGGGATTATAGGTGTGAGCGTATGAATGAATGTACTTATAACACCTCATATATACACAGTGGCGTGCATAGACATTTTAGGCAGGGTAGGCAGTGAACTTGTCTAGTTTTAATTGACCGCTCAAACTCGTTTCTATGCGACTTTTGCTAAACGAGAAAACTTTCAACGTATCTTTGAGATGTTTTTTAGAAAGCTCATGCTTTTTAATCGCTGTATTAAGGTTATTAAAATCACAAAATAACCCTGCGCCGTTAAACCTTTTTTATAACAGTTTGAAAACAAAATGCACGGAAAACAAAATATACTTAGGCCCGTGTTCACCAAAAATATAACCAACAGTTAAACAGCGGTTAGAAGTTAACCAGACAAAACGTCAAAAAATATGTATGAAAATGACATTGTCAAATCTCCGGTTAGCTGCTAATCGTTGGTTAAATATTTGGTGAACACTAGCCTTAAGCGATTAGTATGCACACCGCCCCTAAGATGACCCTCTGACCCACAACCCGTGAGCCAATTATGAATAGGTATTGTATATTTTAGTATTAAAATATCTTACTGCGGTACCTTTTTTTGCGTCAAATCCATGCATCGGCCTTTTGCGATAAGTAATGTTTACTTTTCCTTGAAAAGGTAAACAAGAAAAATCACGCAGTTTCGGCAAACAAACATCATCACCACACTTTTCACAACTTATTGCGCTCATTTTGTTCTAAACAAATGTCTTACAAACACTATAAACTGATAAAACAATAATTTGCAAAAGTTTTCGTACCTACGTAGTTGCAAAACAAAAACAAACCAATACCAATATGGCTGAATGCATCCAATAAGAAAAAAATCCGCAAAATTAAAAATCTATAACAGCTCTTTCAAACTTACCGAATATTGACACTTCTCAATTTGGTAGCATCGCTTTATAGGCAGAGCTTTTTTCTCCATACAATCAGTTCGTAAATTTTTGGCGGGGTAGACGAAACAGCCAATCAGAAGCCCCCATTACAACACAAAACATCGACAAAAAAGGCATTTCAAACGAGTGCTTTTAACGAATAATCAATCCGCGCTCCTACGAGGGCTCTTACTAGTTCAGTATTAGAAGTTTAGATGGCGCTGTTTTGAAAAGTTAAAGGTCGGTAAAGAAATGTAGATGACGTCATTTCGGAAAACGTTTATTCGTTTCACAAAGATCTGTGATCGTTGGTGTAAAACTGTAAATTATAATATTTATTTTTGTATTTTTTTGCCTTGAAAACCCTAGGGTAGGCACTGCTTTTCTGCTTGTATGGAATGCACGCCACTGTATATACATACTCGAGGGCTAAATGTACCCCGAGTTGGCACGTAGTTCTCACATGGCTACAAGTGGAGGGTAAGGGTCGCATGTCGCCTCGTAAATTAGCCCTCTCAGACCGCGAATGATGTATTGTATACCACAGGGTTATATTTCTAATATACAGGGTGTAAAGGACAGTTCAGCAAATACTTAAATGGTGGAATCTAATATCAAACTCAAACTCAAAAGTGTTTATTTCATTGAACATATAAAATGTTTCTTGAACATGTCAATACAGTGATATATTTACATCAGCAAAATAGTGAATTACATTAACACTTTTGACTTTGCGCCTATTCGCAAAGGTGCATTCTTCCTCAGGAGAAGAATAGGCAAGAAACTCCGAGGGTCGCTCTTTTTAAGTCAAGCATATAAATTTTCTTATTTCTGATTTTTAATTGATTTAATAACTGAAGAACTCTGGAGCTGAGCAATTTATTCCCATCCTACAATATCAATAGCTACAATCGACTACAAATAATTATTTTTGCCCCGGATACGTAATGAATGAATGAATAAAATCTTTATTGCACACGTAAACAAAAACAGTAGGAAATATTAACATATGTGCAAAAGTCGGCTTTATCACATAAAGTAATCTCTTCCAGACAACTGGCTGAAAGGAACAATACTAAAAGACTGAAGCATTGTGCGCAGATCAAGTCATAGGTAAAATGTAGGAAGTAATAGGTGAAAGTTAAGGAGTTTTTATTATTTACCTACTTTGTTGCTACGCAATGTACCGCGAAACCGCGCCCTACTTATGTTCCCCCCATGCCACGACGTTGTCAGAATGGGATGTACAGGGACAACGGCACATCATGCTATCCAAAACTGTTAAATTTCTTCACTAGATTTTCAATTTTATCTCGAAGCATTAGAGTTAGCTGGTTTTCGTATTGTGCGGTGCTATTATTGTTTTTTTATTAAATAATAGAGTTTATTCCACTGGAAAATCTTCAGAATGATAGTCTGAGTTCAGGGTTTCAGTTTTTGCTAACCTGTCCCTTACACCCTGCTATTCACTGAGATACAAAGTTAAAATAACTCTAAAATAAATAAATAAAATGTAACCCTCAACACTCAGAGCCTTATCACACAAAATAAATCTAAAACTTGGACAATTAAAAAAAATGGCTGTATGGACATAAGTTCCTTTGCCTTTCCCGAAAGGGATAAATTAAACAACAACAAAATGAAAGTTGGTGATTTGATGCGTTGTGGTAAAGCAGTCATTACTTATTATAACTCTTAATGGCTAAACTAATTTTGATCAAATATATCTAAGAACCATCTTGATCGCGTTAGCTTTCATACAAAAAAAACAGCATCAAAATCGATTAATGCCTTTAGGAACTATAATTCGACAGATAAGCACGCAGATAAACACACGCCTGACAAAAACTCTTTTTTTTGTCGGGGTCTAAAAATGATAATTGATGCGGAAAAAAGTTTTATTCCAATATTAAGAAACTCTAGACTTCTTGTTTCCGGCAAAATTGAACTTAAATACCTAAACCTTGAAAGTCTGTTCATAATCACCCAATAAAGCACAAACTTGAACCATCAACAGCAACACAATGACCAAAAAGTTGAACGATAATCAAAAACATACAAAATAAAGTGCTACAAACTCAATTAGAGTATAAAAGCATTAAAACTTCACAAAATACACAGCGTGTTCTGAAATGTGTTTCGAAGAGTCGCCAGAAATGACGCCGTAAACAAATGTTAGCATCCAGGGCCCCGATTCTATAACTACAGTTGTGTGTCGATGGAATGGTCGCCATTTTATCCGTTCAGGTGGCGAAATTAAGCACTAACCAAATTTTATACATCTAAAGACGGCTGCTTTGACTGGTGGCGCCACCGCTAATTGAATTTTCAGTTGCTGGGTATTTTGCAATTTTTCGTTCGGTTGGCGGTGGCGTTTCTGGCGTGGTGGTTGTCAGCTAGTATATGAAAATTAAGTAGTTCTCAATTTAGCTATCTGAACTGATAAAATGGCCTCAATTCCATCGACACACAACTGAAGTTACAGAATAGGGGCCCTGTATAAGGGACGTTCCGCCTTAATCAAAATAAATGACTGCGAAACTGCTTTCATTAAAAATATTTATTAAGTCATGACAGTATTTTGTAATCTTCTGTGATAACAATGACAGGCAAAGAATCCGTAATAATTAAATGATAACTTTAAAATGAACAATGCTGTATCATCTTCGACATTCGATTGCTTATACCTTTTAAACGGCCCAACCAATTTTGATCAAATATGCCACATCAGCTTTGAAACAAAAAAAAAACACATCTTATAACACCCGAATCTCTTGTAAGTTCGGTTGAATAGTCATCATCTAGGTGAGCTCGCTGCGTCCTGACCGCATCTTCGCCCCTGGGCTAGATTGTGGTCAAAAGTAAACCTATTATCCATAAAATACCCCTCTTTTTTCTTCGTATCGTGTAGGTATATTCAAGTGTGTGGCGAACTTGATTAAATCTCTTTTTTGTCAGGGGCTAAAAATAGCTTCCCAAGCACGTCACAAAATGAAAACAAAATCTCATACATAGATTTTATTGTAAGTTATTTTTTTATGTTGTGTAAGCAGAGCTCGTGTGTTCAGCTATGTTTGTTAATAGAACTGTTTAGCCTATCACAAAATAAAAAAAACATGGGTCAACGTATACGCTTCTTTAATAAAATTCCCATGTGTATTCACAACTCAAAAATTTAAGACACTAATTAAACAACAACTTTGTAACAAGGGCTATTATAGAGTTTCTGATTACCTGCTAGACCAGCAACCATGGGAATAAATTGCTCAGCTCAAGAGTTAATCAGATATTAAGTCAATCAAAAAATAATAAGGAAATTAGTATGACTGAGTTAGAAAAGAGCAACCCTCGGAGTATGTTGCCTATTGTTCTCTAGGTAATACTGGACCTTTGCGAACAGGCCCATGTAATTCACTATTTTGACTTATTTGAGTAATATCTTGAATGTTCGATGAAATAAAGATATTTTTGACTTTGACTCTGTACTCCTGGTTTTGAAGTGAAAACTTCTTTAGCGGCGTTGGGCACTTTTAGTATGGGGAAAAAATGTTAAACTCGCGTCAGATGTCACGTGTCCCTGATCGAAAATGCGTAGGATAGGGTTGCCACCTTTTTTGAAGTGAAAACTTCTTTAGCAGCGAGCGTCGCGTCGTCGCGTTGTGCACTTTGAAGTATGGGTGGAAACCCGGACGGATGGCAACCCTATGGTAAAATTATCTCTGTGACAGATGTCAACGATTATTCGCACATAGCGCGCAAATACCGATAGACTATTTTACTGAATTGAAAGTAGTCAGTTTGGTCGAGTGGAAAAGTTGTCAGATATTAAGCGACAGATCGAGGGTTCGAAACCACGAAGTGAACTCAAGAAAGTCTTTTTGTATTTTTGGCCGAGTGGTGAAGTTATCAGATCGTAGGAGAGGCGTTGAAGGATCGAAGCCTGAGAGAATAACGGACTCTTTTTGTGTATTTTGTTTTATTGCCATATTAATACACAACGTTCATGTGCAAGTTTTCACTTTTGCCGGCACTCCCGGAGTGCAACCCGTTGTTTTTTTAAGTCTGTTATGGTGGGGAAGCGCTGGTAGCCCAGTGGCGCTCGCAGATCTTAACCGATCAGTGAGGTTAGACAACGTATACACAGGCAGCGAACCTGATGGGTGACCAAAGTGGAAATTTATCACGAACGTTTCTGTACTTCGGAGGGCACCTTAAGCTGTCGGTTCCAGTTGTTATCGATTGACCAAGTCAGAGGCAACCGTGCGGTTAGAAAACTCTGACACCAGGGTTAGCCAAGCTCGCCACACTTGACTATACCTACACGATAAGAAAAAGAAGATCTATGGTTCTTTACGCCACCGCCTGCGCTTATGCCTTAACCCAAGTCTATGAACTGCGTGCTTGTTCGCATTCCTTCTTTTATTACACTGTGGTATAAGTCATAAATGGAATAATATAATATTTGATAGTGTTTTTAAAGTTTCTATATAGTCTGTTAACCTGAATGTCATGGCTCCGGAATACTTTGTGAATCAACATCCCGTAGAACCAATAGCAAAAAAGTGGTATTCGGAGTTTAAAAGGTGGCAATACAACTATTTTTCTCTACATAAGAATGCAAAAATGCTGGAATAAGAATATCTCAGATTGAAATTCTTATCCTAGTGTAGGGACACATGATTCGTTTTGTAAATTCAGCATATTTTCCACTTCCAGTAGAGTTGGGCGAGGTGACGTCAGTCGTCTCCCGCCCACCACACAGGCCACTCTTGTTAAATGTAATTTTGTATTTAATTGTAACGCAATAGAAAATGTGTCTATAAATATTTGGATTTCCTCATTTACCCGGTTTCCTGCCTGCTTCTTCAACACTAGCATTTTTGCAGAGAAAGCTTATCCTTTGCCTTTCCTGAAAAGGATAAATTAAACAATAAGTGGTGTTTTTATTTTTTGTGGCTGAACAAATTTTGATCAAATATATAAAAAAACCGCATCAAAATCGGTCTATTCATTTAAGAGCTACGATGCCACTGACAGATACACATTTACACTTGTCAAACTTATAACTCACCTCTTTTTTGTCGGGGTTAAAAACGGTTTTAAAATTTATCAACGCGAACAGCATTTAGCTTTAATTTTCGACGTAGCCTGTTATCTAGTTGGAATATTGTGTATCTTGGAAAAAAAAATATGAACCCCGACTTTCGGTTGCTAATAACTTTTAAACTGCTGAACTGATTTTGATCAAATATAGCTAAGAACCATATCGATTACGTTAGCTTACAAACAAAAAAAACCTCTTCGAAATCGGACCAGTAATTTAGGTGCTACGATGCCACAGACAGACACACGGATACACTGATAAACACGTCGTCATATAAGTTTGACGTGTTTATTAGTGCATCTGTGTTTTTCTTATTTTTACCCCTCTTTTTTTGTCAGCGATTAAAAACCGCTAGATCTTATCACTTAAATCTATTTTGTCTGTTAAATAAAAGCCGGAATGCGTTCCCAGCATACTTCGCCATAAACGACCTCTAATATGCCACGAGTGAACGTGAGATAGGCTGGTGGGCCACGGGTACTAGGTTCGATTCCCTCTCTCATAATTACTGTATACGTAATGGGTTAGAGCCTTTGTGAATGTTAGATGAGGGTTTATTGTGTTCAGCAGTTTCGCGATGATATGTGGTTCTTATAAGGGCATTGGCCGCGTTTATGTGAAATCGATAAGCGAGGTTAAGCAACGTTTTGTGTGGTCAGACTTTGATGGGTGACCGTAGAGACTTTTCAGTGGCAATAGAAAGGAATAGCTTGCTTATGTTCTTAGCCGTTTGAACTGAGTAGACAAGAGTAGCTACTAGACGTCGAAAACTATTCTAATTAGCAACATGGTTACGACTATGATTTTTAACCCCCGAAAAAAAGAGGGGTGTTATAAGTTTGACGTGTGTATGTGTATCTGTATGTCTGTCTGTGGCATCGTAGAATAGAATAGAATATAAAAAATGATTATTTTATAGGACATTCAGGATTTCAAGATTACATGAAATACATACAAACAAACATTAAAGGAATTTATATACATACATACAGCTCCTAAACGAATGGCCCGATTTCAATGTGGGTTTTTTTATATTGAAAGCTGATGTAATGAAGATGGTTCTTAGAGAGTAAGGCGTAAAATACAAACATTAATACGGTCTAGGGATACAAAATTCATAAAAATTTTTCATACAAAAGAGGTCTGTTTGAGAATCTACAAAAGCATACTCGAGATACATGGAGAGCTATAATTTTCAGACTAGCAAGTGCTAAGCCTGAATTTTTAATTATAGTCAATAAATTTTGTTTTACTTGAAATTTGTGAAAACGTGACGAAAACGAAAACGAAAATTCAGTTTTTGCCTGCTTTTTGTATGAAAAATGTCGAATTTAAGCAATTTTTTTTTCATTTTCGTCACGTTTTCACAAATTTCAAGTAAATGAAATTTTTTTGCTTTAAACTGAAAACTCAGGTTTAGCAATTGCTGGTCTGAAAATTATAGAGCTCCGTGTATCTCGAGTATGGTTTTGTAGCTTCTCAAACATACCTCTTTTGTATGAAAAATCGTGCAATATCCCTAGATCGTGTTGATGTGTTATTGTGTATAGTTTAACCACTTGAAGCGTGAAAGTATAGAGTTAAGTATTCTGACACAGCTAGTTTACTCAATAATAGAGGAAGTAATGAAAATGAGGAAAATTACTCTGAGCGAAATAATTACCTCAGCAAAATAATAATTACAGGAACAAAGTAGCACCTTTCCAGTTATTAAACACACTCAACTCAATACAGTCAATTATGAAGTGTTGCTACCTCCGTAACACAATTACCCCGTTTTCAGGCGCGATTACCCCAATTTTGGGGAAATTTCCGCTACGTTATCGAGCGAGTACTAATCATTTTGAAAGGTTGTTCATTAGTGGTTGATTTTGAGGGTATTTAGATATATTCTTTTTTGCACAAACAAAGTTTTTACAAACAGTTATACAAGGAGTGTACAAAGGCGAGCTAATCTCTAAAATATATTTCTTGGAGCCAACCTAACTAGTAAGAAATATTATACGTAGAAGGGGTAGAGAGATTTGCGCATAATGTTTACGGATAAAAAGACTACATAATACATATTTAACTGGTTTGTGAAACAAACTTCTCTTATCCGCTTGGAGACCCGCCCCCTTGAAACATGATGCCTCTACTTGTCTATCAGTGATCTTTACCGTGTGGTGATCGGCAGAGAATAACAACACCCCATCTCTTTCTGTAGGTGTGGTAAGAGGCGACTAAGGAAACACAAATCCATCCCAGGCAACGACACATCATTTTTTGCTGAATCTGAGGTGGCGTCCTACCTCATGCGTCATGGTAGGCTCTGTAAAGGGCCGTCTGGTTCGCAACCACCCTCCTTCCGAAGTCCGACGCCAAACAGCTTGCTATGTTCCGTCGGTGCGTGGGAGTACCAGTGCCTTTATAGGCATTTTCTGGGTTAACTCGCTCCATCGTCGACCTCATCTTTGACCGTTATGGTCAAGATTGAGGATAAGAGTTTTAACCCATCTTATAATAATAAAAAAAGTGATATAGTTTTGTCAAATGACTTTATAGGGCCGCCAACACAGCGAAAATTCCATGCGTTTCAAACCGAGACGCTTGTCTTACAATCGTAAATATTTCACTAAAATCAGCACACCAAAAAAAGTCCTATCCATGGACAAAACATTGCAACCTCTTTATTCCACTTTAAACAGATGATAACAGGTGCTTACTCAGATTATTTTTTAAAATGAGTATCCGATATTTCGGCACTGTGGATGGACTAGAAAACTACGGGTAGCATTAAGAGCAGATAAAGTTGTCTACCTTCTTTCTTAATCTTTTCAACCCACTTCAAAAAAGGAGGAGATTGTCAATTCGTCTGTATGTTTTTTTTGTATGTTTGTTGCGCGATAACTCCGCCAACTGTTGGCCGGTCATCAAAATATTTTTTTTGTTCGAGAGAGTATACTTCTGAAGACGTCCCGTATAAATTTTATCGAAAATGATTTAGCACTTTAAAAAAACCAACAAAAACAAAAAATACTACAAACCAGAACATTATCTAAATAAATGAATGACATTTCGATTGGGGTGGTTATCTGCTCAAATTCATTGTAATCCGCAAAAAAATATACTAGACATCTACTTTGTGCCAACTGTTGTTGGAACTGAAGTCGGTTACTCACACGTTTTTATAACGTGTAAAATTATCGCCTGAGTACTGTCCGAGCTTACACGAAACTCGTTCCGGCACAACATCTTTACTGAATCACTTATAAGTACGAAGCGCTCGAAGTCCAGCGGCGCATGTTGATCTCAACCGAGTAGTTAGGTTAAGCAACGTACACAGAGGCAGGGAACCTGATGGGTGACCAAAGTGGCAATTTTTCACGAGCGTTTCCGCGCTTCGGAGGGCCGGCGTTGTTCCGCGCTTCGGAGGGACCGGCGTTGTTGTCGATTGACACAGTCTTTAAAACCAAGTCAGAGGCCATTAGGCGGTTTTAAAACTCTAACACCAGGGTTAGCTAAGTTCGCCACACACTTTACTATACCTACACGATAAGAAGAAGAAGACTTATAGGTTGAACACTTTTTTCGCGTTGCTTATTTTTTACATAATGCCACCACTATCTATAAGATAATTTATATCCATATTCGCGATTGAAATTAGCATACTTGGGAATTTCTATCATGGTGAGAAGCCGTTTAATATAAACTATTGAAAACAACCGCGAGATTCTAAACAGTCTCCTTATTCCAAGCACATTTACTCCAATAAAAACCCAATAGCTCCAGAAGTACTCCTACTTAAGCAGCTGTCAAATAAATTTGGATCCGATTCAGATGTGTAATGAGTATGAGCACTGAGGACTCGTGATTTAAACTCGATTCGATGTCTTTTATTGCCCTTATTCGGTAATCGATTTTTGTACATCCGAAGATTGTAGGCAAAAGAATTTTGAGATTGTTTAACAGAGGAATTTTGTGAAATTCTTTTAGATTTTTTCTTTTTTGAAAGAAATTTGTAACATTTTTTCTTGAATTTGCAATGAAAGCTTACTTTATTGCAATTTTTTTATTGTTGTTTCATTATAGAAGAGGTGTGTGGAGTCAGAACATCTTAGTGCTCCAAAATCGTCATCCTCACCTGTTAGCGGTGCACCCTGCTGATCAACGGACGAGGCTCTGACGTACTTCGCTATTATCAACTGACTTCAAAAAAGGAGGAGGTTCTCAATTCGAAAGTATTTTTTTTTTGTATATTTGTTACGCGATTACTCCGGCAATTATAAACCGATTTGAATAATTCTTTTTTTATTTGGTAGGTCATACGTCAGAGGTGGTCCCATTGTCACCAGGTCAGGATCTGATGATGGGATCCTGGGGAAATCGAGGGAAACCCTCAAATTTTGTAGGCATATACACTGTTTATCAGAAATTATCTTAATCTATGTAGATTTTTGCATCTAATGGTCACCATCTGATGTTGCTGAGCTGATGATGAAGCTGATGATGAATTATAAACCGGCAATTATAAACCGATTTGAATAATTCTTTATTTGTTCGAAAGAGTATACTCCTGAAGAGGTCCCATATAAATTTTATCAAAAATGATTCAGCGCTTTAAAAAATAAACAACAAAAACAAACAATACTACAAACTAGAACATCATCTAAATAAATGAATGACATTTCTGCTTGTAGTTATCTGCTAATAAGCATTGTAGTCCACAAAAAATACTAGATATATCTACTTTGTGCGAACTGTTAGAATTGAAGTCGGTGACTCATACGTTTTTAACGTGGAAAATTATATTATCTATTTTAATTTTGTTGAAATAGCATGGAAATCGGTCCATTCGATTAGGAGCTACAATGCCACAGACGCACACACACATATATACAAACAAACAGATACACATACAGATGCATGTCAAACTTATAACACTTCTCTTTATTACATTACTTAAACTGGATCCTCTGTAGTTTAAATAATCATTATCTACAAAAAATCTTTAAATGAACATGCAGAAAGAATTAGTTCCTAAATTACCTCCCTAAGGTACTTCCTTAGTATAAGCAACTAATTAAAATCGTACTAAAGTTACTTATGCCGAATGAAGTACGGATCTCAGTACGTAAAGTGACGTGATGAATGCAAATTCCTATTTGGATTATTATAATATCTTAAGCGATACACTTTGAGGAGCGCTCCATTGATATCAAAAGCTTGACTTAGAAACCTACGCTGGTGCTAGTCAAACTATTTGACGGCTGGTTTGATCGAGTGGTAGTGAAACTGCCATTTAGAAGCGCCCGTAGTCCAGTGGCGCTCGCTAATCTCAACCTATCAGTGAGGTTAAGCAACGTACATAGAGGCAGAAAACCTGACGGGTGACCAAAATGGAAATTTATCACGAGCATTTCCGTACCGGCTGCTGTCGAACAAACGTTAAAACCAAGTCGGAGGCTATTGTGCGGTTTGACAACTCTGACACCAGGGTTAGCCAAGTTTGCCATTGACTACACGATAAGAAGAAGTGGCACTGCCTCTTGATCGTCGAGTTCTGAGTTCGAAAGCTGCACGAACTCATTCCGCCTGCCCCTTTCTTCTGCCGGACGTCCAGCGCACCGCTGGGTATCACCCTTACCTTTTCGAGATCCTTGGATCCGTACTTAGCGCTTCTCTTAATCTTTTATATTGCGCACCGCTAAGGAATGGAATTCTCTGCCTGCGTCTGTATTTCCGGGCACATATAACCAGAATTTCTTTAAAGTTCGAGTGAAAAGCATCTTCTGGGTGAGCTTGCTACATCCTCGACCACATCTTCGCCCCTGGGCTAGTGTCAAGAGCAAACCCATTATCTATTTTTTCAAAAATACGTCACTTTTAGTGAAATAGAGCCTTCTAGAGATGCAGTAAATAATGAAGATACGTTGAATTCCAAAAACACAGTTTCTGAAGCAAAATGTTGATTGTAAGCTATTTAATTTCATGATCACTTGCTCAGCGGTGAAGGAAAACATCATGATGAAACCCCGTCTAAGGAGTCCGTTTTCGAAAGTGCGCAGCTTACTACCTCACGTTAGGGTAGCGTGGTGGACCATTTCCTAAATTCCCTTCGTGTATGTCTTTGTGTGCAAATATAGTATATTGTATTGTATTATTGTAAAGGTCTGTGCCCCTCGGTGGGATGCAATTGGACTAATTGGTTTTGAGTAGGTTGACGATACCTTGCGATTCAATAGATATATTCAATTAATTAATTTGTCATAAAGAACACACAGCAACACATGATAATATTTAAAACTTAATGAATTAAACAACTTATCTCAGAATGTTGTGAAGTCAATAGCACTGGTTGTTCGCTAATTTTTTGTTGAACGAATTTGGCTTTTGTTTTGACCATTTTATCATCGCAAAGCTGTTAGCTGTTTATCTTAATTAATTTATTACACTTTTTTTTTCTGGAACCAGTTATTGTTTGTTGTATATGGTAGAAAAGGTTAATTATGTTAAAAAATACTTTTAAATGTATTGATTGATGGTAGGTAATGCACACAATATTACGTTGTAGCCCGCATCACATTATGTTTCTCTCTAACCATCTCTAATGTAGACTGGAGGAGATCCCTTTAGGTACAAGTTCACCTTTGTACACAGCTATATTACTTCTACACTAGTCTATAAAAGTTTACATACAATACATACATAAACTGTAATTTACTTCCTAAAATACGTTTTTAAGACGTCATAGCTCAAGCTCCACTGGTTATCCAGAACATTCGTGAATTGTTTATGTATTCATCAAGTTGTAAATGGAACTAATGCTCAGGCTGATAGGAGTTAATTCTTAGACGGATACAGATAAGTAGGTATTAATGATTCAGTGTGGGAGAATGTGTAATGTTAACCGCCTCTTACCGCGTTTTTGTTGCGGTTTCCTGGTTGGCAACCAATATTCAAACTGAGAATTAGATGAATTATTTACGTGAAATCTTTTTACTAGAGACTTTTCACAAGAGAACCATAATTAAATATAATTCAAAAGCAAGTTCCATAATTGTGTTTTGTTTCTCTGTAAAATTGACATTTATTTTTAATCCCCGACAAAATAGGAGGGGTGGTTTAAGTTTGACACATGACGTGTATCTGTATGTGGCATCGTATTTAGCTCCTAAACTAAGTAATGGACAGATTTTTATGTGTTTTTAAGAGTTCCGTTCCCAAAGGGAAAAAACGGGATCCTATTACTAAGGCTCCGCTGTCCGTCTGTCCGTCTGTCACCAGGCTGTATCTCATGAACCGTGATAGTTAGACAGTTAATATTTTCGCAGATGAGGTATTTCTTTGTGCCCTATAACAACAAATACTAAAATCCAGAATAAAATAAATATTTAAGGGGGCTCCCATACAAAAAACGTGATTTTTTTTGCTCGTTTTTATAGAAAGTCTGTCCGAGGCAGTATCTCATGAACTGTGATAGTTACAAGGTTGAAATTTTCACAGATGATGCATTTTGGTTTCTGCTATAACAACAAATACTAAAAAGTAGAATAAATTAAATATTTAACGGGGCTCCCATACAACAAACGTGATTTTTTTGCCGCTTTTATAGAGGTAATGGTTTTTACAGAGTCCGACTCGCACTTGGCCGGTTTTATAGGTAATGGTACGGAACGGAACCCTTCGTGCGCGAGTCTAACTCGCACTTGCCCATTTTATTTTCGTTTGATAACTGACGTAATCAAAATGGTTCTTAGCTGCACTAACTGCTTTACTACAATGACTATAAACAAATACTACATACTCAAAGCTTTACTATAAAACATTAAAACACCATTTAGACAATGACAAAAACTGACATATTGACATAAGCCGGTTTCACACAATGTCTAGGTTTTAGTTTTATTTTTAATTACAAGGCCCTAAATTTTGGGGGTTATACATTAATTTTAGGGTTATTCAAATTATTGAGTTGTAGGTTAACAAGTTTTAAACGATCATTAATATTATCCTCAGATATAAAATTCAAATAACATCATTTTCAGTATTTTTGAAACTCTTACAGAAGAGAACTACCACTAGGTTAGACCACCAGGAGATCTAACCCTAATGTCGTGGGTTCAACTTCATTCGCGCTGAACATTTTTCACTCCCTAAAACAACTTTTTTGAAAATTATCTTACTGCAATATTACTTGTAGATTGTTGTCTCTATTTCTCATATAACTTTGTCTCTGTTACTCATTAAGTAAGGTTATAAAATACAACATACTTTATTGCACCCCAACACATATAAGGTACAGTTATATTTTAATACAGCAGCTCTAGCATGAAAGCGACAAACTCGCGCTCCGCTCACGCTGAAACTTCACTTTGATGGCGCCCCGCGCAAAGGCTTGCTCGCCATCTGGCGTTGTCAATATTGATATTTTGACATAGGACCGCGGTGTTGCCGCGGCGTAGTCACTACCGTACTCGGCCTGCTGAATGTTACGTCAAGGTACAAAAGGCGGCCCCATTGCTACGAAGGCAATATCTTACCGGCAACCTTTGGGTTTGAAGATAATAATTGAATATTGTTTTAAGACTCAATACTTGATCAAAGAGTGACTGTCATAAGGCAAATGATTTAGTTAATTACACAAGCAATATCTGAATAGCAATCATTTGTAATATCCGCATTAATCTGAAAATGAGCTGAAGTCATTATGAATTCACTGTCTAACTTTATTTCCGGTAAGCTTAGTGCCGCTTTCATATTCCTGAATAACAAAATTTATGCCAGTTTAATGGAATTTCAAATCAGGACGTCAATAAAATACATTTCGTTGTAGCCCAGTGGCTTCCGCTGATCTCAACCGATCAGTGAGGTTAAGCAATGTACACAGAGGCAGGGAACCTGATGGGTGACCGAAGTGTCAATTTATCACGAGCGTTTCCGTGCTTCGGAGGGCACGTTAAGCTGTCGGTCCCGGCTGTTGTCGATTGACTACAGTCGTTAAAACCAAGTCAGAGGCCATTGTGCGGTTTGAAAACTCTAACACCAGGGTTAGCCAAGTTCGCCACATACTTGACTATACCTACACGATAAGAAGAAGAAGAAGAAGATTTTGTTGTTGTTTAATTATCCCTTTCAGTAAAGGCAAAGGAAAGCAAAGGAAGGAAGGAAAGGAATCTAAGCAAGGAATCTAGAAAAATAGCGATAGGCACAATGTTAATACAAGGACCAAGCATTAACTGGATGTACTAGACAGTCGTCTCCACAAGGTCACGAAATCTTTTATGGGTCAATGTATACGTTTCTATAATAAGATTCCCATGTGTATTCAAAATTTACCTTTGGATAAATTTAAGACAGTGGTTAAACAAAAACTTTGCAAAAAGGGCTATTACAAAATTTCTGATTATCTATCAGACAGGCAGCCATGGGAATGAACTGCTCAGCTCTAGAGTTATTTCAGATTTAGTTAAAATTAGTAAATAAGAAAATTTGTAATGCGATTTAAAAGAGCAACCTCAGAGTTTCTTGCCTGTTCTTCTCTGAGGAAGACTGCACCTTTGCGAGTAGGCGTAGAGACAGTAGGATCAGAGGTACGAATGCGTATGTATGTATTTAAATCGTTTAATGTATGTTTGTATGTATTTCATTGTAATCTTGACTTGTTTTAAGTGACATCCTGAATGTCCTATAAAATAAAGATTTTTCTATTCTATTCTATTCTATTCTATGTCCATGCAGCCGTTGTCTTAAGTTTTTTTTCTTTCGTGTAGCTCATCCCGTTGACCGTAAACCGATAGTGTTTTGTTTACTGAAAACTTTGGCGGCGAGAAGCACTGCCACGGAGATCTTTATCGGAACCAAAAGGAGCGAATACACATATTAATGTTGGTTCGTCTCTAAATATATAAATAAATATCACTTGAATATTTCTATCACTAAATTTGTACTAAGTATATATTTTTGGACTATCATCGCTATTTTTTTTAAATTATGAAATGGCTTAACACTTGACTTGATGTCGACGATGGAGCAAGTTAACCCACAAAATGCCAATTAAGGCACTGGTACTCTCACGCACCGACGGAACACAGCAAGCTGTTTGGCGTCGGACTTCGGAAGGAGGGTGGTTGCGAAGCATACGGCCCTTTACAGAGTCTGCCACACCGCATGAGACCATAGGACGCCACCTCAGATTCAAAACAAACTGAGGTGTCGTTGCATAAGATAGATTACTAGGAGGCAGGTCTCATTTGAGTTTCCTTAGTCGTTTCTTACGACACCTACGAAAAGAGATGAGGTGTTGTTATTCTCAACCGATCACCACGCGGCGGAATTACTATATTTACTACTTGAATATTTTTTTTTCCTAAATTAGTTTCTATCTAGATATCTATCATATAAACCTACAAAATGTAACATCTTCACTGTATCATCAACGCCGATTTGGATGTATAAAGTTGAAATTTTGATTAACGAAAAGGAAAAAGGAAGGATTAACCGAAATTCCCAAGGGAACGAAGTCCCTCCTCACAAATATTTGAAAATTTGAAGTATCTGTGTAAAATATATAGTATTGTATTGTATCAGACCAGTCGTCGTCATTAGCCCATATACGTCCCCACCGAGGGGCACCAGCTTCCCTTCCAAACACGAAGAGGTTTAGGACATAGTCCATCACGCTGGCCCAATGCGGGGTGGTGGACGCTCGTCTTTCGAAAATGAATTTTCTTGGACAGGCGGGTTTTATCACGATGTTTTCCTTCTCCGTTGAGCAAGTGATAGTTAGAAATCTGTACATAAATCCGAAAAGACGAATTTAGTGGTACAGGCCCGCACCAGTGACCTTCCGATCACAAGTCTGGCTCATTACCAACTGGGCTATCACTGCTTCAGACCAGTCAATATTTGTTTTTCAAGTTTGGTAAAGTGGGATGCGAGGGTTTTGCTGTATAATGGGCGAAAGGCTGACCACCTCTCACCATTATACAACTTGTTCCATCTGATAACCCTCACAATTTGTGTTAAACGTGGCATCAAGTAGTTTAGTAGAACCAATGATGCTCTACCTACCCCGTTAGGGATTATAGGCGTGAGCGAATGTAAGTTTAAAGTATTTTGATGATCTCCACAACTTTTTATAACTTTTTTGCATCCTACGATTTTTTAATTTATAACCGTTCAACTGAAAGCGCACCGGGCGGCTAATTACCGATAAATGTTGTATTTTTTCCAGGTAAGATGCGGTTATCTTTGCTAGTAGTAGGAAGTCTTCTACTAAAGTAAGTATTTTAGATACATTCTTATTTTATTAAATAAAACATTTAAAAAGTTAAGAATTGAATTAACTTTCATGCGCATGACTATCTGCTCATTTATGTTTCACAATTCCTACCCTTGGGTTTGCTGGAAGAATTTTCTAAATATAAATAAGCTACATCTATATTGTGTAATTTCTTTTCTTTTTGTATCTGTCATTTTAATTTTCGTTCGTGCAATAAACTGTTAAATAATTAAATAAACAAATCTTTTCTGTACGTTTACCTCAAAAGACCTTTTTTATATATTGAAAAAGGGTTAATGAAGTGGTGTTATTTATGACCACCACCTCACATTATAACCCTGCTCACAGAATAAGTTACAACCTATATTACCACCGTCAACAAAACAGTCATTAAACCAACCATTACCTAACGAACCAAGAAAAGGCACCATCAGCAAAACGGTTGCTAATTTACCTTTATTATACCTTTTCTTAAATATGTTCCCATTATAATATTAAAGTACAGCCAGCATGAAAGACTTAATGTTAAACCGAAGTCAAGTTTAATAAGTAACGTCGGCAAAAGCGATGGGATCGGCCGGTAGGAAATTAAATCTCCTCAGAGCTTCCCCAGGATTTTACATTTTAATGTGGCTGCCTGTTACACCGAAGCGAACGCTATAAACGTTTGTTACCGAGGTAACGTTTAGGAAGGCGTAGGACTGTTAGATTGCACCTTTTACTCGTTGTACAGTCGTTTTAATTCCGTTTCGATATTTAATAATTACAATGCCAAAACAAAAATTTTCCGATCTAAGCGCGAAAACGATCTGTCAAAAGGAGCCGTTGCTGTTCCACACCGCGTCGACTGGTAGTGTTGTATTACTTTTGCCGTCGATCGATTTTCTCTTACCAGTACTGAACAAATTTTTCAAAAAAAATTTCCAACACCTGCCTACTACCCTGCGCCTCCAGAATGAAGCTGCAGCCACTATATTTATTATCACTATATTTATTCATTAGTGTAGATTGTTAAGAATTAAAAAATTCAATATTTTTAAAAATATTAAAATTTAAGACAAATAGAAACAAACTACACGAATGACCCAAAATATCTAAACGACTTGCAAAACGGACAAGTCGCTGCCGTTTATTCATTTGTTCCCGATTCATTTTAAATTTTTTTCACATGGAATTGGTATTCGATGGCAGCAACTCGCATAGAGCCGAAGGACTACTGACAATTGTGGATGCAGTCTCATAACGGAAGAGAATACATACCACAGTACACAAAAGTTAGCAAGCAATTAATTTATTGTCGAAGCACTCGTTGCCCAGCGGCACTAGCTGATCCCGACCGATTATTGAGTCTTCTTCTTCTTCTTCTTCTCGTGTAGGTAAAGTCAAGTATGTAGTGAACTTGGCTAACCCTGGTGGTGGATTATTGAGTTCTTCTTATCGTGTAGGTATAGTCAAGTGTGTGGCAAACTTGGCTAATCCTGGTGTCAGAGTTTTCAAACCGCACAATGGCCTCTGACTTGGTTTTAACGACTGTAGTCAATCGACAACAGCCGGGATCGACAGCTTAACGTGCCCTCCGAAGTACAGAAATGCTCGTGATAAATTGCCACTTTGGTCACCCATCAGGTTCCCTATCTCTGTGTACGTTGCTTAACTTCACTGACCGATTGAAATCAGCGAGCGCCACTGGGCTACGAGCGCTTCAATTATTGAGTTAAGCAACGAAGATAGTATGTGCGTGTACGTGGTAAAAATAATGCTACCAAAATAAAGAAAATTAATGTTGTAGTGACGAAATTTCACTGCGGTGTCACACGCATCTTCGTCTAATGGTATTTTCGTAAGGCGGGTGCAATCGCGTCATTTCGTGTTAAATAACACTGTCTATCCGCACATGGCTCGTTGGCTTGATATTTAGCTTAAGTTTGCATTAGACTGGTATAATCTTGAGCGATATTATAATCGAAATTATCTTAGAGCGCTTTTGACGGCTATTCAAATCATCAATGGTGCCTCAATGGCAGTTTAATAATAAAGGTGTCCGTTTTATCTGTTTAAGTGGATAAACTGAGAACTATTGAAATTTCATACATTTAATGACGGATGCTTTGTCTAGCGGCACCTAAACTGAATGTTTAGTTGCTAGGTACTTTACAACTTAACGTTCGGTTGGTGGTGGCGCTGCTGGTCGGGGTGGCTGTCAGCAAGCTCGTATATGAAAATTAAATACTTCTCAGTTTCACCACTTGAATAGATAAAATGGCCTCCATTGTTATTCAACCGTCAATTAGACGCCATTGAATAGATTTGGTGACGTACTGATAAAAGGCCATATTGTGAAGAGGACCCTATTCCGTCGAACATTGTTAGTTATAAATGTAGAAGAAGCGATGCGCGAACGATCAAAATATCTTTCTAATTAAAAATTATACTTAATGTGATCTGTGATGTAATATGATATTATAAAGTTAATATTAGGTCCATGTGTGGTAGACCTTAGTAAAGTCTGTGGAATTTGACAAGCCGAAAATACAAAGGATAAAGCCAATAATAGACCCACTATAATAAGATCCGTTGCTCCAACGTAAGCTTTTAAAACTAGATTAACTCTAACTGAAGCTCGTTAGGAGGGAAACAATATTTAGTTTTGGGTCAAATATATTGTTTGGAATAATTTACGGTAGTTTTCTTAAAATAACAACTTTTTTGTGGTACCTCCATCGAGTCTAAGGCTCAGACTGCGGCCAAAAAGCTGTGCATCCTTAACAAGGTTAAGCGATACTTCACGCCGGATCAACTTCTTACTCTTTATAAGGCGCAGGTCCGATCGTGCATGGAGTATTGTACCTTTGGGATGGTTCGGCCAAATACCAACTAGCCGCTCTGGACTCGGTGGATCGCAGAGCCAGGAGGCTTATTGGTGGTAAAAAGCTGGTTAAGGATAAGCTACAAAGCCTAGCTCATAGACGCAAAGTAGCTTGCCTATGTGTTTTTTATAGGATGTACTTTGGAGAGTGTGCTCAGAGGCTACATGAGCTCATTCCGCCTGCCCCTTTTTTCCATCGGACGTCCAGACGCACTGCGGGGTACCATCTCGACAAGATAAGGGATCTTGTCGAGATCCCTCGGATACGTTTTGAGCGCTATTCTTCATCTTTTATATTGCGCACTGCCAGGGAGTGGAATTCCCTGCCGGCGTCTGTATTTCCGAGTTCATACAACCCAAATATCTTTAAAGTTCGAGTGAATAGGCTTCTTCTGGGTGAGCTCGCTACATCCTCGACCATATCTTTGCCCTAAGCTAGATTGTAGTCAAGAGCGAACCCATTTTTAATAATAATAAAAAAAGTTTAATTACTAGCCAAGTCAAGCTTTTTTTTGAGTTAGGGCTTGCCCAAAATCTAGCCCAAAGGCAAAAGGTAATATTGTGTAAAAAAAGTTTTATTGTTTGTAACTGTGTGTCTTTGTCTTTTGTAAGGACCCAAAGTTTTATAATTTAACATTAAAAAGTGATCTCAAATATTAAAAAGTCCGTGCTTTTTATAAGGTAAAAGTGACAATAATACAATAACTTAAAATTAAAAATGTTGTAACACTCCCGATTGCTTTTCACTTTTTAACGTCTGAACCAATCTTTATCATATAAAGCTCAAAACCATCTTAATTATGTCGGCTTTCAACCGCATAAAATCAGCATTTAAAATCGGCCAATTCGTTTGAGAGCTACGATGCCACAGACAGACACACAGATACACACGTCAATCACATAATACCCCTGTTTGTCGGGGGTTACAAAATTAAAATTCAAAATAGCTTTATTTCATAAAATATGAAGCGTTGGTAGCCCAGTGGCTCTCGCTGATCTCAATTGATCAATGAGGTTAAGCAACCTACACAGAGGCAGGGAACCTGATGGGTGATCAAAGCGGCAATTTATCACAAGCGTTTCCGTGCTTCGGAGGGCACGTCAAGCTGTCGGTCTTGGCTGTTGTCGATTGACTACGTTGTTCTAACTCAGTCAGAGGCCATTGTGCGGGTTGAAAACTTTGACACCAGGGTTAGCCAAGTTCGCCACACACTTAGACTATATACACCTACATGATAAGAAGAAGATAGAACATTCAAGATGCGACTTAAAATAAGTAAAAGTTACATTAAATACATACAAACATGTTCGTTCGTTAAGGATGTTACAATAAAGGATTTAAATGCATACACACATATTCGTTTTTTTGACCCTTCCGACTCTACGCCTATTCGCAAAGGTGCAGTCTACCCCAGGGAAGAATAGTCAACAAACTACGAGGGCGCTCTTTTTAACCTCATTACAAATTTTCTAACTTTAACTGTATCTGAAATAACTCTAGAGCTAAGCAATTTATTATCATGGCTATAAGGGTCTAATCCATCCCCGCCATACGTCAAGAAAGCACTCATCGAAGAAAAAGCTCTATATCTCCCCCTCACCCCTCGTCATGTTTCCCCCCTCTTTTCCACTCGCCACTAAAACACAGCAAGTGAAAGCGGGTCGAAAGCACAACCTCATAGAATAATGCATTCGCATATAACTGCTGGTATAGACTAAATGTCGAATGAGACGTGACACGTGGAAAAAAAGGTGCCATAAGGACCTATATTCTTAAAAAAAAAAAAGAGACATAAGTTCAGGAAATAATTGAATTTTTTAATGCCACACATTTGAAAGTCCACCGCTTGTAAAATAAATAAAAACACCTTTATCACTCCTTGATGATTAATTTCACCTTAACTCATAAATTAAACATTTTGTACCCCCGTCATTCATCGCCTATAAACTTTCAACGGCTGCACCAAAAACGTGCTCCCAAATAAATTAAAAAAACCGCATCCGAATCGGTTCACGCGTGTAACAGCCACGGTGCCACATACAGGGTAATAAAAAACCTCCTAGCTTTATTCAAAATCCTGAACCAGTATCACTTACAGAACACTTTTGTTTTTTTTTCTTATTTGTTTTTGTTTGGTAGGAATTTTTTTCCTAAACGTAGACACCACTCGGGTGCACCCTCAGAGCGCTACTCGCACCCCTCGCGTGCCTGGTGTAGAAGTAATGTCTACGTTTAGGCAAAAAATTAACTATTCCCATTGAAAAAATATTAAAAATATATATTTTTTTCATAAATATGTTCTTTTAGTGATACTGGTTCAGGATTTTGAATATAGCTAGGAGGTTTTTAGTAGTCAAACTTCTAACACCTCTCTTTTTGCGTCTGGAGTTAAAAATGAGACAATTCCGAAATTAATTAAATCATTGTATTAGGGTTGCTGAAACGAAACAAGAAATTAAGCTTTAATAATATAGGGCGAAGAGAGTTAATTTGAATAGCTAAATAGTTTTCTAGATTAATCTACATAAATTCAACTTTATAACATTAACACATTCTTTGAAAAAAAAAATATTTAAAAAAATCGGAAAAAATAATTTCCTTACTTACACTGTTAATTTATATTGCAGAACCTTTAATTTAATATTCATTAAACATAAAACACAAAGAAAACGAGTAAACTAATCGAAAACAAACTTCGTTCAAAAACACTCTTTACTCTTACAACATTTACTCAAGAAAATTACTTTGACAAAAAATTCAACCGAAAAGTAAACTTGATCAATTTAAAACACTCGGACTTCGTAGATTTCCCTGTGGTTTTACCTCTCCCATTTTATGCCTTTTCATGTCCCTTCTGTGCCAATAGCCTGCTCTATGTAATCTGGGGAAATGCTGCCGAAGTGGGGTAAATGTTACCCTAAAGTGGGGTAAATATTGCAAATCGATAACCCTTATCAACGCCGGGTGCGGTGTTATTAAATTATCCAACCTTTTGGGGCTTTTCTCATTTCCGTTCACAGCGCCTTTTTTAATTTTTCTTAGGAAATATCTTAAGCCTCAATGGGTCGCTTTTAATAGAGGATGCAAGAGACAGCCTAGCAAAAACTGAGACCCTGACCTGACCCTGATTCAGACCACTTTCCGAATTATTTTCAAGTGGAACTTCCTTTTTTGTGTCTATTTATAAAGATTTATCTTATCTTATCTTAAAAATGTTGTTTTCATGTTTTTCAGTATTTTATGATTTCAAATTAAACGTACACTTCATTTTAGCTACAATAATAATTTTCCACGTCAAAAACGTAAGAGTCACCGACTTCAATCCCAAATAATTTTGTTACAGAGATCCCATACTCCTAAACCATTCATCATCAGCTTCATCATCAGCTCAGCAACATCAGATGGTGACCATTAGATGCAAAAATCTACATAGATTAAGATAATTTCTGATAAACAGTGTATATGCCTACAAAATTTGAGGGTTTCCCTCGATTTCCCCAGGATCCCATCATCAGATCCTGACCTGGTGACAATGGGACCACCTCTGACGTATGACCTACCAAATAAAAAAAGAATTATTCAAATCGGTTTATAATTGCCGGAGTAATCGCGTAACAAATATACAAAAAAAAATACAGTCGAATTGAGAACCTCCTCCTTTTTTTGAAGTCGGTTAAAAACAACCCATAACATAGTAAAACAATCAATGTACAGTCGAGGAATAAAAAGGTTCGTCAACTTAAGGTGGGTTTTTGCTTGCACCAATGCAGGAATCAATTATGCCAACATTCCAGAACAAAAACAGTGCTGCTAACATTTAAATGATTATGACGTTTGCTATCATCTAATGTCAGTTTTCTCTTGCACTTGCCCAAGAATCGTTCACGAACTTTGAATAAGTAGTATTTCACGAATGCTGTTTGCTGTCAAAAGATATTTCATGATGTCTGACGTCTTTGACAGACATTAGAAATGACAACACCTAGTTTTGTTCATAAATCTAACCAAAAGAAGTTTTTAGTTTATCATAACATGTGCAAACTTTTCTATGATAATAATCTTCTTACTCAACACAAACCTTGAGCTAAACCAATTTAAACTTTGTTGTAGAAACAATAAAGCATAGTTTTCTAGGCAAAAGTCAGTTCTGTAATAAATTTTCAAAAGGTATTATGTGCTCGGGGCACGATAAAGAAATCAATTTGAAATCTAACGAAGGTTTTTATTCCGTACATACATCGCATTCTGACAGCGCGGCGCGATGGGCACGCTTATCGCCAAAGTATTTAAATAACTCCTATGACATCAAAGGGCTAATACACCCCATATAATTTTCCACGTTAAAAAAACGTATGAGTCATCGACTTCAATCCCAACAACAGTTATAGATAACTAGTGTTTATTGCAGACTACAATGCCTATTAGCAGATAACCACAAACGAAAATGTCACTCATTTATTTAGATTATGTTCTGGTTTGTAGTATTATTTAGTTTTTGTTGATTTTTTTAAAAGCGCTGAATCATTTTCGATTAAATTGATATGGAACTCTGGAGTATACTCTTTCGAACAAAAAATAATTTTGAAAATCGGTTCGTAATTGGCGGAGAAATCGGTGAACATACATACAAAAAAATATATACAGTCGAACATAGAACCTCCTCCTTTATTGAAGTATGTTAAAACTGAAAAACTTTCTCTATGGAACTAATAATTAGTTCCGCTGGATAATTGAAAATCACCCCACAAATCAGTCAGCTTCACAATGGCAGTTCAATTCAATTTAATCATTTATTGCTATTCATATATATATACTCGTATATATATATATACATAGTGTAAAAGGTCTTAATCTAAAATATGTGCTTCTATATACATATGAACCCTGTCGGGCATTGTAAAAATTGAACGGCAGGCAACCTGACATTTTTGTTTATTTATTTGTAAAATTTATTAATTTATTGATATAATAATGTATATGAATCTCTATTTTGAAAAAAAAACATGTATTTCTAGTTATTAAGTCATTAAAATAAATAAATATGAGATTAAATCTGTATGTAAGAAAAGTTTTTGAAACAAGGAAAGCTGGAGGCTTACCATGATCGCTTAGCGTTTGCGCGATCCATATTAGGACCTAAACAAGTCTGCAACGCTTATTCGTACCATGATGGCTTATAAGCGATTCAATTTGGGCGCTGTTGCGGTTCAAAGGCAGACCAGCGATAATTTATTTTAATAATAAAAATGGACCATAGACAACCGAGCAGTTCAAAAGCAGCGCCATCATGGTACCATTTTAAAAAACATTCCAATTGCGAAGCTGTTTAAAGTTGGATCCTAAACAGAAATGCTTTTAAACGATCGTGGTAGGTACCCAGGACTTTTAAAGTCTCTTTGGAGGCTATCACGAGCATAAATAAACGCTACAAGTCTAGTCAAAATGTTGGTTTAAAAATAATTGCTTAACGTATGCAATTTCAATCGACAATAGCAGGAGCTGACGGTGTAACGTGCTCTCTAAAGCACGCCCTATAAAAGTTGCTTAACCACAATGATCAATTCTGAATAGAGAACGCAACTGAGCTACGAGCAACCAACAGCAACTACTTTCTAACTTAAATCACACAACTTTCTTCCGAATCTCAGAAAACTCATAAAATCTTTGCAAAACGAGAGCAACAAAGAAAGGAATAAACTGCTACGGATGCAGTTACTTCAGTAAAGTATAGTTACAGCACGAGTGCTGTAAAGTTTGTGACGGGACTGAAACTATATACTTAGTGAAACATTTTTATAGCAGTGTCATATGCTGTTGTTGGTACACAAGTTATGTGTCAGCAATTCTTTAAGTGCCCGTCGGATTCTTCGCAAAGAAGATTTTGTTTTGAAGAGTTGCTACTTCTTTATTTTTCTCAAGTATGTCCAACTTTGAGACATTATGTAGTTTTTACTTCGTGTTGTTGCTTTTTGATGTAACTCCAGATTAATACCAATGAAAGACATAATTTTACAATAGTCCCACTTGTTTATTTTTTATTTTTATGCAACCGGTTTCGATTTTTTGTCTTCAGGCGTATCTACTCGTAAGTGTAAAATAGTATAAAATTAATAAGTGGAACTAAGTAGTTTAGTTTACACTAAGACATGCCTGAAGATAAAAGTGCCCATATACATATTTGTATAAAAAGTAGATGTTTGTTCTCGAGCTATAGGATATTCGTGTATGTTCCAAGAGACCCACGACATAAAGGAAAACCTGTGGACCTTTGAGTGTGTAGCATGTATTTTTATTTTCATGAACATTTTCTCTTACTAAGAAAATGACTAGGTACAGTTCACCACAAAGCCAATCCGACGAGATCGCAACTCGGCCTCGAAACTGGAACGTGCAACCCTCTTCTCTATACGTAGCTAAGTGTACTTACCTCTACATGTTTGACTAGAGAACTATAAAAAGCAGTAATGTAACTATTTTTTTAATGCTTAAGTAAGCATGAATACAGTTCTAATTTTTCTAACACAATACTGGAAAATTTATTTTTTAAACCCCGAAAAAAATAGGGTTAACTTTATAAGTTTGAAGTGTATATCTGTATGTCTGTGTAACTGTGGGTCTGTCTTAGTAGCTCCAGAACGAATGAATTGATTTCGATTTAACGGATAAAATGGCGACCATTCCATCGATATACAACTTAAGTTACAGAATCGGAGCCTGTTCGAGAGTTTCCTATTTTCTATCCTAAAAACTTAACGAAAACATCGTTCTTAGCTCAGAATATATTAACCTTTTGATATACGTTAAGTTTAAGTGGATGGAAGCAGTTTAATTTCGTCAGGGGATTAATTTCGTCAAAGTTTCCCTACTGCCTCAAACATCAATGTACAGCGCGTCAGCTCACAAACCCAAGTCCGTATGTCGTTTTAATATGTAGTTTGTTGACCCCGCCGCTGTTATATAAGGGAATTCCTGTCAAAGCACTTTGAAAGTTTTTCACGTATATTTTTAAAACTTTCCCTTAGGAATGAAGATTGAAAACGAAAGTGGTAAAAAGTTTAAAAGTTTTCAAAAGTATGACTGTTGTAACATTTTTAATCTGCGTTTCAGTTTGTTCTGGTTGAGGATTTGAAATAGCGGCTTTAGAGATGGAAATATTAAAATTTTATTTCGTGTTTCAAATAAAACTTCTGCTTGCGACTTGCCTAATTTGTTGTATTCAGAACATGACCCAAAAAACTTCCTTCTAGATTTTGACTAACATTTTGCTTATATAGAAAAATCGGCCGAGTGCGAGTCGGACTCGCACACGAAGGGTTCCGTACTATCTATATCTATACTAATATTATAAACAGGAAAGTTTTGTATTTTTGTATGTAACGAATAGGCTCCGAAACTACTGGACCTATTTCAAAAATTCTTTCACCATGAGGATGCTACATTATCCCTGAGTAATATAGGCTACATAATTTTCCCAAATTCCCACGAGAACGAAGTCTCGAGCGGGATGATAGTCTATATTAAAAATGAATCATTAAATATGTTGCTAAGCGCAAAACTCGAGAACGGCTGTACCGATTTAGATGATTCATTTTTTGTTGTGTTCTTTATTGTCACGACCAGGTATATATTTAAAAAAAATGAAAATCCACCGGGACAATTCCCACGGGAACGAAGTCGCGGGCGGACAGCTAGTTATCTATAAAAACGAGCAAAAAATCACGGTTGTTGAATGGGAGCCCCCTTAAATATTATTTTATTCTATTTTTTAGTATTTGTTGTTATAGAAGAAGTAGAAATACATCATCTGTGAAAATTTTAGATGTTAGATGTTACGGTTCATGAGATACAGCCTGGTGACAGAGGGACGGACGGACGGAAGGACAGCGGAGTCTTAGTAATAGAGTCCCGTTTTTTCTTTTTGGGTACGGAACTCTAAAAAGCAGGGTTCAGGCTCACCCCAGCCTAAATCATTTTAAAAAGAAAGCTATAACTCTAAAATTATAATGGGAAGAGGTTGTCAGCCTTACGCCCACAATACAACGTCCCTATCACTGACTTTTACAGTGTATCTGGGGAGAGTTGGCAGCTGGTACATTCTAAGTTTTTCTTTCACTCCCAGTCCAACGTGGAAGACTATAATAGCTTTCCGCTCGGGACTTTGTTCCCGTGTGAATTTGGAAAAATTGTGTAGCTAAAGTGTTAATCCAGGGTGTCAGCAAACCAAATTTTATCAAAATTGTTCCAGCCATAACGTGAAAGAGTTACAAACATCCATACAAACTTTCACGTTTATAATATTAGTCTTCTTCTTATCGTGTAGGTATAGTCAAGTATGTGGCGACCCTGGTGTCAGAGTTTTCAAACCGCACAATGGCCTCTTGACTTTGGTTTTAACGACTGTAGTCAATCGACAACAGCCGGGGCCGACTGCTTAACGTGCCCTCTGAAACACGGAAACGCTCGTGATAAATTGCCACTTTGGTCACCAGAGGTTCCCTGCCTCTGTGTACGTTGCTTAACCTCACTGACTGGTTGAGATCAGTGAGAGCCACTGGGCTACGAGAGCTTCAATTAGTAATAGGTCTTTACCTATGAAATTGCCAATTTTTTCTCAAGCTTTATTTTATTCATAATTTATTTGATTGAACAGCTATTACTAACATTCTTTTTTATTTAAAACCTTTGCCATATAACGGAGATATTGAGTCAAATTAATACATATTTACTTTAGATCTATTTGCTGAAAAAGAAGCTCAAATACCAGTAATCCAGCCTCCTCCTCCTGCCTCCTAGTAATCCATCCCAGGCAACGACACTTTTTCTGAATCTGAGGTGTCGTCCTATGGTCTCATGCGGTGTGGTAGGCTTTGTAAAGGGCCGTCTGGTTCGCGACCACCCTCCTACCGAAGTCCGACGCCAAACAGCTTGCTGTGTTCCGTCTGTGCGTGGGAGTACCATTGCCTGTATAGGCATTTTCTGGGTTAACTCGCTCCATCGTCGACCTCATCTTTGATATTTATGGTCAAGATTGAGGTCAATAGTTAACCCATCCTATAATAAAATAAATAAATATAGCTCGTTTCATCCGTTGCCCGTTTCATTGCTTATTTTTGCTGTACCGTTGTTACAGTTACAACTTTCAATAAAGTAAGTATGATGAAAATTAACTTAATATTGTCCAAAACTTCCTACAAAATTTTGCTAAATTTGGATTTTGCATTCCCGAGAAAAATCCAAAAACGTTAGATGGAAAATTCAGTTTTCCAAAAATATTGTATGAAAAACGGCAATTTCATAAGTAAAGACCTATTATAATATTAGTAAGAATATTATATGTATATGTATAGTGGAATTCAAGATTCAGGATTCAAAACATGTATTTGACATAAAATTGAAAACCTCCTACTTTTTTGAAGTCTGTTAAAAAAGCCCCTTTAATTATGTTAATGGCAAATATGTCGCCGGAAATTAATAAGAATCGTAAGTTGATCAATTTTCGACGTAGTTTATCAACTTTCGGCAAATCATACACGGCAGTTGAAATGTATTATTTAACGCAATAAGTTTCAGCTAATTGATCAACTTACGCTGCCTGGCTGTAAGTTTATCACGGGTTATTTGGCTACTAACAAACATACTTGTCGCCGTTCTAAGTGAGACATTCAACCAATCACCGAACACCTCGATTTTTCAACCAATCAGTGTACACATCGCGTTCGTCGGATAATTTTACCGCGAGACGTCGTAAATTGATCAATTACCGGAAATGTATACGTTAAATAATACATTTCAACTGCCGTGTATGATTTTCCGATAGTTGATAAACTACCTCGAAAGGTGATCAACTTACGATTCTTATTATTTTCCGGTGACATATACATCACATTACTATCCAAGTTAATAGTCTCATTAAATTAACCTGAAATAGCCCGCCGTTTCGACACTTAATTAATTATTCCCCCACACTATTTACTTAGTTTCCGGTGAAAAACGCAGCCGGAAGTTGTTACAGCTGTCGCTTCCGGCTACGACGGAAGCTCGCGTGTCCGCGATAATGACGACTTCTGGTTACAACACAAATCATTAATGGACTTTGTTTCTAACTTTACTTTATTGTTTTTACTGTAATGTTTTTGTTAGAGGTAAGGAAATGTATCGAGCGGGTCAGTAATTAAAATTCGTTCCTAACCGACTTTAAAAAAAACAGGAGGTTCTGAATCTTTTTAAAGTTCCGTACCACGAAAGGAAAAAAAGGAACCCTTATAGGATCACTTTGTTGTCCGTCAGTCCGTCTGTCTGTCTGTCAATACCCTTTTGCTCAGGAATGCGTGGAGGTAGGTATCAAGCTGGAATTTATATCAAATACTCAGGTCTACTGTCCCTTGGAACTGTGGAAAATCAAACTTCTAAGCCAACGCAATTAAAAGATACAGCCGTTTATGTTGCAAATTTCCGCAAATTTTCGACATTCACAAGGGAATCAAAACCTACAGGGTAGTTCCTGTGAACTCAGAATCTTGAAATTTGGTACGAAGCAACGTCTTATAGCACAAATAAAGGAAAAATTGCAAAAACCATAAATTTTTAGTTACATCACATAATAAAAATATTTTTAATCATTTTAAACTTACTACTACCCCTTTCCTCATGAATGCATAGAGGTATTAAATTGAATTTTTACTTATATACCTACAGGTTTGTACGGAACCCACGGTGCGCGAGTCCGACTCGCACTAGGTCGGTTTTTTTATGTATGTTCACATATTTCTCCGCCGATTTTTAAAATTATTTTTTTGTTCGAAAGAGTGTACTTTAGAGTGTACCACTGTCACCAAATCTTGATCTGATGATGGAATCCCAGGGAAATGGAGGGAAGCCCTCAAATTTAATAGGCACTTACATTAAATTGAAACTCATTTACTTTCCATTATTTACACTAAAAATAGGAAAATAAATACACTTTTTAGAAAAAACTTAAAACAGACTTCAAAAAGCAAAAAAAAAAAACAACGGGTTGCATTCCGGGAGTGCCGGCAGAAGTGAAAACTTGAACATATATTACTTCCTTGCGGTCTACTCTCCCTCCGTCTTACGAATTTTCGATCAGGTCACGTGTCCTGACGCGAGTTTAACATTTTTTACCCAAACTTCAAAGTGCACAACGCCGCTAAAGAAGTTTTCACTTCAATAAAAATAATAAAATTTAATGTGCTAAGTTCCAATCGATATATTTATTTGAAGTCGGTGCAAAGCTTTAACTACCCGTTGTATGAGTAGTCCGATAATTTACAAAAAGAGAGGGGTGTTATAAGTTTAAAGTGTCTGTCTGTGTATCTGTCTGTGGTATCATAGCTCCCAAACGGATGAACCGATTTTAGTTTAGTTTTTTTTGTGTCATATATAATTTTATGTCGTTTCATGAAAATCTGTTCAGCCGTTTAAAAGTTATAAGCAATCAAATGTCGGGGGTGATTCCAAGTTTTTAATTTTACTGTTATGTTATTTATTTATCTATCCTAATATTAATCATTTTTTAACCGACTTCAAAAAAGGAGGAGGTGTCTCAATTCGACCGTATATATTTTTTTTATGTATGTCCGCGGATAGCTTCGTCGTTTGTGAACCGTTTTTTTTTTTTGTTGGAATGGGAGTATCCCAAGGGTGGTCCCATGGTAAAGAAACCAGGATCTGATGGTGGAATCCTGAAGAAATTGAGGGAAACTCTCGAAAAAATTGTCTTTTTGGGATTGAAGTCGGTGACTCTTACGTTTTTGACGTGGAAAATTATAACTTATTTAAAAAAAAATTCTAATAACATAGCTTAGAACCATTTCAATTACATCAACTTAAAAAAATACGCTTCGAAATCGGTCCGTTCGTATACCGCAGACAGACACACAAATACACACGTCAGAATTATGATACCCAACATTTTTATAGGGGGTTAATAGTAGTTCTTAGACCACTCCATACACCCTTCCGAAGCACGGAAACGCTCGTGATTAATTACCACTTTGATGGGTATCAGGTTCCCTGCCTCTGTGTTGGATAACTTCACTGATCGGTTGAGATCAGTGAGCGCCACGGGGCTGCGAGCGCTTCAACTCGTTTTTCGGAGTAACTCGTTTATTAACCGACTTCAAAAAAGGAGGAGGTTCTATGTTCGACTGTATGTGTTTTTTAATGTTCACCGATTTCTCCACCAATTATGGACCGATTATCAAAATTCTTTTTTTGTTCGAAAGAGTATACTCCAGAGGTCGTCCCATATTAATTTTATCAAAAACAATTGAGCACATAAAAAAAAAAAATACTACAAACCAGAACATCATCTTAATAAATGAGTGACATTTTCGTTTGTGGTTATCTGCTAATAGGCATTAAAGTCTGCAAAAAATACTAGTTATCTACTTTATGCGTACTGTTGTTGGGATTGAAGTCGGTGACTCGTACGTTTTTTTAACGAGGAAAATTATTAGGAGGAAAATCTAGTAAACGTTTATTCGAATCAAGTAAAACAATCGATGCCGCCCTACTGAATCGTTTTCGACCTCTTTCTGAACAAAGGGCTTGATTTAATTCGTGGTACAAGTTATGGGATTTACGCTCACTTGCAAAAACGTTCATTTACACGTTGACCGCTATGTGTATGTGTATCCTTTTGGAACCACAAGGTGCCACCTCCTGAGGCCATGTGTATCCTTGGACACACGGGCAGTGCTTCATTGGGAGGCCAGTGTTTCCAGCCGGATTTTAGTACATTTTATTATGGAATCAGATTGGGCTGGCTTCCACAGTTGTTTCGGTCCAAGTAGGTTCTCTGTACGACTTAAGTACAGGTCAAAAATTATGGCAAAAAAAAGACAATTTACCAAAAGTTAAGTCCAAAATATGAAAAAAAAACTGTTTTTTTTGCTTGGCGGTCAACGTGTTAAAGATAAAGTTTCTTTAAGTGTATCCTAAGTTTCTAAAGTTTCTTTAAGTGTAGATAAAGTTTCTTTAAGTGTCCTTGTTTATGTCAACAAGACGGAAAGTGACAGTGTGATCCTGAAGCGCTCGTAGTCCAGTGGCGCTTGCTGATCTGAACCGATCAGTGAGGTTAAGCGAAGAATACAGAGGCAGGGAACCTGATGGGTGACCAAAGTGACAATTTATCACGAGCGCTTCCGTGCTTTAGAGGGCATGTTAAGCTGTCGGTCGCGGCTATTTTCAATTGAATTCAATCGTTCAAACCAAGTCGGAGGCCATTTGGCGGTTTGAAACTCTGACACCAGGGTTAGCCAAGTTCGCCACACACTTGACTATACATACACGATAAGAAGAAGAACGGTTTGGTAGTGGCGCTGCGGGTCCTGGTTTCGATTCCCAGTCGGGGCAAATATTTGGGTAAAAATCAGATGTTTGTTCTCAGATCATGAGTGTTTGTGTTTGTGTCTGCCTTTAAGTGTTCCGGGAGATCCACGACACAAAGGGAAACCTTAATCTGGGTCTTTGAGTGTGTAGCGTTTATATTTATCTATACTTCTATACTATCTATATCTATACCTATATCTTCTATCTATACATATTATAAAGAGGAAAGATTTTATTGATTGTTTGTTTTTTTGCATGGAATAGGCTCCGAAACTACTGGACCGATTTGAAAAATTCTTTCAACATTAGAATCCTACAATATCCGAGATGGACATAGGGTACATAATTTTCCCGAATTCCCACGGGAACGAAGTCCCGGGCTGAATGATGGTATTATAATATATTTGGTTATTCGCTTATGACTCGACTATGGTTTGCCCCCCCCTTCCTTTATACTCCTGTCTATTATTCCACCCCGCATTGTATTATTATATATTGGCAACATCTGCTCTCCTTTCCTTCCAAAATTGTCGCTTCATGTTCTTGTTCAAAAAACATTTCAACACCAGAGGAATTTTGCCTTTGGAAAAAACTTACATCGACTTTTACAGTATGCCTAAGAAAATATACCAGTTTATTTACCGCGTTTACGTTAAAAATCAGCCAAGTGCGAGTTGGATCAATATCTATAAAAACGAGCAAATATTACGTTTGTTGTAAGGGAGCCCCCTTAAATATTTATTTTATTCTGTTTTTTTTATTTGTTGTTATAGCGGCAACAGGAATACATCATCTTTCTAACTATCACGGTTCATGATATACAGCCTGGTGACAGACGGACAGATAGACAGACGGACAGCGGAGTCTTAGGGGTTCCGTTTTACCCTTTAGGTACGGAACCATGAAAAGTGTCTAAATCACTCTTGACAATCTCAATTTACCAGGACACGTTAAGTTGATTGACTACAGTCAGATTGACCAAGTCAGAGACAATGGTGGTTTGAGAATGCTGATGCCAGAGTTAGTCAAGTTCGCCAGTCGCCACACACTTGACCATACCTACAGGATAAGGAAGAGATACTTCGCTGAAGAAATTAAATGATCTCAAGAAACTTAACATCAATCTTTGTTTTATTTATTACCAGTCCTCACCGAGGGGCACGGGCCTCCCTTCGAGACACGAAGGGGATTTAGGCAATAATCCACCACGCTGCCGCTGGCCCAATGCGGGTTGGTGGACCGCTCGTCTTTCGAAAATGAATTTTCTTGGACGGGCGGGTTTCAACACGATGTTTTCCTTCACCGTTGAGCAAGTGATAATTAGAAATCCGTACATAAATTCGAAAAGACGAATTTAGTGGTACAGGCCCGCACCAGGATTTGAACCCCTGACCTTCGAATTACAAGTCTGGCTCATTACCAACTGGGCTATCACCGCTTATTGGGCTATCACATTAATCTAAAATTAAAAATTGTGTGTCACCCCCTAGATTCGATTGCTTATAACTTTTATATGGCTGAACCAATTTTATCAAATACGAGTATATCTAAGGACCATTTCGATTACGTCAGATTTTAAACAACAAAAAGCTCATTCAAATCGGTCCATTCGTTTATGAGCTACGATGCCACAGACAGACACGGATACAGCTTCACAGATAGGCAGACACACAGATACATAATTACACACGTCAAACTCATAACACCTCACATTTTTTGTCAGGGGCTAAAAAAAAAACATTCGTTTCTCAACTTGTTTTATTTTATTAAAATTTATAAGTACAAAAACACAAATCAAAAAGTAAGTACATCAATAATTTTATGTCTAGTTGACGGCCGGTTTGGTCGAGTGGTAGTGACGCTGCCTCTTGATGGGCGGGTTCTGGGTTCGATCCCCAGTCGCGGCAAACATTTGTGTTAAAATCAAATGTTTGTTCTCGGGTCATGGGTGTTTGTGTTTGTCTTTATGTGTTTTCCAAGGGACCCACGACACAAGGGAAAACCTTAGTGTGGGCCTTTGAGTGTGTAGCGTTTATTATTATTATTAGCGTTTATTTAAGATTTTAAATAATTTTAATTAAATTAAGGTTTGACAATACATTAATTTTATTAAGGACCATCACAATTCATCGTTTTTTGTTTTATACTACTCTTATCTAACTAACTAACGAGATTTAGGGAGAACTACCGATTTTTTTGGGTTTTTTTATAAGAAAAGACTTAAATAAAGTTATAAAAAATTTGTGAAATAGACTGGTTTGGTTGGGAATTTTATTCGACGTCCATTAGCACAGCATTATCATCTTCAATGTATCTGGCTACAAGCTCAGGATGGACGATATTATAAGTATGAGCTACTTTATCCCTAACATCCTTCTCATCCACTAAAACCTTAATGTTTCTGGTGCTTTTGACTCTACTCAACGCTTGAAGTAGTTGCCCGTGACGAAATATTGCAGTCCTGAATGGATAAGGCACACGCAAATCAACTGCCACCTTTGTGAGTGTCTGTCCCTGACACTTATGTATAGTCGTTGCGTAGCCTACCCGAAGAGGGAACTGTTTACGCCTAAACACCAAACGCTCCTTCAAGTCTCTTGGTCTAAAAGAAATTTCAAACCATTTTTTCTGCAGTTCGTAAATCGTCGTTGTAGGTACGCTTTTTCCAGGCAACCTTACGTACATTTTTTCCCCGTCTTGCGATAACCTTTCAAATATAACTTTTGTCCCGGTCAAAAGTTTTGTCGGGCGATGCATACTCATTATAATCGTACACAAACATCCTTTCTTCAACTGCAAGTCCTGTTCAGGAAATTCCTTATCATCTTCTAGAGAATCTAGTAAAGCTTCATATTCTGTAAGATATCTTCTCGTTTCTTCTGTTTCTTCAGACAGGCAATGTATGACTTCTCCCGCAAGATAAGTTTGTATAATGTAATCATTTATAGCTTTTGCTTCTCTACGACGCGGCACTAGAATAGCTCTTTTAGTGCACAGGTCTGGTTTCAGCAGATCACCTCTCGGATAAATGTAATCGATAATTTCATTCAGTGTTGTTGTGTAGCGAATATTTGTCAGAGCGATCAAATTTGTATCAGGATCATTATCTAACTGCCCAAGACTCTGCAGCTGACCTGTGCCTAGTTTCATCAGGAAATTGGAGTAGCGTTGATCACCTGCTGTCCTTTGTACAGTTGATAAAGTGAATCTTTTTGCTTCAGCCCAAACAGGTAAAGAAACAGTCGAACGATCGATCATAACTTCCTTGTTTCCCATGTGAGCCCATTCAACAATTGGTGCTAATAGTCGATAATCTCCAACGAATACGATGGTTTTTCCTCCGAACGGAGCTTTGTTTCTCATTATGGTTTTTAAACATTCATCTAGCATTAAGATGTAACGTTTGTCAACCATACTGATTTCATCATAAACAATAATGGATGCTTCTTTAAGTTGATTTCTGTTCCACTCAGACAGATTACAGCGGTCGTTGACACCTTCTATCAAAGTCAGGGGAAAATTGAAAGTTCCGTGAGCAGTTTTCCCTTTTTCATAATTAAGAGCAGCTACTCCTGTACTTGCGGTAAATATTGCATTTTTGCTAATAAATGTACCTGTTTTCTTACCCCAAGTTTTGACTAGATATTTGCAAATATATTTCATTATTTGCGTCTTTCCAGAGCCAACTGGCCCTTCAAGTAAGATCACTTTAGGATTTTTCTGACGGAAATGCACATCACCTACAAGGTCATCAACGTAATTGAAGATACGTTTTTGTTCATCAGTGAGTTGCGGTGGATTGTTTTTGTAGAATTTTAAAATATTGATATTTAGATTTACACGTGTTGCTGGTACCTGGAAAAGATACAAAAACTGTTATGAATTATGTAAATTATCAATTTTTCATGTAGCTAAGGATGATTACCTTCTGAAACAAATCAACTTTTGCGATAAAGGTATAAGATTATAATTAATTCTTAAAATTTTAAAATGATAACATTCTAGAAAATCAAAGTGAAAAATCCTTATTTTAAATATTTACTAATGATGATCACCATTGGAGCAACGGATCAGGCCGATTTTTTGTACAGGGATAATCAAAGCGCTTTTGCACATTTCTAAGTGAACGAATAAGTCTACTTACTGCTGCCTGTACAACAGGCTGCATATCCTCGTCTGGTTCAGCATCTAGTTCTTCTCGATTGTCACTGGATTGCCCAGAAGCATCTAACGTAACGTCACTTTCTTCTTCTTCATCATAATCCTCTTCCTTAATATCTTCCTCTTTTTTAATTTCCAATAGAGGTTTCTGTAAAAAATTTAGAAGTTTTAAAATTACTTATAGACAATACGGAAATGATAGCCCAGTAGGTAATGCGTCAATATTGTAACCGGAAAGTTATGGGTAAATACGAATAGAATAGAATAGAATAGAAAAAAATCTTCATTTTGTTTTCGCAAACAAAAACCCATATTTGGCCAGCGTTGTGGACTATGGCCTAAAATCCCCTCTGTGTTTCGAACGGAGGCCATTGACATTCAGTTGGGACGTATATGGTATGATAAAAAAAAGAAAAATTTGAAAGGTTTTCAATTATTGTAAAGGCACGAAATTACTCGCTACAAATCATACCAAACATTTGCCAGAATCAGTGAACTCAATTTTCATCTGTAATAAAATTTCTTACCTCATCATCTTGTAGTTGCAAGTTGTTGACTGTTGGCGTCAGACCTGAAGGTCCAGCATCATCTTCGTTTTTAATTCCGTCTCCGTTTGTAATTTTCACATCTCCTTTGTCTTCTTGTTTGATGTTAACAGTTGTTGGGGAACAGTTTTCTTTCTTCTCTTCCTTCACTGGGCTGGTTGGAATAGGATTCATCTGCAATAGGATTAATTTTTCATTCAAAATCGGACATTCATTTAAAGCTAATTCTTAGCATATTAAACAAGGCATATTGCATGAATTTTCATACAAAACTCTAAAATAAAATACGTTATTTTAACTAAGAACCATCGCAAATATAACTAAGAACCAGCTCAATCACGTCAGCTTTAAAACAATAAAAACGCATCGAAATCGGCTAATTCCCTAGAAAAGGAAATATTTCTACATTTAACAGTCAGTACCAGTCCCATTTCCAAAAACATTAAACTAGCTTTTCGCCCAGGATTTCGTTCCGCCCAGGAATTTAGAAAAAATTACTAGCTTTTCGCCCAGGGAATTTAGAAAAAATTATGTAGCCTATGTGTTAATCCAGGGTGTCAGCTACCTCCATACCAAATTTTATCATGATTGGTCCTGCCGTTTGAGCGTGAAAGAGTAACAAACATCCAAACATATATCCATACAAACTTTCGCCTTTATAATATTAGTAAGGATAATAATAATAAAGATCGGTGTGACATTAGTGACATTACATTTAGAATATTTCTAATTGTCTATTGAACGGGCCTCTTCGTGTTGGCTTCGGCTCACGCATGCCTTTCAAAAGTCCGGGACTTAATTGCCCAAGATTATGGGTCATAACATAAGACAAACATAATAATAATAAAAGTTATATTTAATTGCTGTTTATCACTAAGGCGGCCTATTGTATAGTACTTATTCAGACTGATTTTGTTTTAGTTTTTAATTAAAATACATTTGTTGACTTTGTTTGTATATCTCCTATGGGAAATCACGGCACGAAGGCCGGTCCCTTTGGAAAGCTTACGTGGGGATAGAGAATTTAGTTTTATTATTCAAAACATGCCGCTAATTTTATTGAAGGCGATGTCCAAAAACAGCGCCTAGCGGTGGCGAAACCTCAGGATCTACTAAGTCACAGAATAGAATAGAATAGAATGATCTTTATTGTATACGATATGATGCCACTTAAAATAAGACAAGATTACATTAAATACATACAAATATACTTGAAAGGGTTTAAACACTCGCGCGATTCATCTACACCCGTGTGTGTTGCATTTGTATCGCACGCGCCGTAAACAAGCGCGCGAAGGGTAACACATACACATTCGTTCTTTTGACCCTATTGACTCTACGCCTATTCGCAAAGGTGCAGTCTTCCCCAGAGAAGAAGAAACTCCAGGCTGCTCTTTTAAATCGCATTACAAATTTTATTATTTTCAAATTTTAACTAAATCTGAAATAAATCTAGAGCTGAGCAGTTCATTCCCATGGCTGTGTTTGGCTGATAGATAATCAAAAAATCTGTAATAGCCCTTTTTGCAAAGTTTTCGTTTAATTACTATCTTAAATTTTTGTTTAATTACAATGAGTCATAGTCTGGGCGTGGCGTGGCGTTGACCGCCTCTCCATTATCAAAATTCACTCATAACTGTTACAGGCGTAACCTTGAGGTGGAGATAATTGTTGTTCGAAAAACAGTGGATTATTTTAGTAGCTTTGAGCCTACCTCTTTCAGACAATACAAAATGTTAGAAAAGTCTTATAAATAAGGAGGGCTCCTTGTTTTTTTTTTAAATTTTAAAATTTAGACAGTGGCACGTTAGGTTACCCATTTGCACTAAAAAATTCATCGCTATTACGAGTGAAATAAGGCTGTCGTCAAAGTTAACATGTGTAACCTGATGTGATGCCGGGTGTACTATGAGGCTGTCATGAGCGTAATTAGACGCCCCAACTTCGTCAAAATTGAGAAAAAAGAAATAAATATCATTCAATTTTCTGAACTGAAATATCCTTATCAATTTTTGGTTTTAACGCACATGTTAGTTAAACAATATATAATATAATAAGTATATTAAATGTGATGTAATTCAACTTCAAAAATATCTTTATTTTATAGAACATTCAGGGTGTTACTTAAAATGAGTCAAAATTACATGAAATACATACAAACATGCATTAAAGGATTTAAATACATACGTACATATTCGTTCTTTTGACCCTTCTGACTCTACAACTATTTTTTTAGTGTAATATCATACAGAGTTATAACTCTAAAATAAATAAAAAAATATGTACGATAACACAAACAGATACACACGTCGAATTTATAACACTACTCTTGTTTACCGAGAGTTTAAATAGGCACTAAAGTTACCATCAACAGAAAAAAAAAGAAAATTAACTTACCTTACTCAGCTAAGTCGCAGAGAACACTTTCACTTTTTATATTTTTTAATTTCGCTGATCAATTTTTTGTGTTCTAATTGCAAATGCAACGGCGTAAGTGAGGCGAGGCCACTGATACCATGGCTATTTATAGTCTAAGGGTGGCAGGACATCAGCGGACAAAACGATACAACACTTGACAATAGTTGACATAAGTGGATGACGTCATGAATTGTGTAAAAGAGATTAGATTAATACGAAACAATTTCCGATTTGTTTCGAAAATAATTTGTAGTTAGTAAATTAAAGTTCAGTTATAAATATTTTTCCTTTAAAGGAAACAAGGTATTTGCGAAAACAAGGTATTCTAAAAGAAAGACAACATGTTTTTTAATAATCCTTTTAATAAAACGGACTTTAGTTTGGATACAGTTTATAGAACATTTTCTTGGATTTAAGTACATTATCTTGTATCTTACTTACTAGAATTACTATACATCAGTATTTTTTATAAAATGCAACATTATAAACTATAAACTTAACTTTTTAAAATAGAGTTAACCCATCTTATAATAAAAAAATAAGTAATATGTTTTTGTCATTATTTTAACTACATGTTTTTTTATTTTAAACAAGTTTTCTTATTGTAATTAAACTTACTATGACATTAAGTCTTTGAGTTGATAAGTATAAGAATTAAGGTAGATAAAGTCTAAGAACTAAATAAAAAAATAACAAATTTTTAGCTTCCCGTCCTGGACTTCGTTCCCGTCCGAATTTCGGGAACGAATTATACATATGAAAATGCGTTCAGTAGTTTTTGAGTGAAATAAAGACATAATATACAAACATCCATTTTTATATTATAGATTAGGTAGGAATGTACTAAGTACTTATACTACTTCAAATAAAATGATGGCTTTACATTAAACATTATTGGGCCTTTTTATAATTCGAGCGGCACGACACGGCACTTCAAAATTTGAATTATCATTGCACTCTTTTTTTTTCTTTTTGAAGTGAAAACCTTCTTTAGCGGCGTAGTGCACTTTGAAGTATGGGTAAAAAATGTTAAACTCGCGTCAGGACAAGTGCCGGTCACGTGACTCTGATCTAAAATTCGTAAGGCGGCCCTTTACGAATTTCGATAACGAATTTTCTTACGAATTTTCTAAATAAAAGAAATTAAAACTGCAAAAGTCAAGATGTCATCTGGTGTCAGCATAAAAAAAAAATTAAATATTTATGCAGCCGGCACTCCCGGAGTGCAACCCGTTGTTTTTTTATTATAACATGGGTTAACTCTTGACCTCAATCTTGACCATAAAGGCCAAAGATGAGGGCGACGATGGAGCGAGTTAACCCAGAAAATCTCATATCATAGAGAAAATCTCTTATGTTCTCAGCTTCTAGTATTACTAATTACATAGCAAATTATAAAAAGGCCCATTAAACACATAAAACACATCGAAAATCAAAATAAATGAAATTTGTAAGTAAACAAAAAGTCTAAAAACACATATTAAAGTCCCTAACGAATCCTATCAAAAAACATTGAGTCCTCTCAGACACATTGAAGCACAACATTTGAATCTATTCAACAAAACTACACAAGCACTGAGTTATACCACGATTCAATCCGTAACTGTGTATAAAAATAGAACACAGATATGAAAAGAGAACGCAAGCGCAACACAAAACGTATTCGTGATCGCAAACTCGTGGCGGGAATCGAACTAGTGGTGGTGGTGGCTGGCTTGATTTTCGGTACGTTGTTGCCACTACCTAACCGCCGCCGCCGCGCCTTCCCAGCAGACGATAGGGCTGCCACACGCTATCCATTTATTTATTTGATTTATATGACTTACTTCACAAATGCACAATGGCGGACTTAATCAACTAATCAACCTTAGAATGATTAGTAGAGGATCATAGCAGGTGCATACCTCTATGGAAGTGAGAGACTAAAAGGAAATATTATATACTAGCATTCCGCTCGGGACTTTGTTCCTGTGGGAATTCGGGAAAATTATGTTGCCTATGTTACTCAAGGACAATGTAGCATCCTAATGGTGAAAAAATTAATTTTCAAATCAGTCCCGTAGTTTTTGTTTATTTGTTACATACAAAAATACAAATCTTTCCTCTTTATAATATTAGTTTAGACTAGCTTTCGGCCCGCGATTTCGTTTTCTTAGGAATTTGGGAAAATTATGTAGCCTATTTGTTAACCCAGGGTGTCATCTACCTCCATACGCTCAAACATGGCAAAATTTGTCCAACTGTTTGAGCGTGAAAGAGGAACAAACATCCATACATATACATCCACACATCCATACATCTATACTACCTCACAAACTTTCGCATTTATAATATTAGTAGGATGAAAGACATAAGATTTACACTAGTTCCACTTGTTTATTTTATAAATTTTAAACTAGGACACGCCTGAAGAAGAAGTAATCGAAACTGGTCGCATTAAAACATTAAATAAACAAGTGGATAGTGTAAAAATCTTTAACCCTACTTGACATAGATCGTCGATTTAAATTTTTTCCTTTTTCTCATTTTGGCGTCCAAAATCGTCGACTTTGATTTTTCCAAATTGTTATACTTTCTATGATATTTGCGCCGTCATGACAAATCAAACGACGTGTCGTTTATCAAAATCGGCCCACGCGTTTGGTCTAAATAGTGCCACAAAGGTACAAACCCACATACATACGTACATACATACATTCAATAGGGAATGAAGAAAATAGGGAATGGATGAGGTAAAACAAGAACAAATACAAAAGATTAGCATAAAGGAGATAATTGGGTTCGCTAAAGCTTCTGGGAGGTTTAAAGAGGTGGAACTGTCAGCGCAGAGGTAAAACTCATGCGCTGTTATGAGGAATTGGGTGAAATGGCCCTAAACAACTGGACTGATCACCCGCCTGTGCCTGACAGGCGTCCCCCTCCATAGATAGATAGATAGATACACATTACCTTCCTTTGCGTCGCGCAGTCGGGTAAAAAGTTTGTCAACCCTAGGCAAAGCGCGTGGCGGCTGGCCTGGCGCCGAGTCATTGCTCGACATTGAAACAAGTTCATACATGTTCGCTCGTATGACATCATTGTAGATTAAAAAATGTACGGATTGCCGCAACTCAGGTTACCATACGCGTGCACTCTGTGTTGTTGTGATAAGGGCGGTTTTGAAATAAAAATGGTAAAATTGCGCTGGCCTCTGTACTTACTCTTTGATAAAATAGTATTGAGTATTTAATAAATGATAATACGTTTTTAATATGATGATTAGTATTAGTATAAGTATTAGTATTAGATCTTAGATGGAAAGGATTTGCCTTCAAACCAAGTTTATGTTTTGGGAAAAAAATTGATTTTTATTCAATACTAGCTTTCCGCTCGGGACTTCGTTCCCGTGGGAAATCGCGAAAATCATGTACCCTATGTCCATCACTGATAATGTAGCTTTCTAATGCTAAAATAATTTTTCAAATCGGTCCAGTAGTTTCGGAGCCTATTCAATGCAAACAAACAAACAATCAAATCTTGCCTCTTTATAATATGTATAGAAGATAAAGAAGTTGCCTGAAATCTATTAAAAAAAATTAAAAAAGGCAAATTATACGGAAAGGCGTTGAAATGAAATCAGGCGTGACACTGAACTTTAAAAAAAGTAAGAACAAAATTTACTAAACAAAATTTTAAAAAGTTTTACTGCTGTTTGTTAACCCTTATAGAGTCCTTAGAACTTAAACTATTAGATTAAAAAAAAATATTTTTTATTAAATAAAATAAAATAAAACAATAAATATTTTTTGAAAAATGACACCTTCCCCATTATAATTTAAGCTGTGTTTTATAATTTATCATTTAGGGATACTTAAGTCCGCCTTTGCTGCAACATTAAGTACGTTTTAAGTTTGTTATTTTACTGTGGTTCCGAGCAATGAGAATTTTCATAGGTGGAAAAATCGGTTAGATAAAATAGATACTTAGATAAAGTATTTTTTTTTGAAATAATACTTACAATATAATATACTTTACTACACCAACATTATAGAACAAGGTACAGAGTAAAAGTTACATTATGTCAAGACAGTAATCTAAATATATAAAAGGAGAAACTGACTGACTGACTGACTGACTGACATATCAACGCACAGCCTAAACGGCTAAACGTAGGCACTTGAAATTTGGAAGGGACGTAGCTTAGATACCGTAGAGGCACACTAAGAAAGGAATTCCCGAAATTCCCATGGGAACGGGAATTAGCGGGAAAATTCTTTTGTATGAAAAATCTAAACCGCTTAAGTTAGACGCTTGAAATTTGGCATGCAGGTACCTTAGTAAACTTAAAGCTTAGTTGCAACAGGATATTGCAAAATTCCCACGGGAACGGGAGTTAGCGGGAAAATACTTTTGTAATCTGTTAACACGCAAACGAAGTTGCGGGCATCAGCTAGTAAACTAATAAAGTTAGGGTATAAAAGGCGGCCCCCGTTGCTAAGAAGCAATATCTTATCGGCAACCTTTGGGTGAGGAGAAGACAATATTACACCGTATAAGTGTGGGTGCAAAAATACATACATTAATCTACTTACATATACTACATTACATACATAATGTACCTAACATAAATAAATACTTATCTTATATATAAAATTCTTGTAATATATAATATTACGTATACCTAACATATACCTGCCTTACAGAAATACACAATGGAAAGAAATTAAAATTTTTCGGAAAGAACAAGAATATACAGGGCTTTAGGTTACTCTCTTTCAACCTCTCGGGTGGTTAATCAGTCCATGAAACTGAACAACTTCCCCAAGGAACATAGGTCAAAATACGAAAAAAAAAATGTTGAGTTACCATACAAACTTCATCAGCATATAGCGCATTTCGTATGGGAGATCAAATATTTTTTTTCGTATCTTGACGTATGTTCCTTAAAGCCCGCGGTAATAAGTAAAAAAATTAGCCAACTTGAAAAATAAATAAAAGTAAATAGTAATAATTAACAATAAAAATAAAAGAACACACAAGGAATATTTTGGGTGTCAATTTAGCAGGCTCTACATAACTTAACTTTACCATACCTACACGATAAGAAGAAAAATAATAGACTCTAAGATAGTTTTAGTGGACTTATTCTTAGTTTATGGAATTTGGAAGTTTAAGCTATATATATTCTCTTGTAAATGAAAGTATCTTAAAAAGGAAAAATAAAATTGCGTAAAATCTCCAAACCAAAAAACAAAAAACGCTACACTAGGTATTTGCTTAAAAAACTACCAAGGAGTATCGAAAAATGGCTCTTTTTACCACTAGGCAGTGTTAATGTGACCCCACTTATTACAATCGGTGGAATATCGGAAATGTTTTTCCACTGAAACAGAGTAGGCGAAACTGTTTGGAACTAATTAAAAGCCGAAACTCAGTCATTATGCCTAGATAACATACGGTAGACTGCAGAGTGGGTATTTTTTATTAAAACAAAATAAAAAATACTTTATTACGGTACAATACAGATACTGCTTCCATGCTGGACTGGAAGTGGCAGAAAAACTTCGAATGTGCCAGCTATCTACTCTTCCCAGGTATACATTAAAAGTCTGTAAGTGGGATACAAGGGTTTTGCTGTATAATGGGCGAAAGACTTACCACCTCTCGCCAGAGAAGAATAGGCAAAATAGGCAAGGAGTAACGAAGAATTTTAAGAAATTCCTACGGGAACGATTTTTGGAAACTCCTTCCGCCGTGTGGTGATCGGTTGAGAATAACACCACCCCATCTCTTTCCGTGGGTGTCGTAAGAGGCGACTAAGGAAACAAAAATGAGGCCTGCCTCCTAGTAATCCATCTTAGGCAACGACATTTCAGTTTGTTTTCAATCTGAGGTGGCGTCTTATGGTCTCATGCGGTGCGGTAGGCTCTGTAAAGGGCCGTCTGGTTCTTGACCACCCTCCTACTGAAGTCCGACGCCAAACAGCTCGCTGTGTTCCATCGGTGCGTGGGAGCACCAGTGCCTTAATTGACATTTTCTGGGTTAACTTGCTCCGACGTCGACCTCATCTATGACCTTGGTCAAGATTGGGGTCAAAATTTAACCCATCTCATAATAATAAAAAACGAAGTCTAGGGCATCCTAAAGTTTCTATATAATTTACGGTCAATCACGTCTATAACGTGACCGAAACTGGTTTTCCGACCGAAACCGAAACCGAATATTAGGCCGTGGCTTCAGTTTCGGTCGAAACCGAAACTCACGTGGTCAAGTATAAAATTAATTAAAATTCCTTGAAATACTGAAATTTGGTGTATTTACTCATTATTCTGCATTAATTAGGACATAAAATGGAAACACAAATATTAATAATATTTTTATTATTTTTTCAAATTAAGTTCTGATAGCAAAATGTTTATCAGTTATCAATAAATAATAATAAAATCAATCACTAATTGTTACTGTTTCATTAAATACTAAGTATTGGAATTTTGTCATTTATTAGCGCGATTGCCCTGCAGTTTCGGTTTCGGCAACAGTTTCGGCCAATTTTGGCGAAACCGAACTTTCGGTCAGACACTAGTTAAATGTCTTACCTACAAACGAAGAAAGAGCTTCGAGCCGATCGGTTAAGTTAAGCAACGTATACAGAGACAGGGAACATAATGGGCCTTCTTATAATTCGAACGGCACAGTACGGCATGACAGTTTGTATTACCATTGCCTTCTATGTTCCCAGCTTTTAGTATCACTAGTGCAAACGAGGCAATGGTAATATAATTTTGCAGTGTAATATAATACTAAAAGCTCCTATGTAATAGTAATACTAGAAGCTGAGAACATAGGGGGCAATGGTAATTCAAATTTTGGAGTGCCGTGTCGAATTATAAAAAGTCCCTATGGTTGACCAAAGTGGCAACTCATCACGAGCGTTTCCCGACTGTTTTCGATTGACTACAGTCGTTAAAACCTCTCGTTAAAAGAGGTCTGAAACCTCTGACACCAGGGTCAGCCAAGTTCGCCAAAAACTTGACTATACCTACACGATAAGAAGAAGTGTCTACCCTTGCAATCTGTGTATCTTTTCACACAGTTCGATCCCATTCATTTCGCTGAGGAAAAGCGATAATCGACATCCGATCCAGTCGGTAAAATTTTATTTTCTCTTTATTATAGGGGGACCCGAATAAACGGGTCTAAATGTCACTTTAAAGAAGGATTTAATTATTTTAAACGACGATGGCTAGCTAAAATAAAGTAAAGCGTTACTGTTCAATCTGATTGTTTTTTAACTCTAGAAAAAAAAAAATGGGTGTTTTAAGTTCGACAGGTGTATCTGTGTGTCTGTCTGTGACATTCTAGCATGCGACACTAACGTGATCGCATCTTAATAAGTCAATTCGTTTTGGAGCTACGACGCTACAGACAGATACACAGACTCGCCTTTTGTAAGGGGTTAAAACCAAACTGCATGTTTCATTCTGCAATTCTTTACAAAATATTGGATTGTTAGAAGTTGTATCGGGTTGAATTCATCAAGAACCCTCAATACAGGTTCGTATGTAGCGGGTTCCGCACAAAACTTATTTATTGCTATTGATTTTCAGTTTGACACAGATACGGAGTCAGTTTCGGGCCATTGAATAACAGTTTTTTTAGCCCCCGACAAAAAAGTGGGGTGTTTTAAGTTTGACGTGTGTATCTGTGTATTTGTATACCTGTGTATATATGTGTATGTCTGTGGTATCGTAGCTCCTTAACGAATGGACCGTTTCTAATATGTTTTTTTTTTTGAAAGCTGAAAGAATTTGATTAAAATTGGCGCCGCAAAATAAGGAGAGCTGTCCTTACATAAAGTGGGAACAATCAAAGAAGAACAAGATCAAATAGGAATTTTTACTAATTTTAATCATATTGTAACGGAAAAACATGATAAAAATCGTGTTCTCCAGTCCAGAAATAAAGATCTCTCCGATACCCGCAATTCTCCAGTTCAACCGTGACCATGGTGCTTGCAACAGCACCGAAATATCGTATACTCATTTAAAACAAAAATCATGTTAAGAACCCCTTACCTATAATATATGTTTAAAAATAATGAAAATAACCGCGGATCTTAAACAAACTGCTCCAACGGGGCCCAAAATTAAACCCTGAGTTACCCCCTGTCCTATTTGTGAGCTCCAACTTTTGTTCACAACATCCATCCCTGGATGTCCGTAAGGCGAAAACATTGTGTTTCGACAAATAAAACTTTTTCAATACCTACACAATATACAGGAGTAAGAAGCAGCTTAGCAAAAACTGATGAAGCGCTCGTAGCCCAGTGGCACTCGCTAAGCGATAGCCAACTGGGCTAATGAGCCAGACTTGTAATCCGAAGGTCGTGGGTTCAAATCTTGGTGCGGGCCTGTACCACTAAATTCATCTTTTCGGATTTATGTACGGATTTCTAATTATCACTTGCTCAACGGTGAAGGAAACCCGCCCGCCCAAGAAAATTTTCGAAAGACGAGTGGTCCACCAACCCGCATTGGGCCAGTGTGGTGGACTATGGCCTAAATCCCCTTCGTGTTTTGAAAGGAGGCCCGTGCCCCTCGATGGGGGCGTATATGGGCTGGTAAAAAAAAAACACGAGCGTTTCCGTGCTTCGGTGGGCACGTTAAGCTGTCGGTGCTGGATGTTGTCGATTTACTACAGTTGTCAAAACTAGGTCCGAGGCTATTTGGTGGTTTGAAACTCTGACACCATAGGGTTAGCCATGTTCGCCACACACTTGACTATACCTACATGATAAGAAGAAGAAGAAGCAAAAACTGATATCCTGAATTCAAGGGGTAGTTATTTTGCATTATTTTAGAATAACATTTTTTTCATGAATTTTATTAAAATGTTTATTTTTTTATGTTTTCTGATTTATAATTTTATTGAACTACTTATTCGAGTACACTCCGTTTTGCAAAAAAAAAAACAAAGGGTTGCACTTCGGGATTGCCGGCAGAATTTAACTTATTTTTTCTATGTCTATGATTAATCCTTATTAATATTATAAATGTGAAAGTAGGGATGTTTGTTACGCTTTCACGCAAAAACTACTCAACCGATCAATGAAACTTTGTACACATATTCTCGGAGGTACTAGAAGTAACATAGGATAGCTTGTATGGAAATAAAACAAAATACACAAAAAGAGTCCGTTTTTCTCTCAGGATTCGAACCCTCGACCTGTTGCTTACAATCTGGCAACTTTTCCACTCTACCAATCTGTCTACCTTCATTTCAGTAAAATAGTCTATCGGTATTTGCGCACTATGTGCGAATAATCGTTGACATCGTTGTCATCTGTCATAGAGATAATTTTACCATAGTAGGGCTGTTAGCCGTCCGGGTTTCCACCCATACTTCAAAGTGCACAACGCTGCTAAAGAAGTTTTCACTTCAAAAAAGGCGGCAACCCTATCCTACGCATTTTCGATCAGGGTCACGTGACATCTGACGCGAGTTCATCGCGAGTTTGTGCTCAACGCCGCTAAAGAAGTTTTCACTTCAAAATACATACAGTATAGAATATAATAAATTAGAAAAAATCTTTATGTTATAGGACATTCAGGATGCCATTTAAAACAAGTCACGATTACATGAAATACATACAAACATACATTAAAGGATTTAAATACATCCATATGCGTTCGTTCTGTTGACCCTACTGACTCTATGCCTATTCGCTATTCCCCAGAAGAGAACAGGCAAGAAACTCTGAGGATGCTCTTTTTAATCGCAATACAATTTTCACTAATTCTGAAATAACTCTAGAGCTGAGCAGGTCATTCCCATGGCTGCTTGTCTAATAGATATTTTGCAAAGTCGAACATAGAACCTCCTCCTTTTTTGAAGTTGGTAAAAAGGCCCATTGAAGTATTTGCTAAGCTGACCCTTACACCCTGTATTCACGTAGCAAACACGTAGCTTTTTGTTTTCATTTAACACAGCTAGAAATTTTAATTTCACACAAAAGAATCTTCGTTTAAAGTCAGTTTAAAATGTTTTGTTATTGATTGTTTTTTGTATCGGGTTGTTTTAAAGATTTTACTTTCTTTCTTTTATGTATTTGTTTGAAGTATTGTTACGATTATTGGGATAGATAAAAGTGTACTGAATGACTTTTAAACTAAGCCAAAATAACCCTAAAATTTAAAAAAAAATTTTATTACCCTCTATATTCATCACTTTTAACTCTTAAACGACTAAACCAATATAGCTAAGGACCATCTCGATTTCGTCAGATTTTAAACAAAAACACCACATCGAAATTGGTCGTGATTTAGGAGCTACGATGCCACAGCTATCACACAGACACAAATGTTAAACTCGCAACAGCCCTCTTTTTTGTCTGGAGTCATCATCATCATCATCATCATCTCAGCTGCAAGACTTCCACTGCTGGACATAGGCCTCTCCCAGGGATCTCCAACTCGATCGGTAATCGGAAGGTTTCGGGATCAAATCTTGGTGCAGGCCTGTACCACTAAATTCGTCTTTTTGGGTTTGTGTACGGATTTCAAATTATCATTTGCTCAACGGTGAAGGAAAACATCGTGATGCAACCCGCCCGTCCAAATTCATTTTCGAAAGACGAACAGTCCACCAAACCGCATTAGGCCAGCGTGGTGGACTATGGCCTAAAATCCCCTTCGTGTGTCGAAGGGATGCCCGCGCTCCTCGGAACGAAAGGTAACACAATGAGCTAAATTGCTAATTTGAACTCGGATATCGCCAAAAGCCATTTCATCTCAAGCGTTATAAATACCTCCTCTATATGCGGATCCCTAAATCAGTCGGGTTCAGTGAAGCTTACCATTTCAATCAATGGAAACTTTATTAACTGTTACTGGTGCCCTATTTAGAAGGCGATGACACTTCAGATTCGAAAAATGTGCTTTTCCAATGAATGCCGATGACGTATTTCTTTTTATCCAACATTATTTTTAACCTACGACATGTGTATCTGTGTGTCTGCATGTGGCATCGTAGCTCCTAAACGAATGAATAGATTACGATGCGGTGTTTTAATTTGAAAGCTGACTTAATCGAGATGGAGAGATTAACCGAGATTAATTAATCGAGATGTTTCCTAATTATATTTAACCAAAATTGGTTGATCAAACACAGATAGACACAGATACACAGACTCACAGATACACACGCCGAAGCCCGAAGCGACGGGATTCTTCCCGCCAAAAATCCAAGATGGCGGATATTACATTTTTGGATGGCGGTCGGCGGGTAAGACGCTTGGTGACGCTTTGGGCTTCGCCCTACGTGGAGTTCGGCCTTCGGCCTCACAAAGCACCCCTCTTTTTTTGGTCTAAAATTAAAAAAGCTTATAAAAAAACTTTTATATCACACTATATCTAGCAGTGTCCTTTGACCTTCTAAACACCCGTGTTTTCTTCCTAGACCAGGTTACGCAACTGTACCGCCCCCGGTCATGACCTTGAGATTTTGGCGGGAAGCCAAATGGTTGTTTGTACGCGCGGGGAAGCCCGGGTTTAGATACACACCCGCATTCTTTCTACCCGGGCCGGGTGCTATTGTCGATCTTCATTTCTGAGTTCTTGTTTCAAAAAAAGTATTATAGGTAACTAGCTTTCCGCCCGGGGCTTCGTTTCCGTGGGAATTTAATAATAATAATAATAAAATCATTTATTATCAGGCATCTAAGGCCCATAGATAAATACCTTACAGACTAACATACTTACATATGAATTTTAATTAAACAAAATAAATCTAACTAACACTATTTCCCGGGTGTTTCTCCGGGGGTGTCTGCAGCCGGGAATCTCCCTCGGAAACGGCGGAACACCACGCCCTCCGGCCAAAAGCTCTCCTTCATGACTGTCTCCAGCATGAACGTCGGGAACCGCACCACGAATGCTTTGAAACTAGCATGGTGATGCGATTCCAACGGTTTCACTCTCTGGAGACTTAAGGGAACATTATGTAACCTATGTGTAAAATTATGTAGCCTAATTGTTAATTCACGGTGTCAGCTACCTCCATACCAAATTTTATCAAAATTGGTCTAGCCGTTTGAGCGTGAAAGAGGAACAATCATCCATACTTACAAACTTTCGCTTTTATTAATTAATAGTTTGGTTAAAGTTATCTTTTCTCGCTTTTCCTCCGCCCTGAGACTCTCAGGGGAGCATCAATGGTTTTTGAACTACTTGACGCCACTGTAAGGGCTGGTGCTTACGGTGTGTCAGGATTAATACGTAGCCGAAAATTAAGTATATAGGAAATAAAACCCGACCGCTGTCATTGAGCGTCTTTATCACTACTGTTTCTTCTTTTTATCATGTAGGTATAGTCAAGTGTGTGGTTTTCAAACCGCATAATGGCCTCTGACTTGGTTTTAACGACTGTAGTCAATCGACAATAGGCGGGACCGACAGCTTAACGTGCCCTCCGAAGCACGGAAACGCTCCTAATAAATTGCCACTTTGGTCACCCATCAGGTTCCCTGCCTCTGTGTGCGTTGCTTAACCTCACTGATCGGTTGAGATCAGCGAGCGCCACTGGGCTACGAGCGCTTCACTACTGCTAAAACTGGGTTACACGTGTCATTAATTCTTAAAATACGTAATTAATGTAGTCTGTACAGCCACATTTGGCATAAATTCAGAAATGATAAGATAAAATATGATATAAGTGGTGAGAGATAGTCAGCCTTAGCCCCACAATACAGAAAAAGCCTGGCGTCCCACTTACTGACTTTTACAGTATGCCTGTGAAGAGAAAGCAGCTGGCACATTCTACGTTTTTCATTTACTCCTTAGTCCAGCATAGATGAAATAAAGATATAAACAAATAAAATGTTTTCGATACCTTCATAAAAACTGTAATAGGCATTTGTTCATTATATTTAACTAGATCTCCTGTAACCAAATTGGAAATAATAAATGGGACCAACATACAATATAAATGAGTCCATATTTTCTGTATATAACATAAGAAGTAAGAACGCTTCTTTTCATATTGCATTGGGTTCCGTAGAGTCAAAATGTAAACTTCAAATAATTGCAGTGAAAATTATGAGCTCTGTTCTAAGCGGTGTATTAATAAATGGTTGCTATGAAATTGATATCTGATTGCTATGTTTGCATGCATTGAGTTGAAGTTGGATTTTTTTTTAACTTAGCCCTAATGCAATGAATAATAACAAAAATTCTTTGACATACATTCCTATTGTAGAGTCTACGTACAGCGGCGAGTGTCTCCTCTAAGATTTGATTGGTTTTTGTTTGCATGGAATAGGTTCTGAAACTACTGAACCGATTTAGAAAATTCTTTTATCATTTGAATGCTACATAATCCCTGAAAAACATAGGCTACATAATTTTCCCGAATTCCTAGAAGAACAACGTCCCGGGAGGAATGCTAGTATTTGATAAACGTATGTGGTCTACTATTTTCTAAATTCTCAATGAATTCAAACGACGAATATCTAATAAAACTAACGTAACTTATTTACCATTATATTAAGACTTTTTAAACAATTTTTGCTGGTGTTATTTACTACTTAATTAGACTTCTATCGCCTAAAATACAGGCATTTAGCCTAATTCAGGCATTGGTATTAATTTGTCTTATTATTAATAATATGTTTAGTCTTAAGTTAAGTTTCCAATAAACAATTTAAAAACTTTTAAAACCAAGAATGCAGAAAAACCAACAGCATAAAAAATACGTTATCGATAAAAAGTTTTCTATAGACCATTTAAGCAACGGAACCCCAAAAAGGGATACGCAAGCCATTTTTCTCAAGAACAACAGAGAGGCTTGGTGGTATAATATGATTATGGTATGTTATAATATATTATTTAATGTTACGTAACATTTTGCCTTCAGAAAATAAGTATTCAGGAATTTATGGAGTAATTTTTATTTACTCCAATGATGACCCATTCTTCGTACCTTTTTAGCGTAGGTACAATCTAGTGTTTGACGAACTGCACTAACTTAGCAGCTCAAGTATAACGTGTTTGCGGTCAAATTGTAACAAAGTGTCAAAATGACAACGCCAGAGGGTAAGAAAGCCTTGCGCGGTTCTCTCGTGCAATCAAAGTGAAGTTTTACAGTCATCGCGGGCCGTACTAAGTTGATGTTTGCTATCTCAAAATAATTATTTTTGAAGTCTCCTATGAGGCTGATATGAGCGTTTATTAACGCTCAAAGCCTCGGCAAAATAATAATAATAATAATACGTTTATTTCTTCAGAACAGCACACACATACATTTAAAAAAAAAGTTCAAAATATTCTTATCCTATTATACAAGTTTAAGCTTGCATATGTCTGCCGCAGTGAGGAAAAAGGCCTGGGCTCAGCGACTAATGCCAGACTAATTATCAGGCTGGCAACACTGATTTTCAGCCCTCGCCCAAAATGATGATTGAATATATCTAAAATTAAAAAATGTTAAACAGCCCCGACGTTCGATAGCTTATAACTTTTAAACGACGGATAACCATCTGAATTGCGTCAGCTTTCAACAAAAAAAAAACGCATCGAAATCTATCTATTCGTTCGGGAGCTGCGATGCCGTATACAGATAAACAGAGGTCAAACTTATAACACCCCTCTAATTTCTCGAGGGTTAAACAAAAGTATCAGTACAAGACTTTCTTTTTATCACCATTTTACCTGACTGGGAATCGACCCCGTTGATTCACTACAACTGAACCTAAACACGATCACATTTTCCTATTTTCCAGTGCCTTATATATCAGAATCAGAAAAAATAACAAAATAGCATTGGGTCACACTATCTTGTCCCATAAATAATGAGAAAATATATTACAATTGTATTTATGTGTATCTGTACTTCTGTAGAGGGTCGTGATTAAAATATAGCTGTGGCGTTGGAAGACAGACTTCTTAGAAATTTATTAAGATAGAATATAACAGCGGGGAAAGCCAAGTTGCTATGAACCAGACTTGTACCTAAACGGAACGTTGCGGGTTGAAGCCCTTGTGCAGGCCTGTACCACTACGGATTTATGTACGAATTTCTTATTAATTTTATCACTTGCTCAGCGGTGAAGGAAAACATCGTGATGAAACCCGCATGTCTGAAAATATTAGTTTTCGAAAGGCGCGCAGTCTAACAACCCGAATTGGGCCAGCGTGGTGGACTATGGGCCTAACCTGAATCCCCTTCTCGTTTCGAAGGGAGGCCCATGCCGCTCGGTAGGGACGTATATGGGCTGGTAAATAAAAAGAATATCAAACGTACCCCGAACGAGAAATAGGAGGAAGAAGAGTTCCTATCTCAAAACGAGGGGTGTTATAAGTTTGATGAGTGTATCTATGTGCCTGTCTGTGTCATCGTAGCTCCTAAAAAAATGGATCGATTTCGATGCGGCTTTATTGTTTGAAAGTTGACGTAATGGAGATGATTCTTAGGTATAAATGATCAAATTTGGTGCAGCTGTTTAAAAGTTATAAGCAACCAAATGCGATACATTTTTTAAATTGTTTGAGTTATTATAATGTGTACTATCTTCCTCTACCTTTTTGATGCTCTGAGTAAGAAGTATTTGCTCAAGGGCGCTCCAATGACGCCTAAGTAAATATATTATGTAAGTAGATATAAATACTTAAGTAGAAAGTCTTATGAGTGGAAAATTTGATATTAATGCTATCAGATTTATGGGTGAAGTAGTCTCAACTCTATCTAAAGATATTCTACAACCGTAGCGAAGACGTTATTATTGTAAATATGTACTCCTGAAACTCAAGAAAATTTATAGAGAGACTTTATATTAGTTTTAGTGAAACTTGAGGGGGTGACTATACCAATGAAACTAAAAAACTTTTTCTGAGGAACACACATAAAATTGACTACCTAAATCTTGTTATTACCATATTTTTTAATTCTTCTTATAGTGTAGATATAGCCAAATTTGTGGCAAACTTAACTAACCCTGGTATCAGAATTTTGAATGGCCTCTGACTTGGTTTTAACGACTAATAGTCAATCGACAACAGCCGGGATCGACAGCTTAACATTAACATTAACGACAGCTCCATCTTCAGGCAGCGGATGTCTCTTCGTGCTTCTATTTTCGGCAAAAATACCTTTGCTTCGTAGTTATTAAGATTCATTTTACGTATCTATAATTTTGTGTATATACAGCGCCTTAGTTACAATTTGTGCCCCTAACCTGTGACACAAGCTACCTAGCAAAGCAACAATGCTTACCATGGTCTATCCGGAACAAAGGAACAGCTGTGAACGTCACTTTTCGAGAAGTTTGAACTTTGAATGCTGGTGCGTAACCAGTTGTAGATGCTTACTGACTTGGAGAAACGGCCCAAGTCAAAAGCGTTAGTACATTGTTATCATTGGCGTATTTGGGGTCATTTTTCAGGGGGGCCCTGAACCCTGACGGTCAGTTAGGTGTGATTAGTACTATAACTCTTAAATAACTTTACACTTAAATAGTCACTTCGCCTTCTGGTGAGAAAAATGACGCATCGGTTTTTGTGTTATCAATGTACCAATTTTATTTATAGTCAATGCTGTCATCCATCTGTGTAACAGACCCAAATAGCCGTTTGTCTAGCTTTCATCCACATAGGTAACCAAATAACTGATTTCAGACGGTCATGTAATTAATATAAGCACCTGTTGCCATGCTTTTGCCACGTAATTGTGATCATGCGATCATCCACGTAAACTATTTCAAGTCTGTCATGCTATCATCCATGTACACAACTAACCGATACCAACCGTCATGTAGTCATCCCCATAAGCACCTTACACATGCCGCGACTCTAATGGTGATCAGGGACTCTACGATCGAGGGATGGCTGATGATTGTCACTATCTGTCACTGTCATCTGTGAAGCAAGACTGACGTTCGACGCTTCAAAATTTGGGTTGTAGATAGTATAGAATTTCACTCCCATAAAGTTGATTGCCAAGGAAAACATAACCATAAATGCATAAACCGAAGGTAACATTTCTTTTGCATTCAATTGACGTTGACACATGATTTTGAATTGCTGTAAGGAAGCATGTTTAATTCAAAATGCAAAAGAAATGAAACCTTCTTTACAATTAAATAGGGGTCCACTTTCATTATACTAATTTGAGAGAGAATGGGAGAGAAGTCTCATCCTAGGGCAGCAGTTCCCGCGCCTCCTTCGCTGTCTCTCATAACTTGTCAAGCAAACCTTTCATTGTACCTAGCTACATTATAACGTGCCGAGTAATTGTTTTCCGCCGCCCCGTTTGCTACCAATTCGACGATACAAAGTTTTAAGTTATTCCGCTACATAGTTACTGATGCAATATAGGGATGCAAGCAGTAATGTTGCTTTATACTGCATTTTAATCGTAACATTAATATGATCTTTGGTGATCTTGGCCTTAAGTGCTACAGGAATAACTTCAAAAATAAAACAGCAGTAATAAAAATCAGTAAAAAGTCGTCTTCAAACCTCCGCGTCGACTTCAAACTGATCAGTACATTTAATAATGTTGTCTTTATTTTTAACTTTTTAGTAAGTACCTACTGTTGTATTTTTTGTTGCTGTATTTTTGAAGTCAGTTTAATTTTTTTAAATTACCCATTTATTATGTTTTTAAAGTCGATCTTGACTCATATTTATTTAGTGTTTTATTTGATAAGACCCAATATCTAAACGACAGTAAGGATAGCAGCAATTTTTTTTAAATGCCTATAAATATATTTTCGATTTAAGAAAATAAAACAACTACAATGTTCGAAAATTATTTTTATTTAAAAGCTTGTGCAGGTACTATCGTCTTGTTGTTCCTCTTTTACCCCCATGTGCTAAACGTGTGACTAGAGTTCCAGTGCCTTTCTTTAACACAGTTTTTGCAAACAGAAGCTATGTGTTCCGATGATCTATAGTAAAATTCATACAGATATAAATAGGACAAAACAACTCAGCAATAATAAATTCAAATGTGAATTATTCAATCTACTCGAAGGGTATGACTATGATTAAATTGAAAAACTTTTTTCTAGGATACTATAATACTTATACAAGAAAATTTACATGTACTAATCTGTAAGTCCTGTATTAATTGGTCTCACAAACACATACACACATATACACAAACACACACACTCACACACACACAGGCACAAACAAGCACAAACACACACACGCACACACGTACGCACGCACACACGCACACACGTACGCACGCACACACGCACACACGTACGCACGCACACACGCACACACACACGTCTAACCCTTAGTTAAATTAGTATAATTTGTTTATATTTTTCGTAAGTTATCAAGTTGGGAAGTTTCTGAAGTCTGTTGCACAGGTTTTTACTACCACAGGCTTCAGAATTCATTGTATCGTTACATATCTTACAGTTAAATAAATATTTTTTACAGTTTACAGTTTTTTTACAGTAAGTATAATGGAATTACAAAATTGTTAGCGACCGTATCCGTCTCTACTGCTACTTTCCACACTTCAAGTTTTGCTTACAGATGTGCAGAGGCAAGCGCCTCAGTTCCATTGCAAAACCGTTCTTTTTGTAACAGCACAGAGCGCACGCGTGTGGTAACCTGATGTGCAGCCTTCTGTACTTCTTTCGGGAAATACCGACGAGTACATTCAAATCGCTTCGTCAATTTCAGAACTGGTTGCAAAAATTGGGAGGTAACACAACAGATAATGCCGATGATACTTTACGGTATTGAGTAGAGGTATAAGGGCAGGGAGATGATCATGATTTGAAAAATTTCGTAGGGGGGTTTGAACCCCCAAAACCCACCCCTGGCTACATCCATGTCTCTTGGACCTTTCTTTTGGCGATTTCTAACACTTCCTTGTTGGTTTTATTTACTCCATTCTTTCTCAACGTCATTTTAACAAAAGCTTCACTTGGTATCTTTGCATTTACATTAGGCGAGACTGTCTTTGTATGGCTTAAAGCCAAATATTGTTTAAACGGAAGGCGTGACAAAAACATACTTTAACACTCAAACATGTATGTTGCCTTTAAATTTTACTATGATATATCATCATCATACTCAGCCAACATCAACCACTACTACTACAGAGAAGAAGCCTATACTGCTGGGAATAGGCTTCTTCTCTGTAGTGCTAATTGTCACGGTCCTGTGCTAACCTCATCCATAGAAGTCCCGTCAATGTGACCCCATTGTCTGACCATCGGGCTGGTGGTCTGTCCACTGGCCTTGTCGCTCCCCTTGGCCACCATTCTGTGACTGCCTTGGTCCACCTGTCTGAGACAAATTCCACAATTGGTTAAGCAACGCACACAGAGGCAGGGAACCTGATGGGTTACCAAAGTGGCAATTTATCACGAGCGTTTCCGTGCTTCGGAGGGCACGCTAAACAGTCGGTTCCGGCTGTTGTCTTTGACTACAAACAGTCGTTAAAACCAGGTCAGAAGCCATTGTGCGGTTTGAAAACTCTGTTGCCAAGGTTAGCCAAGTTCGCCACACACTTGACCATACTTACAGGATAAGAAGAAGAAGTTTTTTTGTAGTCTGTAGACATATATTTTCAATTCATTCAAATGTCTGTATTACGTGTTCGTGTATTCCTTATATTTGTATTCGTGTATTCATATTTCATTTGCTAGCTAATATTTAGATTATCTACGTATTAGAATATTTATCTTCCGAGAATAAATGTTTATCTCTGTCTATACTAATATTATAAAGAGGAAAGATTTGATTGTTTGTTTGTTTGTTTGCATTGAATGGGCTCCGAAACTATTGGACCAATTTGATAAATGCTTTCACCATTAGAATCCTACATTATCCGTGATGAACATAGGATACATGATTTTCACAAATTCCCACGGGAACGAAGTCCCGGGCGAAAAGCTAGTATAATATAAGCTGTCTGTGTTTACATGTTTAGAGGTAGAGTCTAATTTTATAATAACTTAATAATTGTTTTGAATGTATTTTGTTTTGTTTGCCAAATAAATACCTAAATATCACCTGATTCCATGAAAGAGTGAATAGGCATCTTCTGGATGAGCCCCATCAACTTTTGGCCCTAAAGCTAGATTTTGGTCGAGTGCGAAGCCATTTCCTTAAGAAAATGTTAGTAATATTGGCGCTGCCTCTTGATCGACTGGTTCTGGGTTCAATTTCCAGTCAGGGCAAATATTTGTGTTTTTTCAGATATCAGATGTTTGATATCGGTTCATAGGTGTTTGTGTTTTTTTTGTATGTGTTCCGAGGGATTCAAAACACAAGGGAAAACGTTAGTGTGGGCCTTCAAGTGTGTAGAGTTTATAAACAGAATAGAATAGTTTACTTACTGATAGCACTATTTACAGCAGATATACTGCTACCAACTTTTGTCGAGTTAAGTCTTTGCCAACTGCTCTAGAGCAGTTCGTTAGGTAGTTGCTAATACGGGCTTTAGTTCAACGGTTTAAACATTGTAAAACTGTACTCCAGCTTTGAGTTTTGTCGCGGTCGAATAAATTAAATTTTGAGCTGTTTTGCTAAGAGAAGTTTTGGATAAGAAAATTGCTAAGAACAATGTCGATGAATTTGATGCTCAGTTACTCGTATATCTTGTAAACAAAATTGTTGAAACTCCTACAAATACGATAGTTTTTTAAAACTCTGTACACATTTATCGGCAAAATTCAGCGATACTACAATGTACCATGTTACGTCTTTTCACCTGAATTTAACAATAAAATACTTTTGAACTTTGAACAATTTCGATACTAAAAGAATATCTTCACCAGAGAGCCAGGCTGGTTACTTTATACTAAAATCCCTGGGATAGACAGATAGACAGATGACGTAGCTTTGGTTTTGGAGCCCTACAAAAATTGGTTTGAGTTGTTTTACACACAAGACAGACAATTCGTATACGATAATATCATAATTTGTACGTAACCTTACATACTAGGTTGACTGGAAGAGATCCCCTTGTGGGTTAAGTCTGCCTTTGTACCAAATGTCGCTTTATTTTTTAAATCATATTTTATGTACCTTTATGTACCTTTTTATTACATTAAAGTGTTGACTTTTTGATCTCATTTGTATACTCAAGTAATTAGATTTTAGATACTTCTTTGTTTTTCAGTTTTTTTTGTTTTACTTTAATTACGTTGTTGCCATACTTGTAAAGAAAATGTTGTGTGTACTTTTAATTGGCAAACATATTTATAATAATAACCTTAAACTGCCTTAAAAATGATAAATTAGGCATATAGTATGAATTATTTGTTTTTGTTGTGCTCTTAAATCCAATATAGGTTTATTTTAGTGTAAATTTTAACTTTTTTAAATATATATATTTTTTAATAGTGACTTGTGAAAGTAGTCTACACTTTTCTTAATAATGGACATGAATAAATATTTTAACTGAATCTTGACAAAAATTTGTGAATTTTCAAATCTTTTTGGCTATTAAATTTGTATTTGAACTGGGGTCTCAGACCCCACCAGGCATATGATGTAATTTTTATTGACCAGGCATGCCAAGGGTTAATAATATATCTCGCTGTTAGTAAACCTTTAAATAAATAAATAATCAGTGTTTGCTTTGTAATTTTGTTGTAAAATAAAGTATTCACTTACATACATACATCAGAATAACACATAGGCTACGTAATTACCCTAAAATGCCCCGGGAATGAAGCCTCGGGCGAAAAGCTAGTATTTGATATTACTGAATTGACGCCATAAGCTTCCATAAGCTTGAATAAATTCTTTGTCTGTCTGACTTGTCTGTCCTTTTAACATTTATTCATTGTATTTTAATTTTAACAGCCTTGTAAACAGGATGACTAATCGTTTTATAAACAATTAATTCCTTGGGACCATTTTCCTTTATGCAGCACGATTCATAATAATATGAAAAGAAATAAAATCTTTTGTAAGTAGGCTCTCATTATCTTTAATATAATACATCATTTTATTTTGTATAGGTTATGAACAGATACTGCCTCGAAGAAAAATCCTTTTGTATTTCAGGAATTTAATTTTGATTAATTTATCTTTTGTGAGAGATTAGGGAGAGGGTTTTATAAGAACAAGGTTAAAGGTGACCTTTTCTTCATTAGGTTAGGTTAGGTTTTAACCGTGTGGTGATCGGTTGAGAATAACACCACCCCATCTCTTTCCGTGGGTGTCGTAAGAGGCGACTAAGGAAACACAAATGAGACCTGCCTCCTAGTAAACCACCCCAGGCAACGACACTTCATTTTTTTCTAAATCTGAGGTGTCGTCCTATGGTCTCATGTGGTGTGGTAGGCTCTGTAAAGGGCCGTCTGGTTCGCGACCACTGGGTTAAATCGCTCCATCGTCGACCTCATATTTGACTTTATGGTCAAGATTGAGGTCAAGAGTTAACCCATCTTATAATAAAAAAAAGGTTAAAAAATAAACAATTAAAAAAAAATAGTTATAGTCTGCCACACACTTGACTATACCTAGATGATAAGAAAAGAAAGGAGTGAATCTCCCCAAGAAACGGAACCTTATAAAATTTCTTTTAAAAATATACCAATTTCTCATAGAAAGAAAAATCAGGTTGTAGATCTATGAAGCGGTGATAGCCCAGTTGGTAATGAGCCAGACTTGTAATCCGAAGGTCGCGGGTTTAAATTCAGGTGTGGGCCTGTACCACTAAATTTGCCTTTTTAGATTAATGTACGGATTTCTAATTATCACTTGCTTAACGGTGAAGGAAAACATCGTGATGAAACCCGCCCGTCCAAGAAAATTCATTTTCGAAAGACGAGCGGTCCACCAACCCGCATTGGGCCAGCGTGGTGGACTATGGCCTAAATCCCCTCCGTATTTCGAAGGGAGGCTCGTGCCCCTTGGTGAGGACGTACAAGGGCTGGTAAGAAGACCTGGTGACGTAGTAAATTTTTCGAAACCTACAACTTAATTCGAGACTTCAACTCACAAACGCGCGCTGTTGTGAGCTCGCTAGCAATTAACGGCCGGTTTGGTCGAGTGGTAGTGACGCTGCCTCTTGATCGGCGGGTCCTGGGTTCGATCCCCAGTCGGGGCAAACATTTGTGTGAAAAGCAGATGTTTGTTCTCGGGTCATGGGTGTTTGTGTTTGTCTTTATGTGTGTTCCGAGGGACCCACGACACAAGGGAAAACCTTAGTGTGGGCCTTTGAGTGTGTAGCGTTTATTATTAGCGTTTATTAATTAAAGGTTTCAAAAAATATACATGTAACAACTCTTCTCTGTAGCAACTTTAAGTCTCTCCTACAGAAGAGAGGCGACAGCTATTTTCTTATTTCGACCATGTTCCTAAATGAAAGTTGTTCAGTTTTGTGAACTAATTCACATCCTTTATTTTCTCTAACTATTTTAAAGTCATTCAATATAAAAGCCCTAATAAATATGAAAAATTCAATATATCAAATCCTATAAAATTTAAAACGGCAAAGTAAACGAAATAATCGAAGTACATTCGAGCACGGAAGTGCATTCCGGCCGTCCGGCTGCCGATGCCGGTTGATGGCCGGGTGACGTCATGTCTCAATCCCGGTCTCATTTCCGGCACTGTTGCCGTTTTCAAGTTTGATTTTTAGAGTTCAGAATGTTGCGCTTAGAAATAGATTTAGTATTTGATCACGAATATAATTTTCAGGAGAACAAATAAGGAAGGGTTTTACGAAATTCCCACGGGAACTAAGTCCAGCGCATCCTCCAGTCCTGTAATTTTTTTTAATCAAATTACCTATAATCCTAAAATGTCTAAAGTTCTGCCATAAACACGTCAAAAAAATCATCTTCACCTGTAAAAAATAACCTAAGCCTGAACTGTAATAAATCTTAAAGATCTTAGGATACAATATTTTTTCATTTAAGGAAAATCCACACATCTATCATTCATGGTTCGTAATGAAAAAAAAGAAAAAAAGAAAAAAGCCTTCTAACAAAAGCGAGAAGAGTGTCAGATATCAAAGAACGATCTTTTTTCTTGGGGTAAAGAATGCTTAGTTGGAGTTATTATTATTTCTTTAAGACTAGCGTCTCAGTTTGGTTTTTCAGGATTTTCATTCTGTCTCGATGTGTGCAAAAGGGACAATTGTAGCTTTCCGGCGAAAAGCCAACTTTTATTTCCAAAATTGTGAGTTCAAGCGTCAATGAATTTCTACTCCATAACTTAAAGAAATCGTACGTTTCCTACTCCAAAAATTTAAAGAAATAGTAAATCGTCTCACTCGACTTGTAAGCGTATAAACGAGGTTCGTACGTTTTGCTTTATGTTGAGAATTTTTTTAGAGAAAAGTGCTGACTTTTAGACTCAAATATCTTTTTGCCTACTAAAAATATCAAAAAAATCGTAGCTCCTAACAGAATGAATCGATTTCGAGGCCGTTTTTTTGTTTGAAAGCTGACGTTATCGACACGTTTCTTAGGCCGGTTAAGTGTTATAATTAAGAGATGAACGTCGTGGGAAATATAACATATCAAAGTCTCATATTAGAATCAAATATTTTCTTTAACATCTGTGAGAAAAGTGGGACATACAAAAACTTAATTTGAATTACTTAAAAACTTTTTTGTAAATTCAAGTCTCTGAATTACCACAGGAACGACATACGGTTTATAATAAAACATATCAAACAACTCCCTTTCACTAAATCCTTCTCTGCTCTTTTCTCAACGTTTCTTTTTCGTACCAAATTAATTTGCTTCGATTTTCGTCTCAATTCAATGCCCATCGCGTCTCTTTCTGTTTTTAGGGTTCCACACGCAAATATTTTTTTAGTTTTGAAGTTGTTTACAAGATTTGTTGCAGATTTATGTTTGTATTATTTTGTTATTGACTGTTTTGTAGAATTTTTGAACGGTCACTGAAAGGGACTAGGCGAGAACTTAAGTAGTCTGTAATAGACTTTGCGATATAATTTTTTTTATTTACGTTAAAGAACTCCCGGCTTTGAGCTGACAGTTTCGATCCTATTTTCAAATATATCCTTTTTTTTAAAGCCGAATAAAAAAAATAAAAAATAAAAAAGTTATAGTAACGTGAGTAAAAATGTAAAATGAATTGTAACAATCACAAATCGCTTGATAAATGAAAAATACTCAAAATTGTACGGGTGTTGTCTTGCACCGTGGATACAACAAACATACAAAGACGACCACGAATGCTCAGACCTTTTTACACAAATATTTGTGCTAACCGGGAAACGAACTTAGGAGCCATCAATTTACAGGCAGCATAACTAGAAATTGAACCAAGGCAATACTAAGAATCTCCTCCTTGTTAATAATAACGTCGCTTTTTTAGGGCACGTTTAGCTGTCGGTCCCGGCTGTTGTCGATTGATTACAGTCGTTAAAACGAAGTCAAAGGCGATTGTGCGGTTTGAAAACTCTGACAGCAACGTTAGCCAAGTTCGCCACACACTTGACTATACCTACACGATAAGAAAGAAAGAAGAATTCATATAATAAAATTACGGAACCCTTTCGCTGATTTGAACTCACACTTGTCTAGATTTTTTCTTAATCAGAAAACGCAACTGAAAGCCGATCTGGCACTTTCGTGGGTCTGTTTTTGTTTTTTTTTTTCTTTTTTTGTGAAAGCTATGAGAATTTCCTTTTTGTCGCGGTAACTTTTGTCGCTCGAATGAACGAATGTAATTCTTTTTGATTGGATCGTGTAATGTCGAATGAATCGTTCTTTGATAAAAAAAAACATTCGACATACCGTTACATGAAACAGTTTTCAGGAATGTAATACCATAATTTACTGAAGTAGGTATTTTTTAGGGTCGTAGTTATCTCGTACTAAAATAAATTACATGTAAACTGTTATTGCTGAATTTATTGTTTGTATTTTATTGAACAAATTTTGGAAATTCAGGATTTACCTTAATAAGCAGACCAAACTAAACAACTCAAAGATAACAAAACAACAATAAAAGGTCGAAAACAACAATAAAAGTCACCCAAAACTATTAAAAAAAAAAAAACACTTTTTCAGTGCAAGCATAAAAAAACATTATCTTTCAAATAATAAAACTAAAATTTATAAAATTCTGTCACCCTCAACAATGCAATTGCTTATAACTTTGAAACGGCTTAATTAATTTTAATGAAATATAGCTAAGAACCATCTTGATTACGTATCAGCTTTCAAACAAAAAAACTGCATCGAAATCTTTCCATTCATTTAGGAGAGCCATAAAAACACACAGATAGTACAGAGTACAGATACACACGTCAAACTTAACAAACTAATAGCGCCGGCATTCGTTGTGCGAATGGGTAACCTGACGTGCTGCTGTCTGTACATTCATGTTTAATGTGTCATTCATTCACGCCTAATTAAACCCATTTCGAATTCACAAACATCTAAAGTCGAAAGCAAGAGCAACAGTTGCAATTAAAAACATGAAACCGTGGAATGGGCATCCCTTATCCGGATTAGGTCGGATATAACCGGTTAGAGAGCTGCCAAAACCGGTTTGAACTGCTTATGTCTACCCGGGCACTTTACAAAAAGGTTATTTCAAACGGTAGAATGGTTTCGTATAATGCTGAGTTTGTGAAGTGAAGTTCATATTTGTACACTTTAACTAGGGTTACCAGTAATTATTTGAATGATGATAAAAATAATATTTTTTTTGGTAGACGGAGTTTGAAAGGTCATATATATCAGTTCGTCATTATTTACTGTAACTAAACGCTTGTTATTATCAATCGATAACTATCCATCTGTTATTATCACGATATTTATCATGATAAATATCCGTGATAATTATCCTTTCGAACCCTGCATGACATGAACTGACGCGACTTTTCTTTTGTGTCTGTCAATTCTATACATCTTGTAACTTTTTTTTAACCGACTCCCAAAAAGAGGAGGTTCTATGTTCGACTGTATGTTTTTTATGGATGTTCACCGATTTCTCCGCCATTAATGGACCGATTTTCAAAATTCCTTTTTTTGTTCGAAAGAGTATACTTACTCCAGAGGTGGTCCCATTGTAACCAGATCAGGATCTGATGATGAAATCCCAGGGAAATCGAGGGAAACCTTTAAATTAAATAGACACATTGTTTCTCACCCACTTTCAATTATTTACACTAAAAATAGAAAAATAATTTACTTTTTACAAAAAAAAGAAAACTGACTTTAAGAAGTGAAAAATAAAATAAAAAATCATTTAGTGTGCTACGTACCTACTGATCTGTTTGAAGTCGGTGCCAAGACAAAAGTTTGATAGTTATTGCGTATTACCGATTCTTAAGCATCCTTGTTTTGATCCTTAGTTTTTGTAACACCATGTATATTGTAAAAGAGTACCATTACATACCACCCTTTGCTCATGGGTATAAGACCTTCGAAACCCTATTGAATTCGGGGCTCAATTGCTCTGTGAAATGAAAGAACATTACGTCGGGCAGGTGCGTTGGAATACTTTCCATTTTGCACCCTATGGGTGAATGTGGGAAAGTGTAGCTTCGATTTTGCTAGCAAGAAAATTATATTATTTAACATTCTTGCTCACAGCGACAAATCGTAAGTGGAGTTAAACTTTTGGTCTTTTATTTAAAAAAAAATATGGCTCGTAAAATAATGTACTTTTTAACTGACTTTAAAAAAATGAGGATATTATAAGTACGACTGTTGTATATTTTCAGGGTTCCGAACACAAACAAGGTATTACTAAGACTCCGCTGTCCGTCCGTCCGTCTGTCACCAGGCTGTATCTCATGAGCCGTGATAGTAAGACAGTTGAAATTTTCAAAGATGATGAATTCCTGTTGCCGCTGTATAACAAATAATAAAACACACAATAAAATAAATATTTAAGGGTGCTCCCATACAAAAAATGTGATTTTTTTGCTCGTTTTTATAGATTATTAGCATTCCGCTCGGGACTTCGTTCCCGTGCGAATTTGGGAAAATCACGTACCCTATGTCCATCCCGGATAATGTAGGATTCTAATGGTGAAAAAATTTTTCAAATCGGTCCAGTAGTTTCGGAGCCTATATTCAATACAAACAAACAAACAATAAAATTTTTCCTCTTTATCTACACTATCTACACTAATCTACACTATCTACACTTCTACACTAATATTATAAAGAGGAAAGATTTGTACCTATTTTTGTATGTTTGTAATGAATAGGCTCAAAAAGTACTGGGCCGATTTAATAAATTCTTTCATCATTAGGATGCTACATTATCCCTGAGTAACATAGGCTACATAATTTTCCCGAATTCCCACGGGAACGAAGTCCCGAGCGGGATGCTAGTAATATGTATAGATATAGATAGATGGCACGGAACCTTTCGTGCGCAAGTCCGACTCGCACTTGGCCGGGTTTTTTTATAAACGTTTGGAAAATAGTGTTTGAAATATGGCGTCAAGACCCTTTGCCTACCCCGACAGGGATTTTAAGAGTAAATGTATGTATTTGTTTCAGTGTTAATGTAAAAAAATATATTTAATAAATGAAATTCTTATTTTTCATTCCTGAATAAAAAAAGTGTCTGCATTGACGTGATAAAAAGAATTTATAATTGTAGTGATTTCTTTTGATATTTGTAGTGAAACTAAAATCCTACAAGCTGGAAAAAACTCCCTCCGAAATAAAATGGACATGATTTTCGTCCCAAAATTTTTTATCATATACTAGCTTTCCGCGTTTCCGTGGAAATCTGGAAAAATCATGTACCCTATGTATAATGTAGAATTCCAATGGTGAAAGCATTGTTCAGGCAGAATGGTAGTAATATTATAAGGAGGAAAGATTTGATTGTTTGTTTGTTTACATTGAGTAGGCTCAGAAACTACTGGACCGATTTAAAAAATTCTTTCACCATTAGAAAGCTACATTATCCCCGATGGACATAAGCTACATAATTTTCCCGAATTCCTACGTGATCGAAGTCCCGGGCGGAATGCTAATCCTTACTAATATTATAAATGCGAAAGTAACTCTGTCTGTCTGTCTTTCTTTCACGCCTAAACTACTGAACAGATTTTGATGAGATTTGGTAAAAAGATAGATTAGAGCTTGAGAAAGAACATAGGCTACATTTTATCCCATAATTGGGCACGATATAACCTGTAGTCCACGCTGGCGGAGCCGGGGGCGGAAAGCTAGTATATGATATGACAAAGTGGTATATGTATTAATTCAAAATACTGTTCTTCATTTATATCAAACAATTCTAGCTTTGAGTTTTGGGTTTAGGTAACTCAGTCAAGTTCTGTATAATTTCAATCAAATTCTATATAATTATTGTGGATTATTTGTTCCATATAATGAATCGTATTGAACCAGTTCACGTTAAATTGAATATCTAAAACAATTATAATCTAAATCAATGTAACTATGAATTACCTTTGAACAAAGTAACATTGATTGCTTTAACATTGATTGTTTTGTAGATGTTGTATTACAATACATTGTAATACAGTTATGTATACATTTTCTTTTGTTTCTTATCGTGTAGGTTAACTCGGGTTAGGCCGGACCGCCCCCATTCCGGACCGCTCCCATTTCGTACCGCCCCTGTCCGGATCGCCCTCAGTCGTCTTTTAAAAGTTTTGAATAAATGTACAGTCAGAAACAGAATTGTTTCTTAATTTAGATATTTTATAGTATGAGTACTTGTAAAGAAAATTTAAACTGTAAAATTATAGTATTATTTTATTATTGATTGCCAAAATCATCAGTCCATGGCGCACCTTGGGGGAGGCCTATGTTCAGCAGTGGACTGCAATAGGCTGATATGGTGATGATGATGAGCAGTAAAGAGGTAGCTCGTTCTAACTGTTGTCAGAATTCCCACTCAAAGTCAAAGTCAAAGTCAAAGTCAAAGTCAAAGTCAAAGTCAAAAGTGTTTATTTCATTGAACATATAAAATGATACTTGAACACGTCAATATTATGAATTACATTAGCACTTTTGGCTTTGCGCCTATTCGCAAAGGTGCAGTCTTCCTCAGGAGAAGAATAGGCAAGAAACTCCGAGGGTCGCTCTTTTTAAGTCAATCATATAAATTTTCTTACTTTTAATTTTAATTGACTTAATATCTGAATAACTCTGGAGCTGAGCAATTTATTCCCACGGTTGCTTGTCTAACAGATAATCCGAAATTCTATAATAGCCCTTTTTACAAAGTTTTTGTTTAATTATCGTCTTAAATTTTTCTAAAGGTAGGTTTTGAATACACATGGGAATCTTATTGTAGAAGCGTATACATTGACCCATAAAAGAGTTTGTTACTTTGTAGAGACGGCTGTCTAGTATATCCAAGTTATGTTTGCTTCTAGTGTTTACATTGTGCCTATCACAATTTTTCTTAAACAATTGTTCATTTTTCTTTACATACAAAAGATTATTAAATATATACTGGGACGCAAATGTCAAAATATCTATTTCCTTAAATCTATTTCTAAGAGACATTCTAGGTCTCATTTGATAAATCGCGCGAACAGCCCTTTTCTGCAGGACAAATATCTTATTAATGTCGGCAGCATTACCCCACAGCAAAATGCCATATGACATTAGGCTGTGGAAGTAACTGAAATATACGGTTCTCGCGGTTTCTACGTCCGATAATTGACGGATTTTTTTAACCGCGTAAGCTGCTGAACTGAGTCTGTTCGCTAACTTATCAATATGAGGACCCCATTGAAGCTTTGCGTCAATAGTGATACCTAAGAATACAGTAGATTCTACAACTTCCAGTTTTTCATTTTTAACCTGTACATTGGTATTAAACTGTTTAACGTTAGGCAAGGTAAATTTAACACATTTGGTTTTTTTCTCGTTCAAGAGTAGGTTATTTGCAGTGAACCATTCAACTACCTTTGAGATCGCAATATTCACGTCGTCATAATTAGTGTCATATCTTTTCACTTTAAATAAAAGTGATGTGTCATCTGCAAATAATACGATCTCATGGGCCTCTTTAACAAGAAAAGGCAAATCATTAATGTACAGGAGAAACAAGAATGGTCCTAAAATTGAACCCTGCGGGACGCCCATACAGACTGTGGACCCAGGTGATCTAGTGCCGTTAACCTCAACCTTCTGGATCCTATTACACAAATAAGATTCCAGAAGCCTAAGTGCATTTCCTCTTATGCCATAGTGATGTAATTTTCTGATTAGAGTCTCATAGTGAACACAGTCAAAAGCCTTGGACAAATCACAGAAGACTCCAAGAGCATCATGTGAATCCTCCCAGGCCTCAAAAATGTGACGAATAAGTTCAACACCGGCATCGGTTGTTGAACGACCCCGTGTGAATCCAAATTGATTAATATTCATAAGTTTATTAGCATAGAAGTGAGTAGTTATTTGACTAAGGATAATTTTTTCAAAAATTTTGCTAAGTACTGGTAGTATTGAAATAGGTCTAAAGTTGGTGGGGTCAGATGTACTACCAGCTTTAAACAGAGGAATTACTATGTTTCATCAAATCAGGAAACACACCACCATCGACACAACTATTGAAAATAAACACTAAATGTGGAGCAATACAATCAATTATACAATTTATTACTTTTACTGAAAAACCATCAAGGTCCGCAGTCTTTTTCATGTTTAACATTTTAAAAGTTTTAAGAATGTCAACAATTCTTATGTGTGAAAAACTGAAATGAACCTTACTTTCGTCTACATTTTGCTTGAGTAGCGATTCAGCGAGAGCGGGAGATGAGCCAAGTGATTGAGTAGTGGAGACTGGAATGTCAGTAAAAAACCTTTCAAACTCTGTAGCAATAGCTACATCGGAAGTTAGGATTTTGTCATTAATGTTGAGCTTAAAATCAAACTTGCGAGCCTTAACCCTTCCCGTCTCACTATTAATAATTTTCCAAGAAGTCTTAACGATATTACTACTATTTTTAATTTTGTTTCTAACAAACATAGCCTTCGCCGCTTTACATACACGTTTAAATGTTTTGGAATAAGCTCTAACATACTCAACAAAAGTTTCAGAATGGTTATATGCTTTCTCACCATAGAGATCATATAGCCTTTCCCTGCTTTTGTGAATTCCCACCGTCGCCCAATCACTAAACTTCAAGGAGTCATTAATTTTTAGCGTCTTGGATTTAAACACAATGTCATATTCTTGCTTAGATAAACTGAGTACAGAGTTATAAAGTTTGTTAGGATCATCACTCTCAAATCTTAGATCTGGTAGTTTGGTGATCATATTACTTCTGTAATTCTCAAGCCTTATGTCACTAATAGGCACATATTTGATACCTCTTTCTACAGCCTTTCCACGAAGCGCATCAAAGGAAACTAGTTGGCCCGAGTGATCCGATGGTAACTTGTGGATAACAGATTTTTCCGAGGGATCAAAATTTGTATATATGTTATCAAGACACGTTTTGGAAGTTGCGGTAATTCGTGTAGGCTCTAGAAATAGATTGCGCAAATTATAACACTTAAACAAGGATATGATTATTTTACTAAGAGAACTATTTTCCAATAAGTCGACGTTAAAGTCTCCACAAACTACAATGTTTTTATTATTATTACTAATTTTGAATAGTGCTTCCTCCATGATTTTTTCAAAGGATTCATATGATGATTTGGGCGGTCTGTATACGCATAATACAATAAGCTGCTCAAGCTCTATACAGGCTAATTCAGTAGTGCGCTCAACAGACAAGCTTACTATGTCATTACGTTCTTTAAACTTTAAATTGTTACGAGCAAATATAGCGGAACCTCCTCGTATGGCTTTACTTACACTCGCTGATCTCAACCGGTCAGTGAGGTTAAGCGACGTTTATAGAGGCAGCGAACCTGTGATTGGTGACCAAAGGGGCAATTTATCACGAGCGTTTCCGTCGGAGGGCACGTTATGCTGTCGGTTCCGGCTGTTGTCGATTTACTTCGACTACAGTCGTTAAAACCAAGTCAAAGGCTATTGTGCGGTTTGAAAACTCCGACGCTGGGGTTGGCCAAGTTTGCCATACACTTGACTATACCTACATGATAAGAAGAAGCTGTGCCTTTAGTGCGCGTGCGCGGAAGAGAGCCTTATAAAGATACCAAGGTTTGCCTCCCACACCCACTTATGACGACAGATGTTTTAGTAACAATGTAATTTGAACTAACGTAGTGACAGAGGGTTAACACCAATAAATCAGGGCGACATACGGAATGATTTCGTACACAAATTACACCAATCTATTGGAAAACGATTAGCACTGCCTAATGGTAGAATTATAGCTTAACTTGTCCTATCTGTTTAATCTGATCTTTGGTTTGGAGTACGTGTTTTAGGAAAATTCTAAGGTAACATGTAAGGTTTAGGCTTCAAAAGTAAACTTAAGTACGTATATGTGCACATTTGTAAGTATTATAGTTATTTATATCATGGAATTTTGTTTCAAAAACGTGAAAGATAGTAAAGGGTGTAAAGGGCGAAACGCACTTTTTCTGGGAACAAGTTTTTTTTTTAATACGAAACATGTATGTATTTAATTTATTTACGTAGAGAATCATAGCTACAATGAGCCGTCTTCGTTTTTGGAAGAGTGTCCCTTACATGCACTCGTCATTAACTTAATTTTTAATATTTTTTCCTTTTATTTATTACTTTAAAAAAAAATGGTCAATCCTATTGTAACATTGCAGTAAAAAAGTGAAACTGAAGTGTCAAGATGTGTATCTTTGTCGAAAAAACTAATTCAATGGGCGTTGATTAAATTTTATAGTATACAAATCTTTGATATTCCACGGGAAAGAAGTCCCGGGTAGAGTAGCTACTCATCTTATAAAGTAAAATAAAACAAAAGCATATTTCCATTTATCTACAACAGCGAAAGTTTATTAATTCCAAAAATATTTGACTTAACAAAAAACGCAATCCAAATTACAGCAAAATAAATCATTAAAACAGGCAAAAGGGTCAACAAGTCCTGATCAAACATTTTCGTCGGTTAACGCCTGAATTGCAACTCGATTTTCCAATCGAATGGCAACAGAATGGCAACATGATTTGCCAATATGGCCCACCTGGCAAACAGAGGCCCCTATTCTGTAATTTAAGTTATGTGTCGATAGAATGGTCGCTATTTTATCTGTTCAGGTGGCGACATTGAGAACTATCGAAATTTCATATATCTGGATGACGGCTGCTTTGACTGGTGGACCACCGACAACTGAATGTTCATGAGTTCGGTTGGTGGTGGCGCTGCTGGTCGGGGTGGTTGCCAGCAAGTATATTAAAATTAAACAGTTCACAATTTCGCCACCTGAACAGATAAAAAATTTAGTCACCATTGTCATTCAACCGCCATTGTATCACCATTGATTAGTGGAATCGCTCCAGGGTGGCCCGTGGTCAACGGAACTGGATACCCTATATTTAATTTTACATGTTGTTGACTTGCTCTGTGACCGAAAGGCTTTGTACTGCAATCCGTACAAAAAGAGCAAAACTGTATGTTTTGGAATGGTTCAACGGAAAAAACTTTGTTAGGTTAGATTTTATGATTAAATTAAAAAGAACGACCCTCCGAGTTTCTTACCTATTCTTCTTCTGAGGATGACTGCACCTTTGCGAAAAGGCGCAAATTAAGAAACATTCTGTATGTTCTTTAAAATAAAGCTTTTTTGACTTTGACTTTGATTCACTCAAAGTTTTCCTTCTTTGTTGTTAAATCCCCGGCAATTACTCTAAAATTAAAAAAAAATCTACTACCCCTGACATTCGATTGCTTATAACTTTTAAACGGCTGATTGAATTTTTATAAAATATAACTTAGAACCATATCGATTACGTCAACTTTTAAACGAAAAAAAAAATCGATATCAGTTTATTCGTTTAGGAGCACCGATGCCACAGACAGGCACACAGAAACAGAGACATACGTTCAAAAGTTACAAACAAACGAATGTCAGAGGTGATATTTATTCAAAATTGGTTTAGCCGTCGAAAAGTACCACCTGCGCGCAACAAGACCTAATGGACGCTACTCAATCCGCCGTCCAGGTGATTAAGTTCTGGGCCGCAACATTATAGTTCTTGCCATCGACTCGCTAAGAAGAAGGTACAACACTGTAATTTTTTGAGTCGGGCATCAATCTGAATCTAAACTTTCTTTTTTAACCCCATGTTATTTTTGTAGTGAGGCAGTAAGAGAATTTACTGATAAGATTTAACATATCTCTCATCTGTTTACCACTTTTAAAAGTAATATAAATGGAAATCCACCAATTGAACAAAAATAAATTAAAAAATTTGTCTAATTAGTAAAATCCTTAAATATTACGACTTACAAATGAGTTACTTAAAACTTAGGCTGTCTACTTCAAGTCGACAGATGTGACCTAAAGTTTGTCTAAGTCTGGATTTATTTTATTAACTAAATATAGACTTTTTGAAAGTCTTTTGGCAACCGGTTTAACTCAGAGGTCGAATTAAGTAATAGGAATGTTAATTTTAGGTGCTTTTTAGTTCAATTTGTCAGCCAGGGGATGATTCTGACTATTTGTCCCCTTTGAAAACACATCAGACGGGACCAATGGGAAATAATTAGTTTTGCTCCACTTTAATTATGTGACTTGTCAAAGCCTGAGTCATGGCTCGCTCAGCCATGACTGAATAAACAAAACAAAACCAGAACAGGTAACTAGTTAAAACTTCAAAGCTTCTTCTTATCGTGTAGGTATAGTCAAGTGTATGGCGAACTTGGCTAACCCTGGTATCTGAGTTTTCAAACCGCACGATAGCCTCTAACTTGGTTTCAACGACTATAGTCAATCGACAACAGCCGGGACCGGCAGCTTAACGTGCCGTCCGAAACATGGAGACGCTCGTGATAAATTTCCACTTTGATCACCCATCAGGTTCCCTGCCTCTGCGTACGTTGCTTAACCTCACTGATCGGTTGAGATCAGCGAGTGCCACTGGGCTACAAGCGCTAGACTTCAAAGTGGTGCAATCGTGTTAAATAATAAATCAATGATCACCTAAAACAATAAACAGCGTAATAAAACATAAAATAAATCACTCCAAATCCCTGTAACTATTCAGGATGCGCAAATAGATAGATCATAAAATCAATAATGTTATGGGGAAGAGAGGTAGAGTAACATATAATATCATTGGGTAGATGTGTGAAATGGTAAAGGTGACATTTTTTGAAATGGAACTTCTTTAGCGGCGTTGTGCACTTTGAAGTATAGGTAACTCGCATCAGGGTCACGTGTCTATCAAGTGACCCTGATCGAAAATCCGTAAGGCGGGGGGGTGTTTAATAAATATAGGAAATTAAAACTGCAAAAGTCAAAATATCACGGAGGGTTGTTTGATAAATATAGGAAATTAAAACTGCAAAAGCGAAGATGTCATCCGGTGTCAGCATAGAAAAAATTAAACTAAATATTAATGCACAACGTTAATGTTCAAGTTTTCATTTCTGCCGGCACTCCAGGAGTGCAACCCGTTGTTTTTTTTTTTGCTGAGCTTTGCTCCTTTTGCTTAGGTGAATCAGAAGCTCTAGTTCAGGGGTGGCCAACCGGTCGATCGCGATCGACCGGTCGATCGCGACTGTTAGTCCAGTCTATCGTGGCAAGGCAAAAAAATAAAAAAAACATTTCAGAATTCAGTTTTTTCTCTTAACATAATAAAAATACTACATGATTGTGTACTGAACTATGCTGTTTCATTTAATATTTCAAGAAGTATGTAATTGGTAGATCGCACAGGGTTTCGTTAGTAAACAGGAGATCTTGGGTATAATCAAGTTGGCCACCCCTGCTCTAGTTCGATGTTTTCGCGCGCGGAAATGCGTCGCAGTTTTATGTCAAAATGTTAACATTCATCATGATTTGTCGCGCATCATGCTCGAGCTACTAGTTCTTACTCTTTACTGTAAATTAGTCATTAGATAGATTTAATATAGCAAAAAAAAAATTCATTTCATATTTTATGTAATAGTTTAAGGTTTAAGGATCATGAAACATCAGCAAGATTTTATTATTATTTTTGTTTAGTTATTTAATGTTTAAGGATCATTACATTAAACACTAGACCGATTTTTTATTTAATAGTAATTTTATTTTTATTTTTTAAAGTTCATTGTCACGTCTGAAAGTTACAAGCAATCAAACTACGGGGGAAAGATATTTTTCATTTATTTTTAGAGTTATATTTAAATAGTGTTGTGTGCATATCTTCGCGCTATAGTTCTTATACAATTTTTTTACCATTCTATATACGTCTCCACCTAAGGACACGAGCCTCCCTCTGAAACACTAAGGGGATTGACGCTGGCCCTGGTTCTGGTGGACCAATATATAGTCATATTTGAAACTAAGATATGACATTTAGAAGCGGATAGAACTTCCCCTCACATGTCGTCCGCTTCTCACACATGTAACATCAGTGCATAAAACGCATACTTGTTTAGTAGTATGTGGATAGTTTAAGTGGGTTTTAGTGTTACGAGAGAGTAGTTAATAGTAGCCACGGGCGATGCCAAGATATGTCGTGGTCTGAGTGATAAGATTTCAGATCTTGATGGAAAAGCAAACCGCGAATGCTGGACTGGGAGTCCAGCTGACAACTCTTCCCAGATACTGTAGAATTACTGACTTCGTAGGACTCGAGGGTTTTTTTAAATATCGTGGGTGAAAAGCTGACACCTCTCACTATCATCTAATCTTTCATCTTCCATTCATCTTAATACTACATTATTGATTTAACTACATTATTTGGTTTTATGGTTCCGTAGTAAACTACAAACCCTTACAGTTTTGCCATGTCTGTCTATCCTTCTTGCTACGAGTAGTACTACAATACAGATTGTATTTTTTTTTTCGGTCATGCATGGTTCTATTTTTAGGGTTTCGTGCCGAAAGGGAAAAAATGGGACCCTATTACTAAGGCTCCGCTGTACGTCCGTCCATCCGTCCGTCCGTCCGTCCGTCTGTCACCTGTCACCGTCTGTCTCATGAACCGTGATAGTTAGACAGTTGAAATTTTCGCAGAAGATGTATTTCTATGTGCCCTATAACAACAAATACCAAAAACCAGAATAAAATAAATACTTAAGGGGGCACCCATACAACAAACGTGATTTTTTTGCCTTTTTTATAGGTAATGGTACGGAACCCTTCGTGCGGGAGTCCGACTCGCACTTGGCCGGTTTTCGAAATACTTATCTATCTATCTAAATATGTAGTATAGTCGTTGAAGAGGTAATTTTTGTTAGACCTAGATGTCCCTTAAAATCTAAAAAAAAATTACAATGGTATAACATAATAACGAAATTAAAAGAAACAACCAATAACTAGGTTCGTTGGTTTAGGTGTAATTGTATTTATATTATGTAGTTTATAGTATTTAGGTTTCAATGGTTAATTGTGTACGCCTTTCTTTAATAATTTTACGCCTCTCACTATCCCAGGTCTGCTGGAAGAAATGTTTTAAGAGATAAGCTGTGCCTTTTGTGTCAGTTTTTCTATTTCTCTGTATATTTTGTACTTTGTCCTGTGTACAATAAATTGTTAAATAAATAAATAAAATGTGTATTTTTAAAATTACGGAACCCTACACTGTTGTCTGGTTATTTATTTTTAACCAACTTCAAAAAAGGAGGATGTTCTATGTTCGACAATATTTATCTTTTAAGGGTTCCGTACCCAAAGGGTAAAAATGGAACCCTATTACTAAGGATCCGCTGTCCGTCCGTGATAGCTGGAGAGTTAAAATTTTCACAGATGATGTATCTTTATTGGCTCAAATACTAAAAACCAAAATAAAATAAATCCTTTCGTATCGGAAGGACATTTAATCAAAACGCCCTATTAAATATTTAAAAGTGATTTTTTTGCTCGTTTTTATACATAAGTCCATCCGAGGCTGTATCTCATAAACCGTGATAGTTAGACAGTTGAAATTTTCACAGATAATGTATTTCTATTGGTCCTATAACAACAAATACTAAAAATCAGAATAAAATAAATATTTAAGGGGACTCCCATACAAAAAACGTGATTTTTTTGCCGTTTTTCTGGATATAATGGTTTTTATAGAGCCCGACTCGCACTTGGCCGGTTTTATAGGTAATGGTACGGAACCCTTCATTTGCGAGTCTGACTCGAACTTACCCGTTTTATTTTTCTATGTACACACATCAAAAAAAGTTTACGATCAGTAGCAAAATCAGGTGTATTCTTTAAAATATAAATTATTTAAAGAAACTGTTTACGTTTTATGATTTTATAATGAAAATGCACTAAGTAAATAAAAGAATCATTATTAATTATTTACTTTTTATTAACAAAAGCTAGGAAATGCAATTTTGGCTTAAATGTAATGTAATGAAAAATTTGAATTAATGAAAAAACAAACAAAATTTATTACGAAAAAATTAATAGTTAGTATAAAATGACTCCTCCCCTGGCTCGCACACATGCGGAAACCCTTCTGGGCATGCTAAGAATTAAGTTATCTAGCATTTCTTGTGGTAACCTGTCCCACTCTTCAATAGCAGCTGCCCTGATTTCTGACACTGTTCGCGGAGGTGGCTGACGGTTCCAAACAGCTCGCTTAAGAGCATCCCACGCATGCTCGATCGGGTTTAAGTCAGGCGAGCCGGCAGGCCAGTCTAACCTGGTGATGTCGTATTGCTGGAGAGCAGCATCAACACGTCCGTTTCGATGTGCGGGCGCATTATCATCTACCATTATGAATTGGCGCCCGTGGTTGATGCGGAATGGTCTGACGTATCCATCGATTGCAATCGTTTTGTACATGGCTCCGGTCATGGTGCCTTGATACGGGATTAAGGGCGTCCTAGCCCCAATCATTATCCCGGCCCAAAAGGACACTGATTTCCCGCCCTGCTGAACGGTTCCAGTGGCAGTTCTCTGCCTTTCAGAGTCGCCAGGTCTTCTCCAGACACGGACACGTCGGTTATCTGGATGTGTACTGATCCGCGTTTCGTCAACGAAGAAGCAGTTCTGCCAGATGCTTTCGTCCTCAATTTCTTCATTTTGACGGAGCCTAGCCCATTGCAATCTGCGCCGCTTCCGTTGCTGTGAGTTCAGAGGTGCTCGCCAGGATCTCCTTGCTCGTAATCCAGCTTGGTGTAAGCAATTTCTAATCGTTTGGGTGCTAACTTCGCGGCCGGTGGCAGCTCGCAGCTCTGCTTTCATTTTAGTAGCGTTCATTGTTGGGTCACGGGCAGCCAGTAATCTGATATATCGCTTCTGAATTGCAGTAAGAACAGTTGGGCGACCACTGCGAGGTCGATCAGCTAAATCTTCCATGCCCTGATACCTCTCCAACGTGGTCACCACGCAGGATTGGGATACATGAACTCTGCGTGATATTTCCCTCGTGGAATAGCCTTCTCCACTTAAAGTTAGAATTCTGGCTCGTAAAACTGCAGTTAATCCTCTCGGCATCGTTACCAACTTAATTTTTTTTGAATAAATTGAAAATATTGATAAGTTGCGACTATGTCAGATTTCTGAATGAAAGCAAGCAAGGGTTGATTGTCTTTTTAAATGAAAAAAACATTTGAATTACGAAATTATTTTATATTTAAATTTCATATTTTTAAATAAGGAATCAAAAGATAAAAAGTGATTAAGTTTTATTCTTCTACAATAAAAAATATTAGCACTTTTCCAAGTGATCGCAAACTTTTTTTGATGTGTGTATGTTCCCTGATTTCTCCGCCATTTGTGGACCAACTTTATTGAGCACTACAAATAACTTTTTTTTTGTTCCAGGTATGTTACGACTTCAATTAAGTATTAAGGAACTATCTACGAACACTGCAACCTCAAGAACTTTAGTAAGTAAATCTCATTAGCTAATATCTTCTTCGCCGACCGCTTATGGCTTAAATCAACAATTTGAATTAAGCTGAAACATTTTAAGACTAGTTCGTCGATTGTTATACATTTGTATCGGGCAGGACAGGGGGGAGGGGGCTTGTAAGGGCCCACTTCTAAGTTCCAAGTGGTTATATGCGGTTTTAAACTTGACGCACATGCTTTAGGTGCTTATATTGAGAATTATCTGATGAGATAAGAGTTTCGTTATTAATCCTATTAATATTATAAATGTGAAAATTTATGAGGATGTATGGATGTTTGTAACTCTATCACGCTCAAACGGCTAGACTACACCAATTTTGATAAAATTTGGTATGAAGGTAGCTGATACCCTGGATTAACTCATAGGCTACATAATTTTCCCCAAATTTCTACGGGAACGTAGTCACGGGTGGAATGCTAGTATATTATATTCTGAAAAAACGCACGAAGCTGAGGCGGGTTGTTTCTTACGCTTCAACAAAGTCTGTTTAGTAGCTTTAGCATGAAATAACAACTATTCTCATATTTATCTATCTTCATAAACTTCTAACTAATTTAAAACCGACTAAAACCTATAAAAACAGTCTTATCCTAAAATAATATGTACGACGCAAGAGCAAAGATTTACAGCGTTATTTTTCATCATGAATATTATGTAAACGGACGAACTTTTCGGCTCATTTGTTTTATATATGTACATAGTTATTCTTCAACTTACGAACGAACAAGTTGATGCGTATTTATGGCTGTTTTTGGTTGTATAATGCCGAGATAGTTTATCGTTCATTTTTATTACGTAATTTTACTATTTCAAATTCAAAATATTTTTATTATAAAGAACATTCAGGATGTTACTTCAAAAAAGTCAAAATTACATTAAGTACATACAAACATACATTAAAGGATTTAAATACTTTATCGATTTCTTTATCGAAACCAACGAATGAAGAGGGTGTTATAAGTACGTGTGTAACTGTGTCTATCTCTGGCATCATAGCGCCTAAACGGATAGACCGATTTTTTTTAATGATGACTTCATCAAAATGGTTCCTAGCTATATTTATTGTAAATTGGTTGAGTAGTTTAAAAGTTATAAACGATGATACAAAATTTGTCGGTGATGGCACAAAACTTTTAATTTTAGAGTTTTTTGTCTCTTCTTTCTTTCCGAGAGGATACCGCACACAAGAAACTCTGACTAGTAGCAAACGAAATCCAGAATGTGATTCAGTTAATGGCAAAAGCAGGTATGACGTCAATAGTCTAAGTGGAAAACGCAGTAGGGATGCAAAATGTGGCCAGAAACTCATTCAGAGAGCGAGCGGCGCGTCAGTAGCCGACCAAAGCAGCGAAATTGGTAAAATTGAAGAATTTATTAATTCTTTTAATTAATCATGTATGACACAAAAATAAGTCTGCGGGTGGCTGCAGTAAGGCAGTAAAATAACACTAAAATTAAAAATGTTGAATCACCCCTGACATTCGATTGCTTATAACTTTCAAACAGCTGAACAGATTTTCATGAAACATAGCTAAGAACACTCGGGATACAATTATCTATAACACAAAAAAAACTAAACGAAAATCTATACCACAGACAGATACACAGACAGACACGTTAAACTTATAACTCCCCTCTCTTTTTGCGTCGGGTTTAAAAATAATCTTTAAGGTATTTTTGTTTTAATGCTGCCATAATCGAGATGGTTCTTAGCAAAATTTGATCAAAATCGGTTTAGCCTTTTAAAATTTAAAAGCGATCGAATGTCGGGAGTAATATATAATTTTAAATTTTATAGAGATACTAGCTTTTCGCCCGGGACTTCGTTCCCGTGGGAATTTTCCCTCCAATTTTCCAATGTTTTTAATAGTTATTCTGCTATTCGGGACGGAGAGAAATACAACAAATCAAAAACCATGGAAATCGGTCCAGCCGTTCTCGAGTTATAAGTGTTGTAACAAACACGACTTTCTTTTATATATATAGATTGCTAACTAATATAAAGTCACCCTAGGGCTTTAGGTAAATATTTTTCAAACTCTCGGGTGGTTCATCAGTCCATGAAACTGAACAACTTTCCTCTGATTTCCCATACAAACTTCATCAGCGTTGACCTATTTTTTGGGGAAAGTTGTTCAGTTTCATGGACTGATTAACCACCCGAGAGGTTGAAAGAGAGATACCTAAAGCCCTGTATTAATAGAAATAATGTACGTATTTGTTCAAAAGAGTAAACAAATTGGTACTCCAACTTTGATTAAGTTATTATTATGGCATTGTATATCTTAAGTTAAAATAAACTTTGTCAAAGTCTTTAGAGGACAAAGCCTTGAAAGAAACTTAATTTATATCTTATAAAGCAATTTTAGGTTCAAGTATTAATTTGGTCTAGATTTAGATACAAATGGCAAGTAATTTATTTGTAGCTCATATTTCCTGTTGAATATTCAAATAGTTGTTATTTTGACTAAGTGTGGGTATTTTATTTTATTTTTTGGCGATTCCAATTACAAACTTAATTATAATTAAATGTTATCATGGACAATACAATTTAGATGTTATGGACCAAGGGTGATAAGGAGCGGGTTATTTGACTTTGCCTATACAGAAATAGGCACCCTGGATACAGAATAGGCAGGAATAGGCATATAACAGGGCGTAGGGCGCCCTGTTACTAGGTGGGGTGACGATATTCGTAAAGTAGCGGGCAGTGGTTGGAGGAGAGCTGAAGACCGAGCTCAGTGGCGTGCCATAGGAGAGGCCTAGTCCAGCAGTGGACTGACACAGGCAGATGATGATACAGGAATAGCTTTTTACCCATAACTAGGATACAAATAATTGTTTTTTCCCGGAAACGACCATTTAAGGAGTTTTAGTTATTTACCTACTTTGGCGTTACACAATGTACCGGGAAACCGCAACCCGCGTGCTGCTGTCAGAACTCGACTTACATTGCTGGTTTTCGTATTTTACGCTGTTATCATTGTTTTTAAATAGAAAATAAATTATGTGTAAATAAATTGTTTAATTTCACTGCAAAAGACGGTAAAAAACATGAAACAATTCGATAAATTTCCTGAGGAAAATTTCACTGGAAGATCACTCAAAATGATGGTCTGAGTTCAGGGTTTGAGTTTTTGCTAACCTGTTCCTTACACTTTGTATATACCGATATGCAATGCAAGAGATATTATTATATTAAGTGGTCATAAGACACCTGAAACTACAAGTAATTTATTTTTAATACTGTTTACAGAACTTCACTCTAGAACGCATGAGGCACCATGTCTTAATAATTATCTTAATTAAGTTTTATCTTAAGTTCCTTGAAATTGAAGAAATTTTGATTTAAAAAAAAAGTAGATTATATCGATGTTTAAAAAAACTATTAAAACCTTTATTAAGTTTTGAGAAATCGATAGCATACAAGATAAGCTTGTTTCAAAGATAGATTTAGTTAGTAGTGGCAGATTATAAGCTTTCTGTCCAGAATGTCAGCAAAACATCCGAGCTACTAACTCGCTCTTACAGCATGCCTTGAACAAGCTAACAGCTGGCACATTCTGTTTTTCTTTCGCTTACACTTCAGCGCAGTATAAGTTCAAAGGTATAAAACACCTATTCGACCGTACAACCTTACGGAATGACCGTCACGTTCGTATTTCTTACAAATCGGGTGAAGTACCTGAGGACGGTCGAGTGGCTCGTTTAGATTGAGTAAGTTATTTAGTTACTTATCTGTTTAGTTACTTGAGCTAGTGCAATTTCGATACTAAAAATTATAACTCGTAGAACAAACTTTTTTTTCTCTGTTCTCATCATATCATCATCATATCAGCCTATTGCAGTTCACTGCTGAACATAACCCCCCCTCAAGGTGCGCCACTTTGCACGATCCACCGCTTTTTTCATCCAGCATCTTTTTTTGTTCTGAGATGGGTTAACTCTTGACCTAAATCTTGACCAAAGTCATTGATGAGGTCGATGATGGAGGGAGTTAACCCAGAAAAATGTCCATTAAGGAACTAGTACTCCTATGCACCGACGGAACACAGCAAGCTGTTTGGCATCGGACATTGGTAGGAGGGTGGTTCCTAACGAGACAGCCCTTTACAGGTCATATTGCATGGGACCATAGGACACCACCTCAGAGCAACTAATGAAAATAAAAGCGAGCCAATTGCCAAGTAAGTATTTCATGGAACACATTTATTTGTTCTCAATAAAACTGGACCAAGTATTTTAATTTTGCGATAGTTTTGCATTATACAATAACAAAAAACAATATTCAGACATCTAGACCCTCCTTCCTACAACGTTTTTTTTTACAGTTGTACTTACAATTAAATTCTTGATAAGACGGCATTTACGATTTTTGTGTTTTTAGCAATGTCAGAATATTTTAGTCAGTATTAAAAATAGAGAACGCCGAAGTCGCCAATATCAAGTAAAGAAACTCTTTAAGGGTTTTAATATGCTAGAGCCTCGTCCGTCGTTCAGCAGGGTGCACCGTTAGCAGATGGGGATGACAATTTTGGAGAACTTAAACGATTTAGTACCCACTCATCCAGTTTTAATTCATCCATACACTCATTTCATCCTTTTTTATTTTATTTTATTGAAAATGGGTTCGCTCTTGACCACAATCTAGCTTAGGGCAAAGATGTGGTCGAGGATGTAGCGAGCTCACCCAGAAGAAGCCTATTCACTCGCACTTTAAAGATATTTGGGTTGTATGAACTCGGAAATACAGACGCCGGCAGTAATTAGTAATTAGGTACAACATAAGTATAGTAGTAATAGGTTGTCAGCCTTTCGCCGACGATACAGCAAAACTCTCGCGTACCACTTATTGGTTTTTACAGTATATCTAAGAAGAGTTCACAGCTTGCACATTCTAAGTTTTTCTTTTACTTCCAGTCCATCGTGGAAGTACACAGTTTCCCTGCGCGTTATTTATTTTAAGAGGCCACATAGTTGCGTTAGCAACTGTTCAACTTGCTCCAGCGACTTGCTCAACCCAAATGCTCCCCGAGCTACAATTTAAGCAGTAGCGCAGCACACTCCCTTGGGAACTCACTGGGAATTTAGACGGACGGAATTTTTGCAGCCCTCAACACATTATCGGTTCTTATAGGTGATTATGCAGAGCCCTTGCGAATCTACTGGGAGACTATTTGGGCCGAAACGAGCTCCTTGTGACGCCCTATTTTATTGGCTGGTACGCGTTGTGAATTTTTAGTTCATTCAAGACATATTTCTTAAATAAGTGTATTATTTTTCAGTTCTTTCTTTCTTATCGTGAAGGTATTGTCAAGCGTGTGGCGAACTTGACTAACCCTAGTGTCAGAGTTTTCAAAACGCTAACTGGCCTCTGACTTAGTTTGAACGACTGTAGTCAATCGACAACAACCAGGACCGACAACTTATCGTGCCCTCCGAAAAACGGAAAAGCTCGTTGTAAATTGCCACTTTGTTTACCCATCAAGTGCTCTGCCCTTGTGTACATTTTTTAACCTTACTAATCTATTCAGATCAGCAATAGCCACTAGGCTACACATTCTTGATTTTCGCTTACTAATTTAAAGTCATCCAATTTACGTAGGTATGTACGAGTATGTACTCGTATGTACACTTTCTATTACAAATTCTTACAGACTTATACAAGAGAAACATAGCTGTGTGCAAAAGTGGACATATCTCTGAAGGGATCTCTTCCAGTATATCTCATAGATGGTAAAAGAGAAACAGATGTGATGCGGGCTAGAATGCAATAATGTGTGCAAAAGGGACAAGATGAGGATTCTGAAACCATTGTATCTACGAGAAACAAAACTAAATTCACAGCTTTAATGTTAAGTCGAAACACGAGTCTGGAAATGACACAAATAAATAATTTTGCAATAACTTCCCAGTCTCAGCGTGCGAATTAAAGTAACCCAAGAAAATTTGAGTTAAAATTTTAAAGCTGGCCGAAGTCCAAGAATCTGATAGACTCTCGAGAAGCAAGTAACTTTTCTCCACTGAATGTAATGAAAAGAATTTCCATGTACATTTTTTCTTTAATTATTTATTGTACAGTTGAGGAATAAAAAGGTTCGTCACCTTAAGGCCGATTTTCGCTTGCACTATTGCAGGAATCAATTATGCCAACATTCCAGAACAAAAACAGTGCTGCTAACATTTAATTCAATGTGACTTTTGCTGTCAATTACAAGTTTCGTCATTGTAATGTCAATTTTCTCTTGCACTTGCGCAAACATCATTCCCTCCAATATAAACAACAGTGCTTGAAGTTTGCTATCAAAAGATAATTATGATGTCTGCCTTCTTTGACATACATTAGAAATGACAACACCTAGTTTTGTTCATAAATCTAACCAAAAGAAGTTTTTAGTTTATCATAACATTTGCGAACTTTTTTATGATAATAATCCTCTTATTCAACACAAATCTTGAGCTAAATCAATTTGAACTTTGTAAAAGAAATAATAAAGCATAATTTTCTATGCAACAATCAGTTCTGTATCAAATTTTCAAAAGGCAATATGTACTCGGGGCACGATTAAGGAATCAATTTGAAAACTGACGAAGGTTTTCATTCCGTGACTGTACACACACTTTAATTACAAAATAAGATAAAGGCCATGTACAATGGCGAGCTCAACTCAAGCAATGAGTTTTCTTCCAGCTAACCTCTGTGAGTAGGAGAGGCAGTTGAAGTGGGCAATGGTGTAGCAAGAGTGAAGTCAAACATTACATTTAATATAACAAGAGATATAACAAGTAAATAAAAGTACAAATATTTCTGTAAAAAGCAAATGTTGGTTCTAGTTTCAGTGGTGTTTGTGTCTGTTTTTATGTATGTTCCGAAGGACCCAAGAAACAATGGAAAACCTTAGTGTGGGCCTTTGAGTGTGTAGCATTTCGTTTACTTCTCAAGGAGTACGGGTCTCCCTTCGAAGCTGTAAAATAAACAAATACAACAATCGCTGTTTCTATCTTATATTGCTCTATGGTGTCAACTGTTCCTAGTTAAGCAAAGAATCTGTTACATTATTCAAATATTCTCATTTAAGGTTTGCTTTAGTCTTAACGAGTCTCAGTTCAGTTTTGAGAGTAAAAGAATTCTGGAAGTGAATTGTAAAATCATTTTTTTTATGTTGAGGTTGAAAACTCAATTTAAAAGCATTTACATAATGAATACTATCTTTCCTTACGATATATAATATTATAAAAAATGCGGTGAACTTGACCAACCTTAGTGTCAGAGTTCTGAAACCGCCACATGACCTCTGACATGGTTTAATAACGTGTAGTCAATCGACAACAGCCGGGAACGACGGTTTAACGTGCCTTCCGAAGAACGGAAAAACTCTTGATAAATTGCCACTTTTGGTTTCTTTGCCCTGTGTTTGTTGCATAACCTCCTTTTAGAACTGATCTTTGATTATTTATTTATCTTCTCTACATTTAATTATATCACTCGATTGTAGAAGACTTTTTTCTACTCTTTTATGTGTCATATATTTTTGTTATTGTTTGCTTACTTTTTATGCATCACTTGATAAATAGATTTATTTACTTAATCACAGAATAGCTACTGAAGTAAATTTTAGTATTTGAAAATGGGATATCTGGTGACAAGGTCAAATATTTTTTTTTTAAATCTTCATCTCATTTCAAAAAGTACATATGTTTTTCGGGGTACGAAAATGTGCTCTCCGTGGCTATGTTACGGGGCCATTTACGAGCACTGCATTGTAAAAAAATTAAACGTGTGTTCGGTAAGCCTTAACCTGACTTTTTTTTTTCTTTTTGTTCAGCATTAACACAAACAGAGCCACAGAACAAGTTATATGGCCCACAAATCCTTTATTATCTCCTAGATCAATTCCACGAGGTAGTTTGAAACGGCAATAAGACTTTTTTGTGTAATCCACAGATCCCTGATGAGTTCCGTACAATTAGTCGCGTGGGGTCTCTCCGAAACTTTCCCCTTATTTCACTGTCAGACTGATATTGATCCCTGGTCGACTATTACAGAAAAATCAGGACTGACTTGAACAATAGAAAGTTGGTCCGACCCAATCTGTTTTTGCATCATTTTTGGGGTTGGAGCAAATGGACGTAGAGTTTTGTGATACGTGCAAAAAGTTGAAATATGGTTTCGTTGTGTACTTATTGGTGTTTTTGTAAACGTTTATTAGTGTTTATTGCTTCGGTATTGAATAAATTTGCTTGAACCACTTTTATGTTCTTCAAGATGTTTGATCGCTACGTCGCTGCGCCACGTCGTTTTTCCTTCACAATCAAATCTCATAAGAGTAAAGTCTCGTACATAGCTGTCAACTGAAACAAGTAGATAAATAATAATAAAAAAATACTACCCCTTCATTCATCGCTTAGCTTATAACTTTTAAACAGCCTACCTAATTTTGATTTAATATAGCTAAAAACCATCTCAATTCCATAAGCTATCAAATAAATAAAAGCACAGCAAAATCTGAGAATCCGTTTAAGAGCTACAATGCCACGAACAGATACCCAAAAACACAAGTAATACTTATTTCATCAGGGGTTAAAAATACAAGCTACTTACCCATACATACATAAGCTTACGCCTTTGTCCCATTGGGGTAGGCAGAAAACACAGATTGCCATTTGCTACGATCCAAACACATCTCTTTCGCTACTTTACTTACCCAAGTGAGCAAAAATTGTCTAGTGTGTAAGCGACAACCCGTGTCAAAGTCAAACGGGACCAAAAAGGAAATAAACATGAGATAATGCTGAGTCGAATCTATTGACACAATTCCTACGCATTGCAGGACATCTCTTGGAAAACTGCCAACTTCCTACTCCAACAGGGATTCGCAACTTTTTTCGAATTTAATATTTTTAAAACCGAGTTAGGGATATTCACAAATAATTTTTAGGGAAAGAAAAACGACCGGCGCGAGTTGGACTTGAACCCAGGATTAGATCTCCTGGTGCTCTAATCAATGAGCTATCTTCCCATTCGCGCCAAACATTTTTCTTTCCCTAAAAAAATATTTTTGGAATTTCACTTATTTTTAACTTTTTTTATTATCGCACCGAGGGGCATGGGCTTCCCTCGCTTCTTTTGAAAACGAATTTCCTTAGCTGTGCGGATTTCATCAATATGTTTTCTTTCACTTCTGAGTGATATTTAATTAAAAATCCATACACCGGGCTCGCACCAGGATTTGAACCTACAATCTTTCGATTGGGCTCATTACCAACTGGGTTGTCACCGCTTTTAGCTATATTTAATCAAAATTGGTTCAACCGTTTAAAAGTTATAGCAATCGAATTTCGGTGGTAATATTTTTCGATATTTTATTATAAAGTTATATTATCGTAGGACCCACACCCAGCTCTCTACCTAAGTTTTCTGAATAGTGTCTCACTATAGGAGTAAATTTAAAGTCATACCCAGGACAAAAAGGATACTTGCCAAAAGTTAACAACCTCTGGTCCTAACATTGCTCAAGCGAAATATATTACGTCTTGGCCAGTACAGACGTACATACAAAATATCTTGATTATCTGCGGACAATATCCGGATTTAATTCTAGATAGTCTTTTGTCGTAATATAGTACTTCTATGTGGAATAACTTAGCAATAAGTTTTTTTTGTAATGAGAAGGGTTAACTCTTGACCTCAATCTTGACCAAGATCATAGATGAGGTCGACGATGGAACGAGTTAACCCAGAGAATGCCTATTAAGGCACTGGTACTCCCACGCACCGACGGAACACAGCAAACTGTTTTGCCAGTCGTTTTTTAGAAAGCCTACCGCACCGTATGAGACTATAGAATCCACTTTAGAGTCAGAACAATTGAGGTGCCGTTTCCTGGGATAGATTACTAGGAGGCAGGTCTCATTAATTTCCTTAGTCGCCTCTTACAACACCCACGGAAAAAGATGGGGTGATATTATTTTCAACCAATCACCACACGGTGTAAAAGGTTTAGGTGCTGACGGAAGATCAGCGCTGTAGACCTCGTTTACAGCATAATGCTGAGTCAGGGCCTCTTCACTCCGGTGGTATTCACTCTCCTGTTCACTGTTTGTTTAAACCTTCGCTTGATTCGTGCACACCCGTGTGTGCAGGACTTGTATCGCACGCGCCGTAAACAAGCGCCGTAGCAAGCGTAAACTTTGTGTTTGTTTACGCGTTTCGCTGTTTTAGTTATCATTTCATTGGATTGAATAAAGTTGTTATCTATCCATCTATCAATCCTTACTAATATTATAAATGCGAAAGTATCTCTGTCTGTCTGTCTGCCTGTCCGTCTTTCAGGTCTATATTACTGAACCGATTTTGATAAAATTTGGTACAGAGATAGATTATAGCCTGGGAAAGGACATAGGCTACATTTTATCCCACAGTTGGGCACGATATAACCTGTAGTCCACGCAGGCGGAAAGCTAGTAATGTATAAAAACATGAGTCTTACAAATAAAACGTTTTTTAAATAAAAATAAAAAATACCCACCTTTAGAAGGAGCGAAATAATTTTATGAAGTCGATTGCTTATAACTTTAAAAAACTGAACCAATTTTAAAACCCCTGGAACACCACAAATTTTCGCGAAAATTTCTGTTTTTCGCGGAAAATTCTTCTGCTACGTTTCAGATAAAACGAATTTCGTTCAACCGTTTCTTCTTCTATTCGGATCCCGTTTTTTGTTTTAAAATCTGTACGAATGTTTCTAATCAGAGCCGGCGGCGCTCAGCGGCGAAACGGCGCGGTGGCTCCTATAGGAACCACCAGTGCCCAAGATATTAATCAAATATAGCCAAGAACAATTTAAATTACGTCAGCTTTCAAACAAAAAAAAGTTCAAAAGTTCATCAAAATAGATTCATTCGTTAAGGAGATACGAGGCCACAGACAGAAATACAGATATATAGGCCAAACTTACAACTCATCTTTTTTTTTGTCATGCGTTAAAAAATGTACCAAAAAGTTGTCACGGCAACAACCACTCACTCGTCTCTTAAAGAAATGCGATTTGTATTTTTGAACACTTTGTTAACTTAAATGTCTAACAAAGTTTGGAAGAGGAATGGAAATATGTGTCATACTGAAATAGAGGAGTGAGGAAAGTGGTTTCAATTATTTATGTTTTTTTTTCAAATGAGAATTCACTTTTCATTTCAAAATGGAATTGTACGTAATTTTAAAAAGGTCAGTAGGTATAATAGTTTTTTTTTCCATCTGTATAGGCAAAGGGCATACAGAACCATACAGACAAATATTTTTTATGTAATTTTTTTAAAGTCTTAAAGCATTTTGAGCAAAGTTTAACAATTTTTAAAATAGTATGTTCTAGTTTTTTTCTAATAAACAGATCGAATGTTTAAGATAAAAGAGGACGGAGTTTACATAAGATCTCATAAAAACCAACCAAATTCATAAAAAGTAAAACTTTTGGAAAAGTTCAAGTGGAAAATGGTCCAACGACCTACTAAAGAGCTATAACCAAGCATTTATTTTCTACTAAGCATATGCGCAACAGGCAAACGATAATGATAACGCTCATGAAAAATATGAAAATAGCGTTTAACACGCTATACCGGGCACTTAAATAAATGTAAAACTTTATGATATTGCTTGTATTTTTCTGGAGAACATTATAGGTATTTTGTAGAAGAAGTTTATATTGTGTTAACAGTTTTCTGAATGACCTTTTAAGCAAAATATGCAAAGGTGACAAGTAAAAATTTAGCTTCTGAAGAATTCTACTTAGAAATTTTGTATTATTTAATTATTAGTGTTAATTCCACTCTTGTACTCATAATTGTTTTTCTGTCAATTTATATAATATAAAATTACATAAAAAATAAATGTATTGGATATAATTTTGCATGTCGAAAACGTAAGGGTAAACCAACTTTAATCCCAACGACGGCTATCAGCTCATAACCACAATCCAAAACTTTAACAACATATAAGGTGTAGGTATATACAGGGCTTTAGGTATTTCTCTTTCAACCTCTCGGGTGGTTAATCAGTCCATGAAACTAAACAACTTTCCCAAGGAACATGGGTCAAAATACGACAAATTTTTTTGAGTTCCCATACAAACTTCATTAGCTTAAAGCGCATTTTGTATGGGAAATCAAAATTTTTTTTTCGTATTTTGACCTATGTTCCTGGGGGAAGTTATTCAGTTTCATGGACTGATTAACCACCCGAGAGGTGGAAAGAGAGGTACCTAAAGCCCTGTATATTTTTCACCATATGGAACCATCTCAGGTGTAAATAAAAAAGAATTTTAAAAATCGGCCGCCAATTGGTTATCGCGTAGCAAACATACATAAAATAAAACCACCCTTTTTAATTCGGTTAAAAATCAAACCGATTCATTAAAATACCAATCCATTGGTAATTATCCACACTAGTCAACTGTAAAAAAACGACATAAGAGACTATTGTTATGCAAAAAATGACACCATACAAATGCTCAATGTTCCCTCCCATTATCTTTTCTTATCTAAAGAAAAGTTTCTTATTTTATTCGAAACTAGCTTTCTGCCCGGGACTTCGTTCCCGTGGGAATTTGGGAAAATTATGTAGCCTATGTGTTAATCCAGAGTGTCAGCTACCTCCATACCAAATTGTATCAAAATTGGTCCAGCCGTTTGAGTGTGAAAGAGTAACAAACATCCATACATCCATACATCCATACTTACAAACTTTCGCGTTTATAATATTAGTAAGGATTAGTAAGGATATCCCTTTATAGGGCAGAATTTTTTTGGTTTTGAATTCTAACTTTTGGCATCAAAAGGAGTTATGGGCCCTTTAAGGATCCCAAAAAAATTAAAATTGACTACTTGTGTTTTCTGGTTTTATCTGTAAGTGGTGGTTACATATGTGACCAAGACCGTTGAGGACTTAAGCAGGTGGTTACATCTGTAACCATGACCGTTTGTTACCGTAACATTTTATGTTTAAACTATTTTATAAATAAAACAATTTATTAAGAAAACTGACACTTTTTATTTATTTTTGGTCAATAACATAAAATCACAAAAAAATATATTTTAACTTTTAGCCTTAATTAACATAGTAGGTATAGTAAATAACATGCATAATCAACAGTCATACTAGGACTGGGGGCAGGAGGAGCTGGCGGTGTCTGAATACGATTTTCATTTGATGTTTCTGGTAAGTTTATTTGGAGATTCCGCGTATTTTTTGAGGACATCAATCTATTTAGAGGAAGCAGATCCTCGGGATCCGAATCACCCCCAACGTCCGAGTTTTCGGCTTGCTCATCCTCTATACCAGTGATCATGGCTTCAAACTCATCGTCAGGCATTTTGTCCAGGTCTAAAATCTTATGTTTAAACATCTGAAACAAGCGTATTGCACTACATATACCGATCAGATTGCTAATAAGGTAGCCACACTATTTTTCTAATGTTCATACCAGAAGGTCACCAATACCTAAACTTTTGAAGCCTAAATTATCTATAGGATAAATACCTACTATTTGTAATTGAATTTATTAAAAAGAATAATATCTTGACTAATGAAAAATAAAACGCTAATCATCAAAAACTTGAAATTATTTTAATTATGAGACTTGATATTTGACCACCCAAAACTAACCTCAAATATGGCAAAAAATGAGTGTGATTTTGATTTCGTTATTTTTCGCTGTAGAATAATGCGACTGTATAGATTTATATATCAAATCAAAGAGAAACACTTAAATAACACATATACGTACCTTAGATAACTCCAATTACCGTTTATATTTATTTAATTCACATATTACTACACAAACACCTTCACTGTATATGTTGGAAGCACTAAGTGTGCAAGAGTCACATTTGTAGCCACCAATATTTGCGACCATTGCGGCGGATTCGTGCGAAGTTCACGTCAGTGGCTACGAGTGTGCTGTTTGCCCGTTCAGGGTCTATACGTTTATGACATAAAAGTGATTTTCATAGCAACGGTATCGATAAAATCGACCTTATTGTCAGACCAGCTAGGTGGCTACAAGCGCGGTACAAATTTCGATGTTGCCCTATAAAGGGATATAGCTGTCTCAGAGATTTACTGTAAATAATGAAAACAAAGTTATTCTTATTCAGATCAAATCTGCCGTTAAATTTTATTTTCGAAACTCTTTTTTATGTCAAGTTTGAACTGATCTTGATTTGTTTATCTTATAAAATATAGCGTCAGAGCGTCAGTAGTGTAATGGCTTGCAGCCTAGGACGGACTCGTAAACGAGAGGTACTGAGCTCCATCCCCAGTGTCGTCATGTACATTAGTTGTACATAACTTAATTTTTAATTGACTTAATACACACAACAACACGGTCTAGGGATATTGCACGATATTTCATACAAAAGAGGTCTGTTTGAGATGAGAAGCTATAAAAACATTCTCGAGATACACGGAGGGCTATAATTTTCAGACGAGCAAGTGCTAAACTTGAATTTTCAATTCTAGTCAATACATTTTGTTTTACTTGAAATTTGTGAAAACGTGATGGAAACGAAAACGAAAATGCACTTTTTGCTTGCGTTTTGTATGAAAATAGTCGAATTTACGCCCTCCATGTATCTCGAGTATGCTATTATAGCTTCTCAAACAGACCTCTTTTGTATGAAAAATCGTGCAATATCCCTAGACCGTGTTGATGTGTATATCTCAATAACTCTGGAACTGAGCAATTTACTCCCATAGTCTAATAGATAATCAGAAATTCTACAATAGCCCTTAAGCTTGCTCGTCTGAAAATTATAGCCCTCCATGTATATCGAGTGCGCTTTTATAGCTTCTCAAAGAGACCTCTTTTGTATAAAAAATTGTGCAATATCCCTAGACCGTGTTGATGTGTGTATATTAAGTCAATTAAAATTAGAAAATAAGGAAAATTTTATGATTTCTTGCCTATTCTTCTCTGGGGAAGACTGCACCTTTGCAAATAGGCATAAAGTTAAAATTGCTAAAGTAATTCACTGCTTTGACCTATTTTAAGCAACGTCTTGAATGTTTTCTATAATAATATACTAATACTAATAATACTAATCTATACATATTTTATAGAGGAAAGATTTGATTGTTTGTTTGCATCGAATAGGCTCCGAAACTACTGGACCGATTTGAAAAATTCTTTCACCATTAGAATCCTACATTATTCGGGATGGACATAGGGTACATGATTTTTCCGAATTCTCACGGGAACGAATTCCCGCGCGGGAAGCTAGTCTATACTAATATTATAAAGAGAAATGATTTGTATTTTTGTATGTAACGAATAGGCTCCGAAACTACTGGATCGATTTGAAAAATTATTTCACCATTAGAATGCTACATTATTCTTGCGTAACATAAGCTACATAATTTTCCCGAATTCCTACGGGAATGAAGTTTCAAGCGGGATGCTAGTAAAATTATAAAGAGGAAAGATTTGTATTTTTATATGTAACGAATAGGCTCCTTAACTACTGGACCGATTTCAAAAATTCTTTCACCATTAGGATGCTGCATTATCCCTGAGTAACATAAGCTACATAATTTTCCCGAATTCCCACGGGAACAAAGTCCCGAGCGGGATGCTAATATGAAATAAAGCTATTCTTGACTTTGACTTGACTAAGGAAACTTACACATTTAGGAGACAGTTGAAGCTTTAACTTTAATTATACCTTTTCTGCAACTGAACGCTTACATTGTTGCAGCGTCGGCAGAATTAACAAAATAACACATTTATTTCGGAACACAGCTTTCAAAAGAGCACAAACCGCAGATTTCACATCGTCAGCAAACTACTAATTAAATGCTTTGAGGGGAGATTCAGTAAATTATGATTTTTAACCCCAGACAAAATAAAAGTGGTGTATCTGTGTGTCTGTCTGTGGCGTCGTAGCTCCCAAACGAAAGGTTGTTTTTTTGCTTGAAAGCTGACGTAATCCAACTCTTCCCAGGCATACTATTAAATTTATTTATTTATTTATTTAACAGTTTATTGTACACATAAAAAATCACAAATATTACAGACAAATAGAAAAACGAACACAAAAGACACAGCTTATTTCTTTAAGAAATTTCTTCCAGCAGACCTGGGACAGTGAGAGGCGTAAAATAAATAAAGACAGACATGCACAATTAACCACTGAAATCTAAATACTAATATAAACTACATAAAAATACAACTACACATACATATAATATATAAATAATTTATATAAATACACAGGCATATATTTTATACATACATAAACAATACAAGAGGAACGCGAGGGTTTTGCTGTATTATGGGCGAAAGGCTGACAACCTTTCACTATTTACATCATAACATATCTAGTAACCCTAGTAATTTATGTCGAATGTGGCATCACGTGGTTCTAGAACCACTGATGATCTGCTTTACCCGATAGGGATTATAGACGTGAGCATATGTGTGTTTGTGTCAATTAGTTTGTCAACTAGTTGAACTAGTCAACTACAAAGCCTAGCTCATGGACGCAAAGTAACTTGCCTATGTGGTTTTTACAAGATTTACTTCGGAGAGTGTGCACAGGAGCTGCATGAGCTTATTCCGCCTGCCTCTTTCTTCTATCGGACATCTAGACGCACTGCGGGGTACCACCCTTACCTTGTCGAGATCCCTCGGATCCGCACTGAGCGCTTGTCATCATCTTTTATATTGCGCACTGCCAAGGAATGGAATTCCCTGCCTGCGTCTGTATTTCCGAGCTCATATAACATAGGCCTCTTTCAAGTTCGAGTGAACAGGCATTTTCTGGGTGAGCTTGCTTTATCTTCGACCGCATCTTTGCCCTTGTGCTAGATTTTGGTGAAGAGCAAACCCATAATTAATAAATAAAAGTAGTTTGTCAACTCCTCAGCGTATGAACGGCCCTTTTCGACTATGAAGTCAATTGTATTACGCCTGAAACAAAATATTATTGTATTATTTACCATTATTTCTCGATAATGAAGTAATTCGGTATCGGTAGCCTGCAGTAATGAGATTTTGGTAAATTGGTTTCGTGGACTTATTTATACGATTTATTAAATCTCAAATAATATTAAAATTTTCAGTGAAAAGATTTAAATGTATTGTGAATTCGTTCACTGTACTCTTATTGTTGTGAATTGAATTACATGTTGTTCAATTAGCCGCGATATTTTTTATAACTTTTATTTTGTACTAGCTTTCCGCCCGCGGCTCCGCCCGCGTGGACTACAGGTTATATCGTGCCCAACTGTGGGATAAAATGTAGCCTATGTCCTTTCCCAGGCTCTAATCTATCTCTGTACCAAAATTCATCAAAATCGGTTCAGCGGTTTAGGCGTGAAAAGGTAACAGACAGACAGACAGACAGACAGAGTTACTTTCGCATTTATAATATTAAGTAGGGATGGTGGTTTACAGTTGTAAATTATTATAAATGTCCACGGTGACGCTGTGTATTTACACGCATATTCGTCATTATAAGTTTGGTTTGCGCCTGATTACTGCTCATTGCATAACTCTAAAATAAAAAAAATTGTATAACCGCATTGGGCCAGCGTGGTGGACTATGGCCTAAAACCCCTTCGTGTTTTGAATGGAGGCCCGTGCCCCTTGGTGGGGACGTATATGGGCTGATAAAACAAAACCCTGACATTTAAGGCCTAACCACAAAAAATGAAACTTAAACTTAGACAATGTTTAAAATGGCTGTATCGACATAAATTTCTTGGCCTTTACCGAAAGGGAAAATTAAACAATAACAAAATGACATTAGCAGTTATCTACTTTATAAAAATAAGTCGGGTTTTCCTTCCTGACGCTATAACTTCAGAACGCACGAACCGATTTCCACGGTTTTGCATTCGTTGGAAAGGTCTCGGGCTCCGTGAGGTTTATAGGATACTTTTTATTAAAAAAAAAAATAGGACGCGTGCGGAGCCGTGGGCGGAAAGCTAGTTGTTTATAATTACTCGACCAATTTTGATCAAATATAGCTAAGAAAATTCAGATTATATCAGCTTTCTAACGTCAGTTTAGAAGCTACGATGTCATAGACAGACACACAGACATACAGATATTATAAATGTCAAACTTATACACATGTCAAACTTATAACACCCTTAATTTTGTTGGGGGTTAAAATTACTTATTAAAGCCAACGTTTACGAAGGAAGCTTGACGGCAATCGATCACCGAACAGCGTTGGAATCTAAGACAATAGTCGTTTCAATTTAAATGTGTTTCTCTTGCCCTTACTAAGGAAACTCGAATGTTCATGAATTTTTCGTAGTCCTTTTTAAGTTTGCTCACATAACATGAAATAAGTTAATACAAGGGCACCGACATCAAGTCTGTGGATACACAATTACATGTTTTCCAAAATACTGTATAGGTATTAGGTATATCCACTTTTTCTTTTTTTTTACCAGCCCATATACGTCCCCACCGAGGGGCACGGGCTTCCCTTCGAAACACGAAGGGGACTTAGGCCATATAATAGTCCACCACGCTGGCCCAATGTGGATTGGTGGACCGCTCGTCTTTCGAAAATTTTCTTGGACGGGCGGGTTTCATCACGATTTTTTCCTACACCGTTGAGCAAGTGATAATTAGAAATCCGTACATAAATCCGAAAAGACGAATTTATTGGTGCAGGCCCGCACCAGGATTTGAACACACGACCTTCGGATTACAAGTCTGGCTCATCACCAACTGGGCTATCACCGCTTCCCAAGGGTATATCTATAGGTATAAACATTTAACTGTGCAAACATCTTATTCCTGTTACTCAATTGTAAAATGTAGTTACATAAATTTGTTATTTCTTTAATTTCAATTAAGAACGTTAAACATTTCTTACTTACCTTTGTCTTATAGTTGGCGGTACCTACCTACAATAATGTATGTAATTTAATTATAATAAGAGTGGTGTTACCCGACACAGGCGACGAGTTTAAAGGGAGGCACCTGTCATTAGTTTTTAAGAACTCATTGTAGAGGAAATAATTTTTATTTTATTTATTTATTATTTACTTTCTCTATAGAGTGAAATTGACCCATGATTACGTAATAATCTACCCATGATTACAAACAACTTTTTCTATGAGACCAACTTTCCAACTAAAAAAAAATCTGTTGTTCCATACATTTTGGTTGAGTACGTAATACGTATTGAACTTTTGTATGGAACTGCAGATTTTTTTTAGAAGGAAAGTTGGTCCCATAGAAAAAGTTCGTAATCATGGGTAGATGTTTTCAATTTCACCCTATAGAATAAAGCTTAAGCTTTGTAATTTAACTTTTATTTTTAAACAGTTATTAATTACGAACTGTTTATTTGATTGTGTGACTAATTACTATGAGACATGTGTCTGAAACAAGTGAATTTTATTTATTTAGTTACTTATATGTAAAAAAAAATGCCACTCGCCTGCAAAATAGGTGAGAACCAATAGTAATGAAGTTCTAAAGTCATTAGACTGTTCGTTTGTACTGTAGATAGCGGAGAACAAAAGGAGTAAGTCGTGTTTCGAAAATGATAAAAACTAGATAAGATCTTTTGCCATTCGCCCTTTGTGGGACTTGATTGAAATACTCTCATTAAGTTTGGGATCTTAAGGCCTATTATTTTTGGAGATACGGCCTACAGCGTCAGTGTTGGCTAACTTTATGCGAAGTATACGCTCGATGATTGATTTTGCACAAATTTATATTGTTTTGAAATGATTTACTTAGTATAATTGAAAGTCTTATTCTTAAACTTAATTTAAAGTTAAGATACAGTTAAAAGCTTGGCGGGAGCTTGTAATAACATCAAATTCATTAAGAAATCTAATATTATAAAGAGGAAAGATTTGATTGTTTGTATGTTTGCATTGATTATATAGGTTCCGAAACTACTGGACCGATTTAAAAAATCTTTCACCATTAGAGTGCTACGTTATCCCTGAGTAACATAGGCTACATAATTTTCCTGAATTCTCACGGGAATGAAGTCCCGGGAGGAATGCTAGTAACAAATATCTTTAAACACGAGGCTCTCAACTGTCACTTGAGATTAAATTACGTTTATATAAGGTAAGTATTAACAACTACTTATCCACCCAGGACTTCGTTCCCGTAGGAATTCGGAAAAATTATGTAGCCTTGTATTAATCCAGGGTGTCAGCTACCTCCATACCAAATTTTATCAAAATTCGTCCAGCCGCTTGAGCGTGAAAGAGTAACAAACATCCATACATCCTTACAAATTTTCGCATTTATAATATTAGTAGGGTGACATCTTAGTGCTCCAAAATCGTCATCCTCACCTGCAAGCGGTGCAACCTGATGACCAACGGACGAGGCTCTGGCGTATTACAACCAGTAAAGGGTTTTCTTACTTTACTCTGGTGACTTCGCCGTTCTATATTTTAATTTTGATTACAATACTCAGAAATTAGAATTATCACGTTTTTATGGACGCCATTTTTCAAATAATTTAATCTAAATACATAAAAGGAAAAACTGACTGACTGACTTACTGACATATCAACGCACAGCCTAAACGGCTAAACGTAGGCACTTGAAATTCGGAAGGGACGTAGCTTAGGTACCGTACAGGTGCATCAAGAAAGGAATTCCTGAAATTCCCACGGGAACGGGAATTAGCGGGAAAATCCTTTTATATGAAAAATCTAAACCGCTTAAGTTAGACGCTTGAAATTTGGCATGCAGGTACCTTAGTAAACTTAAAGCTTAGTTGCAACAGGATATTGCAAAATTCCCACAGGAACGGGAGTTAGCGGGAAAAAACTTCACGGGTTCCCGAAGTTCACGCGGGCGAAGCCGCGGGCGGAAAGCTAGTTTAATATATTTTTTTACTAATTTCGGATTTTCTTTTCATTTTGTATTTATGAAACACGTTGAATATACCCATATAGTAACTGTTATATCATCATCGCTCTTACATTACAGTAAACACACTTCTCAGGTGTCTCAGCAGTCCTTCCTAACCGAATAATATTCCACTTCCATGTGCAGTTCTGTTGACTATTACTACTGGTTCTCGATTTAACATTAATCGACAATCGAGTGAATTGGAAACTACATTTCAAAGCTAATAAAGCCCTCTTTGGGCTGAAATGATGCAGAACAGTATTCATTTTTATGTTAGAAATAAAAATAGATGAGAAAGGAAACATTTTCACCGCAATATCGTACCTAATAGTAAGAAATACCTACTTTCAATTTTTACAGAACGAATTCTTTGTTGGGATTGTCAATCAATCAAAATTATCTTTATTTCATTGAACATTAAGTTTTGCTTAAAATAAGTCATTGACAATATTTTTAACTTTATGTCTGTTCGCAGCGGTACTGACATCCCCCGAGTAGAATAAATAAGAAACTCGAGAGTTGCTCTCTTTAAAAAATAAAGTTGAAATTCCTATTTTCTAAATTCAACTGATCTTTCCCTTAGGTTTTTGTTCTTTGTTCTTTTGAATTGAAGAAATAATAATTATAGTAAATGATATAGCTTTATTTCCCCCTATTTTCAGCCAGTGTTTGAATAGTGTTTTGTTTACAAATCTCCATAGTAGGGGTTCCATCGCCAATAGGGGGGTATTCTTGAACGGCACGGATATTGACTTATGGTAATACGGGTAAGGGGAAGACGGAAGTCTACCATTCGATCTTGCACGCCTTTACCAAATAGAATGTACGCGTAATTCCTTTTGAGTCGCGTAGTATGCGATTTACAAAGGGGGTTATTAGTGGAATGAAGTTTAATCCTATTTGAAAGTTTGAAACTGGGTTGGGAATAAAATTATCTTCAACAGTGTTTGCAAATAATCCATTCAAGAGACTGAAAGTGTCACAAAAGTGTCAGTAGTAGCGCTCGTAGCCCAGTGGCACTTGCTTATCTCAACCGATCAGTGAGGTTAAGCAACATACACAGAGCCAGGAAACCTGGTGGGTGACCAAAGTGGCAATTTATGACAAGCGTTTCCGTGCTTTGGATTTACGTTAACCTGTCGATCTGGGCTGTTGTCGATTAGCTACAGTCGTTAGTCAGAGGCCATTGTGCGGTTTGAAAACTCTGACAACAGGGTTGGTCAAGTTCACCACACACTTGACTATACCTACACGGTAAGAAGAAGAAGATCGAAATGGTTTTTATGTACCTTTGATCAGAATTGGTTTAGTCGTTTAAAAATTATTAGCAATCTGTTTTTTTTATGTAGAGTTATTTCATTAATTATAATACAATACTGGTACTCGAACTCGGTATCTTAGAATTCAACCTGCTAATTAAAGCAAAGATCTTGTAGCAAACAGCTTAAAACAATCCTTTTATAAAGTTAATTACCAACCTTCTGAACTAAGGCTTATAACAAATGGAACGGAGTAGCAAAAGAATCAAAATTCAAAAAAGCAAAGTCTGCTCTAAGTCCAAAGTTACTTAAGTCCAACTTGGATCACTTAACTGATTAAACGATCACTTAGAAAAGGTTCGGTAATGTTATCTCTAAGAATGGGAGTGCTTGTGCAGGTCCATATATATGTTACAGTATGAAATCTGTTCCATCTGATAACCCTCACAATTAGTGTCAAACGTGGCATCTAGTGGTTCTAGAACCACTGCTGTATGCCTACCGCGTTACGGATTATGGGCGTGAGCGTATCTATGTATGTATGAAATCTGTATTGGGTGTCTTTAAAAAGTCAGAATATGTAGGAATTCGGGAAAATCATGTACCCTATTGAATAGGTTCCGAATATGTACCCTATTGAATAGGTTCCGAATTTGTTTGCATTGAATAGGTTCCGAAACTACTGGATCGATTTGAAAAATTCTTTCACCATTAGAATCCTACATTATCCGTAATGAACAAAGGGTACATAATTTTCCCGAATTCCCACAGGAACGAAGTTCCAAGCGGAATTCTGGTATTTAATATAAGATGAGTTAACTCTTGACCTCAATCTTGACCAAGATCATAGATGAGGTCGACGATGGAGCGAGTCAGCCCAGAAAATGCCTATGAGGCACTGGCACTCCCACGCACTGACGGACCACAGCAAGCTGTTTGGCGTCGGACTTCGGTAGGAGGGTGGTCGCGAACCAGACGGCTACTTAGGCTCATACCGTACAATCTTGCTATTTCTTTATGGATTCAATGGGGATATGTCGTTAAAGGTTTTTATGGAGAAACTAAAGACATTAGGGACCAAAATCGCGCAAAATTGAAACATTATTTAGTATAGCCAGCCGTTTATATGTCGTGATTCGCTATTTAGGTATTTTAGTAAAATAACTATAACATTAAAAAAATTGTATCCCCCGACATTCGATCACTTATCCCTACTTTTACCAGCACATATACGTCCCCACCGAGGGGCACGGGTCTCTCTTCGAAACACGAAGGGGATTTTGGGCCGTAGTCCACCACGCTGGCAGTGCGGGTTGGTGGACCGCTCGTCTTTCGAAAATAAATTTTCTTGGAAGGGTTTCATCACGATGTTTTCCTTCCCCGCTGAGCAAGTGTTATACAGAAATCCGTACATAAATCCGAAAAGACAAGTTTTAGTGGTACAAGCCCGCACCAGGATTTGAACCCGCGACCTTTGGATTACAAGTCTGGCTCATTACCAACTGGGCTATCACCGCTTCATCCCTACTAATATTATTAATGTGAATGTAAGTTTGTTTGTTACGCTTTCAAGCCAGAACTATTGAACCGACTTTGATGAAATTCGGCACAAAGATAGATTAGACCTTGGGAAAGGACATAGGTTAATTTTTATCCCACAGCTGGGTACGATATAACCTGTAGTCCACGCAGGCGGAGCCGCGGGCGGAAAGCTATTCTATACTCTATATCTATATCTATACTAATATATAAAGAGGACAGATTTGATTGTTTGTTTGTTTGCATTGAATAGGCTCCAAAACTACTGGACAGATTTGAAAAATTCTTTCACCATTAGAATTCTACATTATCCGTGATGGACATGATTTTCCCGAATTCCCACGGTAACGAAGTTCCAAGCGAAATGCTAGTAACTTATAAACGGCTGAAACAATTTTGATCAAATATAACTAAGAACCATCGCGATTACGTCAGCATTCAAACAAAAAAAATTACACACAGCTACACACGTCAAACTTATAGTAAAAAAAAACTGCCTATGCTGTTTATTTCGATACTAAACCGGTAATTTTGAATTTCCACTATAAAATTACAAACATGAACATTTATTATAAACAAGCTTTACACCCGCGGCTTTGCTTGCGTGGAAAAGTATAGCCTACATGATTTTCTCGGTGTCTATGACTCAGTATTTTTAGCCCCTTTAAAATTATAAGGTTTACTTTATATATTTATTTTATTTAATAAAATGCCGTATCTTAAAAGTTCAACAAGTTAATATTCAAAATACGTAACATTTCAAAATTACACCCAAATTTAAAAAAACGGAACCACTTTTTTTTTCTACAATTTCAACCGTAAAATCTTTACAGAAACAACACAAAATTTTCACTCAATCGTAAATAAACAACCCGAAAATTCTGATCGTTCCAAATAATTCCCTCTGTAAGCGAAAAAAAAGAAAATTCAAACAAATCTGTACTCAGTGGAGCTTCGCAAATTATATCAGTACGTTTCGATTCGAATAAATAACCAATTTGGTAAAAAAAAATGAATAAAATGGCTTATGCTCATTTTTCAAAGGACCACTGCGCCAGCTTTGTGGATGTGTGAATGTTACAACGATATACAGTTACTAACTAGATGTTATATCCTTATCCTTACTAATTATAAATGCGAAAGTTTGTATGTATGGATGTTTGTTTGTTTTTTTTTTATTATAAGATGGGTTAACTCTTGACCTCAATCTTGACCATAAGGTCAAAGATGAGGTCGACGATGGAGCGAGTTAACCCAGAAAATGCCTATAAAGGCACTGGTACTCCCACGCACCGACGGAACACAGCAAGCTGTTTGGCGTCGGACTTCGGTAGGAGGGTGGTCGTGAACCAGACGGCCCTTTACAGAGCCTACCACACCGCATGAGACCATAGGACGACACCTCTGATTCAGAAAAAAATGAAGTGTCGTTACCTGGGATGGATTACTAGGAGGCAGGTCTCATTTGTGTTTCCTTAGTCGCCTCTTACGACACCCTCGGAAAGAGATGGGGTGGTGTTATTCTCAACCGATCACCACACGGTAAAAATTTCCTCTTTCGCACTCAAATAGCAGGACCAATTTTGATAAATTTTTTATGGAGGTAGGCGACACCCTGGATCAACAGATAGGCTACATAATTTTCTCAAATTACCACGGGAACGAAGTCCCGGGCTGAAACCCAGTTAGATGCTAATATTAAATGTTGTATCATCGCAACATTCATCGCTTGTAACTCTTAAATGGCTGACTGAACCGATATTTAATCTACGAAGTATTATCTGTCGGTTGTTAATTTTTTTTTACATTGATGGACTTTTTCAGATATTATTGCAACCTAACTATAACTAACCGAACATAAAAACAGCGTACCCAAATACAAAGTTGATTGTAGCATTATGACCTATATTGGTAATCATTGCTCTTGTGGAGTAGTTTAATTTATTCTAAGGCGGCACATCTGAAATCCATCGGAGAAAAAAGTTTTTTTTTGCAAAAACATTTTTTTCTCCAATAATAATTAAGTATAATAAATAATAAATATTATTGTAAAATATATCCTGTTGCTATCACTTTCAGTAATCATAATTATTTTATTTACTAAAAATTAATATTCAGTGATTAACAGCCAATCTATATATATAAAAGAAAGTCGTGTTTGTTACAACACTTATAACTCGAGAACGGCTGGACCGATTTCCATGGTTTTTGATTTGTTGTATTTCTCTCCGTCCCGAATAGCAGAATAACAATTAAAAACATTGGAAAATTGACGGGGAAATTCCCACGGGAACGAAGTCCCGGGCGAAAAGCTAGTATAATGATAAAACATCGTGCTATGTACTGTACTGTTCCCCACCTGCATTAAATAGAGGTGGATACTCTATATTTACGGCTGTGATGTCTAGAGTCCTACGTTGTGAATTACTTTTAGGATTCTCGCAGGTACAAGCAATTTAAAAGTGGGTTTCAGACTTAGAGAGGAATTAAAGGCAAAATCAAGATTAAAACAAAGTTTAATGTGCTTCACATAGTCCAATAAATTACATTTTGACATATTGACACAAAAGGATTAATCTCTTGATTATTCCAATCGAAGCAGGATGAAAGCCGAAGGCTGGGACAACGAGTAGAATACCTAGACAGAGAGATCAATATAAACCCAGGGCATCATTTGGGAGTTCCCCGTTCTGGGGCCCCCAACCACGCCCCGGAACCTGTCGACGGCGCTCCAAATGACGAGATCCGTCGCCTTGGGGTGACCAACCCGGGGAGACTGTTCGAGTCGGGCATCTTATAGGAACTCCTAGAATCGTTATGTTCTCTGAGCGACAAATCCTCAACTAATACTAGGCCAAACATCGCGCTTCCCTATTTCTCCTGTGAGTGGATTAGACTCCGAACTATAAAGCCAAGTGTCAGAAAGGAAAACCGAATAGTCGCAATCTCTCCTCCCCGTGAAACCTAGGAGCCGTCGCCTGCAGCGCGTCCTTGTATTACCGCAGACTACAGACCCTACGACTGACTACCGAAGAAGTCAGCTGTGATCACGTATACGGGTAGGACAGTATTCCTTGGGGTGGTATTATAAGGCTACCCCCCTCAATTGGACTGAACAACCCCCGCACGCGGTGACCACGTGTCTGCTACTGACAAGCCCTCCCCTAGCGCCTCGGTGAACGAGATTGCGCAACCCCAAGGATAATTTAGCAAATGAGAAGACTGCTCAGCTACATGGTTCTGAGTAGGATGTATAGTCTGTAGAGGTACTTTGTTCAGTGGTTGTGAGGGGCATCTCCTGGTTTCCATAGGTCAACTGTAAAGCAAGAGGGAGCCTACGAAAGCAAACTAAAATCTGACGTTTGCCGCCGATGGTCATCCGTCTTTTGTCGCTACTCGTGTATTGTGCTACACTAATAGCAGCGTCACAATTGTCCTTCGTGAGCCAGTAGAAGAATCGTAGAAGGAGAGATAGGTGCTATAATAATAATGTCGTTTCGGAAATTCAGGAAAATCTAGTCACTCAGGCCTCACCGAACATCGCGAATCACGAAATAACGATCCTAGTAGACAGAGGGAGAAGGATATAAAATAAAAACTTCAGGCGGATCCTAAACTAGCAGCAAGTCCGTAGTTCTTAAATCGTTTAATAAGAAAGAATAAAATAAAGGCATAACGTTTTGCCAAAGTCAAGTCATAAATAAAAATAAAAAAAAAATTCAATTTAGAATCCGCCCGAAATTTAAAGAACATTCCTATAACTTAATCCCTAAATAAATAAAATCCCTAACGATCTTAAAGCAGGTTCTACTCACCAGAGTCCAAAAATCAAGAACACAACTTCACTCTGTGTAGGTAGAAAATTTCCTCCTAAAATCTGATTGAGAATCTCTTAAGTCAACTTTGGCCTGTTCCATATTCAAGTTCAAAATAAACTGACAACTTCAGTTTATTTCAGTTTGAATTATTCTTTTCACTTTAATGTTAAAATATTGTATAACTATTTAAATTATTAAATTATTCTTTATCAAAATTATTAATAGATTATTTAATTAAATATATTAATAAAATGGGCCTCCCTCTTATAGATTTTGTTTTCACTGACACTTCAAAATTTATTTATATGTCACTCGCGATTTTCTAATTGTAAATGAAATTTAGGGTTTTAAGCAAAATTTAAATCTGCTGCTTTCATTGTCCTGTTAATAAAGCTAATAAAATTACACACTCAAAGGCCCACACTAAGGCTCTCCCCCGTATCGTGGGTTCCCCGGAACAAACACAAAGACAGACACAAACACCCATGACCCGAGAACAAATGTTCGCCCCGACTGGGGATCGAACCCAGGACCTGCCGATCAAGATGCAGCACCACTACCACTCGACCAAGACGACAGTTCTATTTAAGGGTTTTCTTTATACCGATGCCTTTCCTGCGCCTTTAAATATGAAACTAACCAACAACATTATATTATTTTGTTATTTTTATATTATTTTGTCTTTTAATCTATCTTAATACCTATCTGTTAAGTATAAGCCGCAACTAGATGAACTGGTAATGTTATTTTGTATAAAATCACCACAAGACAGGCCTAGCCTAGTGTGGGATTTTAGGTAAATCGCTACTGGCTGCAGGGAATGTATAACAAGCAGTTTATTTAAATGTTTTCATGTAGAAATAAGTATTGTAAAATTGTAAATTGCCTGCTTTTTTTGAATTTTTTTTTTTTTTTTTTATTATTTTATATAAAATTATCCACTTAGCTGTAAAACCATCCCAGTAGTATTTTCCTTTCAACCATATCCTGTCCTTATTTGGTCCTTTTTAATTTGCTCCTGCAAACTTATAATTCCGTCAAATCGTCTGTCATTAGGAAGGTGACGCTGAAAAATAAGAACACGAGCAAGACTACCACCCTTATATATTCCCTTAATTCCCGAATCGGAAGTTGGACTTTCTAGCTAATTGCATTCTCTATCCTCGCAAGATCCCCGGATAGCGTCCTCAATTAAGGGACCCGGTAGAACCTTGCAAAAAAATAACGAATACAATTATCAACTTGCTAAACCTAAAAAAAAAACTATTTTCCCAATTACTTCAAATTATTTTTAAAACTCATCACGATTTTTCTATTTTTTCCAAAAAAAACAAACCTACTATCTTTCACTTTTTTTCTGACAAATCACTTTCTCCGTTGTCACTTTTCTTTTACTTTTTCTTTCAAAGACAAAGCGAGTCATTTAATTCTAAAAAGATTCGATACTCTTACATTAAAACTATTTCTTTTAATAAGTATAATTAGGCGTTTAAGGACGCATACAGCACAGTACCTTAGATAAAATAATTTGTATCTTATTTGTCCAATAGAATTCAAACCTGATTCTTAGAATAATTAAACTACTAAACCAGGGCAATAAAAAACAACACGGACCATTATGCTACAGTCAAATTTTGTTTTTTTTTGGGTCCAGTGTCCATGCAATATTACCCATTCTCCTTTTAGTGGAATAATAATTTTACTAGGCAAATTATAACGTCGCAGGAAATTATATTTTTAGTAGTGAAATAGTAATAATACGGTTTTTACAATATTCTGGTAACAAATATAAGCCATATATACCCTTAATTTTACATAAACATATCCTATACGGGATAGGCAGAGCATCAGTGCAGTGGTTCAGAACCACTTGATGCCACTTTATTTAAAATAAAAATTTCGGTAATGTCTTTTCCAGTAGTTTTCTCCCTGACGGTGACAGAGGGTGTAACGAGGGGTATGGGGGGCAATCCATCACGATCACAGAAACGTAAACATGTTTTCCGAGGCCCAGAGGATTAGGCCGATTTGATTTGTTTATTATTATTGTCTGCCATCTTTATGACGCTTAGACATTTAAGTCCTTTGATTTTATTCTCGAACTAACTTTCGTTGACACCAATTTGTAAATGGTGACGTTTCAAAATGGCGAATAAATATTTGCTATTTAAATTACCTAAAAATTGTAATTTGATTTTTTATTATCTTTTTAAAATGTATGTAAATTATTATTTCAATGTTTTCAAAATAGTAAGGAAAAATTGAGGAAAGGAGTTATTTCCTTAAAAATAATGTGTTTCAAATCTTTTTAATGCTTTTGTCAGTAACGCAGATTTTGTTATTCTTTTTTTTTCTTTGTAATGATTGAAATAAATAAATAAAATAAAAACTGATAAAAAAAGATCAGCCATCGAACTTATTTCATTCAATCTTCAATCTTGTTCAGTTCAATGGAAAGACATTTTTTTCTTAATTTTTATTTAATCATTAATAAAAGATGTTAATGGTTTATTTTAATATCCGAGACATATTTAAATTAAACTCAAGGTAAAATAGCTTCATTTCATAGAACAATCAAGAAGTTACATAAGATCGGGCTAAAGGGTATTTACTAGCATCCCGTTCGGGAATTCGTTTCCGTGGGAATTCAGAAAAATTATGTAACCTATGTTACTCAGGGATAATGTAGCATCCTAATGGTGAAATAATTTTTGAAATCGGTCCTGTAGTTTTTAGGTTTATTCGTTACATACAAAAATACAAATCTTTCCTCTTTATAATATTAGTATAGATTTTTTGTGTTTTCCAATGGGCTGGCATACACACTTAAGGTGATCCAAAGCCTCAACCAAATTTTAGATTTAAAAAAAAGTCAAAGTTACATTAAAGGATTTAAATACATACATAGATATTCGTTCTTTAGACCTACTGACTCTACTCCTATTCGCAAAGATGTTGTCTTCCTCCGAGAAGAATAGGCAAGAAACTCCGAGGAAAATATTCTTACTTTCTAACTTAAATTAAACCTGAAATAACTCTAGAACTGAGCAGTTTATTGCCAAATAAATAACCGTTTCATTATTTACACTTTTATTTTTTTTTTATCATGAGATGGGTTAACTCTTGACCAAGGTCTCGACCATAGAGCGAGTCAACCCAGAAAATGCCTATTAAGGCACTGGTACTCCGACGCACTGACGGAACACAGCAAGCTGTTTGGCGTCGGACTTCGGTAGGAGGGTGTTCGCGAACCAGATGGCCCTCTACAGAGCCTACCACACCGCATGAGAATGGTCACATAGAGGACGCCACCTCAGATTCAAAACAAACTGAGGTGTTGTTGCCTAGGGTGGATTACTTGGAGGCAGGTCTCATTTGTGTTTCCTTAGTCGCCTCTTACGATACCCACGGAAAGAAATGGGATGGTGTTATTCTCAACCGATCACCACACAGCGAATTTTATTATTTTTGATTCATGTAAAAATGAACCTTTTCATTTTTACACGAAAACTTACACAAGTTTTCCGAAATAGAGCAACACTGAAGCTGGCTACTTTAATGACGAATTACTCTTTAATTCCGGATGATGGATGGTCCTTGTATCCGAGCGTGTTGTGTTCGGATATACCCATTAGGGTAAGCTTACTTTTCACAGGGTTGGATCTTTTCTTAATTATGATAAAACTAAAAATTTTGGCTCTACGTGGAAAATAAAATTTTGTTGAATAACGAGCACTAATACAATTTTTAACACCTACAAAAAGAGAGAAGTGTTATAATTATAAGTTTTGATGTGTCTACCTGTGTGTCTGTATTTGTGTGGCTGTCTATGGCATCCTAGCTCCTAAACGAATGTACTGATTCCAATGCCTTTTTTTGTTTGAATGCTGACGTAATCTAGATGGTTCATTATTATATTTGATCAAAATTGGTTCGGCCATTTTAAAGTTATAAACAATAACTGAAATATCAAAGCACCACTAAACTGACTTATGTCATTTTGTAGATGTTCAACTCATCCGTTTTGGGAAAGGCAAAGGAATCTATGTCCATACTGCCTGTTTGGTAGTTTTCTTCAAATCTTCCATCCCTTTCTTGCCTCTCTCTCTTGCAATTTAGCCGCCACCATGTAACGTGCTTGCTCTGAATAATTTCAGATTAAAAATAGTGTTTAGGTGTAAAAACTAACAGTAAACGTTTTAGTGTGTAAACCAGTGTTTTTTATTTACAGTCCACCGCAATATCAAACACTGCCATTTTTAAACATAGTCTAAGTTTTTTTGTTTTAGTGGTAAGGACCGAAGTGTTGGACCCCCAACACCTTATAGATTTTTTTTAAATTTTTACTGTTACCTTTTTACAGGTTTATAACCTAGGTTTAGTCAAGTTGCGTTTAGTCTTCACTGCATGCTTTCAAAAGCTATCTCAATACAGTGCAGGATCACTATTTTTCGCAGCCTTTCAGTCTATGATGATATACCGTTGGTAATTAGTTTTCAAGCCCCCGGGATCGTGATGGATCGGGCTATAACTGTCCACTGTCGTTCTTTTGTGCTCTTTTTGGCAGAATATTCGAAATAAACTGGCAATTCCGAGGCAAGTAACTTAGTTGGGTTGATAGTTGACTGGGATTTGTCTGGTGTTAAATTACCTTCATCATCGTATCTTTTTATATCATACTATATTATAAAACAAAGTTCCTTGCCCTTTCTGTATGTCAGTCTGAACGCGATAAACTCAAAAACCACGGAACGGATTTTCATACGGTTTTCACCAATGGACAGAGTAATTCAAGAGAAAGGTTTATATGTAACTAGCTGATGCCCGCAACTTCGTTTGCGTGTTAATTTTTTTTTGTACAGAGTACACAGATTGAAAACATCTACCTTACGTGATTTAGATTTTTACATACAAACGTTTTTTCCCGCTAACTCCCGTTCCCGTGGGAATTTTGCAATATCCTGTTGCAGCTAAGCTTTAAGTTTACTAAGGTACCTGCATGCCAAATTTCAAGCGTCTAACTTAAGCGGTTTAGATTTTTCATACAAAAGGATTCCTTTCTTAGTGCACCTCTACGGTACCTAAGCTACGTCCCTTCCAAATTTCAAGTGCCTACGTTTAGCCGTTTAGGCTGTGCGTTGATATGTCAGTCAGTCAGTCAGTTTCTACTTTTATATATTTAGATTCATCTGCTAGAGGTGCACCCTGCTGATGGACGGACGAGGCTCTGGCGTATTACAACCCTTAAGATTTTTTTTAACTTGATATTGGCGACTTCTTCATTCTCTATTTTAATTTCCATTTAGATATTCTGATATTTGACGTCATTTTTAAAAATTGAATAGAATAGTGAAACCTTCTTAATAATATACAGGGTGGAATTTTGTAATGCCACCTGAAAGGGAAGTACTCTTAATACTGACGATAGAAATTTTTTTTAAAATAAATTCCTTTATTTTTGAAAAGAAAGAAAACTGCATTCAATGATTTTAGAAAATTTGCCTGCTACACCCGGGAATCAAATCGACTAAAATCTGTAAGAAACCCTGTACTTTTATTGCATCGATCGTTAGGGTCAATTATAAGGATGAAATATCTCTAACAAACTTGGTAAATGAAATAAAAGGAAAACCATGAAATCCGGACTTATAACTTCAATAGGTCAAGTTAAAGCACTTTTACTCAAAGATACATCTCTGTTTAATTATTAAGATTTCATAGTTTTCCTTTCCTTTAATTTACCGAGTTTGTTAGAGAGATTTCATCCTTATAATTGACCCTAACGTTCGATGCAATAAAAGTACAGGGTGTAATTCTTACAGATTTTAGTCGGTTCGATGCTCGGGTGTGGCACTGGCAAGCAAATTTTCGAAAATTCTTGAATGCAGTTTTCTTTCTTTTCAAAACTAAAGGAATGTTTTCTTTGACTACAATTTTCTATCTACAGTATTAAGAGTACTTTTCCTTAAGGTGGCATTACAAAATTCCACCCTATATAAATATCTCTAACCCTATACAAGGTGTTTCAAAAAAAACAAAAAAACAAAAATTCCAAAATTTAATTTTAAAAGTGAAATAGTCGCAACTCTAGTAATCAGTTGCACGGTATGACATCTTTCAAAACGAATGTTTCATATAATTAATATGACATACTTTTCATATTGGTAATAGAGCTGCGCACTATGCTAAATTTTAATTAATTTTAATTATCTGTTTTTTTGGTTTTTTGAAACATCTTGTATAATATCTCATATAAATCTATATTGATATATATACTGTATGTGTATACCTACCATCTTTTCAAGGGAACGCAATGAGAAAGGGAGTTAATAGTTACATCATAAAATTGAGTTAGGTACTATCAACCCCAGTTCTGCTTGACCAGTTTCAAATGTTTATCCCTTGCAATCGAAGAGCAAGACAAGCCCCGCCCTCGTCTTAAATTGAGCAATCACAGAACTGGTATTTTTTTTTAATATTGCTAAACAAAGGAACTTCTCGTTTTTTTGGTGAACAAAAACAATTAACAAGAAAGGAATAGTTTTTTCAACCCGCCTTTAATGATCTGAACAAAGCGTTATAGTTGCCGAAAACGAACGATGCAAACATAACTGATCCTTAAGGTGGTCAGGCGGAACTGGGGTTGATAGTACATTACTTCTAACGATAACTGCATATAGAAGGACAGTGGCACGTACTGCTTCTATGGGGTCATATACATTAACAAAAGGAAGTTACAATTGGCTAGATATTACCAACCTATAGGCATAGCTAAATGATATGCCCATTACTGTGTGACGGTACAACCTAGACATCAAATCGAATGTTATAAATTAGAAAGCCGCACCAGCCAAATTCAAAGGAACTCATTTTTTACTATCCTTTACAACCAATTTTAAAAGTGTAAGCTGAGAAGCAATGCGTAAATCTTTGAAATACTTAACACCCCAGGAAACGAACATTTGTGACCCATAAATTTTATAAATTTATGAGAGTTTTTATTCTCTATACTTAGAAACAATGTTCTTTCTTATCTTTATTATTTTAAGAGGTATTGATGCTCGCCAAATGTTTTCTAGTTCCAGGAACATAATAGCCAGCGGACACACAAGTGTTCAACCCCTGGAGCGAGTGAGAGCGTGGATTAAAGACGCTTGCGAGAAAGAGAAGAGACAATGTCGCAGGCTACCCCTAAAGGCTCCACCAATGACGACATGAAACGTGGACCTACTTTGAAGCGGGAAGAATCGTTTTACCAATGAGGATGATGTGGGCGGCTCCAGGCTGCGCAGGAGCTGAAGATGAAGAGAAGGAAGAGGTGGACACTCAAGTTTTAACCGTGAAACTGACATCACGCGTGTGGGCTTTCAGCCATTTTCTCGATTTTAGATAACTAAAGTGTAACCTAATATAGAAGTATATTTAATAAGTTTAACTAAACTATAATCTTGTTATTATAGTGATTGTAGTGTTTGTGTCCGGCCGGCGCAATAAAAGTTAAGTAAAACTGTATTAGTCCTAAGACGCTCTATACTTCCTGTATTCTGCAAGAGATTGTTATGCGACTGTTAAAGCCAGTTAAATCTATAATGCCTAATCAAGGCTCAGTAAAGTAGAATCTCTCGGTGTCTTCTAGCTCTGGTAGGGGGACTTGTCTCCGTATGAAACAAGGGCTTGCCCCGAGGCTAAGGGTTTACTAAAGAATGGAAAACGCTACTGTTGTGGCTTCTATGCTATAGTAAGTAGCGGTGGAAGAGCTATTTCCCAATTTATTGAATTATTTATATTATTGACCGCATAACAATTTCTGAATATTTATAAAACACCTAAGCTTTGCTTATATGTATACTGATTTCCTATGCATTACCCCAATAAATCTCCTAGAAGGTCTTGGTTGGTTTAATTTCATAACTCTCATAATTAAGAAAACTCAAGCCTCATTTATAATCTCTCAATATCATTCTTATAAAGCTAGTTCTCCATTTACTAAATCTCAGCATTTTTAATTATTAATCGATGTAGTTATTTTATTGACAAAGTAAAGCTAGATTCATTGATCACATTCTTGAAATCCTTTTATTCTTCTAAAATATAACATTAATAATGGTTATTTAATTCCAACATTAAGTACCTGATTTTTCATTTGAATTATAAACAAAGTAATTGAGTTCAAGACACAACGACTTCAATTCCATTGTTAAAGTCGAGCTCTTTTGATTAATTGCATCAATAAACATTGCACTGTATAATCTGAGCTATAAACATGATATCAAGTATACCATATAAAGATTGGGACTTTGAGTCATAGACTACAGCAATACACAATTACAAACACATAATAAAAGCGCAAATATATAAATGGGGCCCCACAAATAAATAATATTGCTATATCTGTTACTACAAGTTGGGTATGTAAGGCTGGCAATGGTCGGTTCGTCCTGGTATGAAATACGGCGTCTGCATCTTGTATCCCACTTGGTTACGGGTAAAAACTTTTAATAAATTCGGGATTGAGTCATGTATTTGCCTTCCTGTTTTTATTATTAGTAACTCATTATCTCTGTCTATCTACAAGCAGGGTATGTAAGGCTGGCAATTGTCGGTTCGTCCTGGTATGAAATGCGGCGTCTGCATCTTGTATTCCGCTTGTTTATGGACAAAACCTTTTAATAAACTCAGGATTGAGTCATGTATTTGCCTTCCTGTCTTTATTACGAAGAATAAACATCTAGAGATAAAATAAAAGTCTTGACCTAAGTACTCTCTCTAATGGTGACAAATATATGAAGTCAAATAAGTTTGTCAACAGAAATGACAAAGAAAAATAATTAAGCTAGTTTACTGATGCAATTTTATAGACGATCACAGCTAAGAAAGGTAATCGACTACTCTGAAAATGAAATAAAATCATTGGGGTGGGTTGGTACCGTTACAGATGGTCCGCGTGACCGAGGATCTAGAAAGTGTTTTTGTAGCAACAAAAACTGCTAGATAAATTACCTGTTTAAAAATTACACAACGTAGAAATCAAATATGGCAAGAGTTACATTTATTTTTATACTAGCAAATTTTCATTTCAACTTATTGATTAATATTTTCATTTAAACCAAACCAGGACCTTACTGTTGTATTTTGCTTGTGTGTGCATGGTATTTACAGGTCATTTGATTTGTTTTTATCAGAATATTTTGTGTGTATTGTTCTTTTAAAATATTACATGTTTATAAACATGTTTGTTCTTTGCAGCATTAAAACTACAGGATTAGGGATTAGATGTTTCAGGGAGTAAAAAAAAAAAAATTATTTATTAGGTAGTTTAAACAGAATAGATTCATAGGGTTTTTGTTTTAGGACTGCAAGGTTGACAGTAGGGTTAGTATGATAGGGATTAGAATTAATAGTGCGGGAGTAGGTGAGCTACGAGAATAGGTACAGCCAGGCGGATGCTTCGTTAATAAGCATGATTAGTTAGGGTAGGTTAGATTTAGAGGTTAGGTAAAGTTAATAGGTGTAGGTAAATAGGTAGTTTAATAGGTAAAGGAAGTTTCGATAGGTGGCCTAAAAATTTAAGATAAGGATTAGGGTAATAGAAAGGTCTGAAAGTGGGAGCTCTCAGCCAGCTTTCATCTAGGCGTTGAACGGAGGAAATAAATAAAATAGTTATTAGGGTTAGTAGAAGGTTTAATAGTGATGTTTTGAGAGAAAAGCTATAGTGGAGTGTTAAGATAGTGTTATAATAACGTTAAATTTTAAGTATATAATACAAATAATCTCACGACGGTGTCTGTATGTCTCTATGCAGCTTACTCAAAACTACTAGAGCGGTTTTATTGATAGTTTTATCAAGATTTAATTGAGAAATGATTTGTCATGATTTAAAAGGACTGATTTTGATGAAATTTAGGTTGATTCACTAATAACCAAGTTTGGCAAACAGGTTAATAGTAACTACAACATTTTATTGGATGTGTTGTATAATGTGTCTTGCGTTTTCGTCGATTTAATTAGGCTATTCAGGGTCTTTGTTACTAATAGAGAGAGGAAAAAATTAAAATTGGAATAGTTTAAATTAAACCTTCAGAAACTACTGAATCGAACTAATATAAATTTGTTGTATGTAGATAAATAGAAAAAAAACTACTGTTCAGGAGTGGATTATGTTTAGTCATAAATTTATAAGTTTAATATTATTTTTAAATGTACGAGTATGTACTTATTATTTTACAAAAAGAAAAAAGGAGAAAATAATTAAATATTGCAGAGCAATGTGAAAGTGGGAAAGAATAGGTAGTTGGTAGTATTTGTGTCTGTTTTTGTTTGTGTCCCAAGGGACTCACTGTATCAGGCAAAGTTTGTAGAGGTGTACGTGAGCTTAAAAGTTCATTATACTCGAAATGAATGCCCAGCAGCTGTAGAACGAGTTGTGAAGTAAATATAAATCCTAAGGCTTAGCAGAGGTTTTGTTTTGAAATAGGTACAATGCCTAGCAGTGGCGTCAGTTTTTTGTAGCACAAAAATTATGTCCAACGGACTATAATGAAATTATTTATAATTGAAAACTATCAAGAGAGTATATAAAATTTATGATGTCACAGGAAAAAAAAAATACTTTGAAGTGAACAGTATGTATGTATTATGTAAAGAAAGAAATCATAAATTATTATTTCGAAAAGTATGGCCTAGCAGTGGTGATATAATTGCATTGCAAATATCGATAGTTTTATTAAAATGTTTATCACAAACGAAGCCCAGCAGTGGATTATGTGGTTACTTAACTAGTTCAAGTCAGAGTTATAAATAAGTAATTATTTATTGGAATAACGATTTATATTAGCTCTCCAAATCGTATATAATGACGCATTTTAGACTAAGGCTAGCGAAATTTAAATTTATTAGAAGATGAAGAAGCTTTGGTGTAACATTATTTAAAGGCACTCAGTTGAATCGTGTATGTATGTATTAATATTCGCGTTGAACTATGTTTTTAAAAGGTCGTCTTAGCTATCAAAAGCCACGCAGATCTAAAATTTTAGCTAAGCTGTAAGACTTTATGGTTATGGTGATTTTAAAGGAATAAAAACTTAAAGTAAGAATATAATAGTAGAATATAAAGTTACAGTAGTTGTCAATCCCGGAGAGTGATTTCAGAAAAAAAAATAGTAGATTAACATTTTATAGGCAGGAGTAAAGTCTGTAAAACGGGACTCAATCAATTATTTAAGTCAGTGAAGCAGGACTCATACTGTTATTACATATTATGTTTATTATGTTATTACATATGTAGCGCTCGTAGCCCAGAAGCGCTCGCTGATCTCAACCGATCGGCCAGGTTAAGCGACGCACACAGAGGCGGGGAACCTGATGGGTGACCAAAGTTGCAATTTGTCACGAGCGTTTCCGTGCTTTGGAGGGCACGTTGGGCTGTCGGTCCCGCTCGTTATCGATTGACTAAAGTCGATAGAACCAGGTCGGAGGCCATTGTGCGGTTTGAAAACTCTGACTCCAGGGTCATCCAAGTTTACCACACACTTGACTAGAAGAAGATTACAATTTAGTCAGTATAGCAGAGCCTAGTTTTTTATTATTTCGAGTCAATTTAATACGTTAATGTCAATACTGTACCGAATAGAAAAACCGGTCTGTACTTGAATGGAACGATAGTTTACTAATGATATTTGTTAAACAGCCGCTTGTAAGACTCCACACTAACAACAGTTATCTATCACATAGGTATTGGGGTAAATCTTTCATGTAAGATTTAGATCAAGGGTATGAAGCCTTTTGCACTATGAAAGTGGAATATGTATAGAAGAGAATAAATTAGTGATCGATCTCAAATATCAGATAAACTCTAAAATGACCAGAGAATTAATTTAAAAAAAAAACAATAGCATTATCGTATACCTAATTAAGTAATACTAACGTCTTAATTACATATATAGCAAATCGTAAGAGTTGATCAAAATAAATAAATAAGTTCGTATGTTGTATAAATTCGTAAAGTTGTATTGAGTACATGGGTTGTTTATGTAAACGAATGATGATTTTATTAAAACCAAGTTTTAAGATATAGTTGAGTTTAATGTATACAGAAATATCTTAATAAATGCAAATAGAAGGAAGGTGAAGAAGTGGACTAAGGGATTTTATTGTTTTACTAAGATCCATTTAAAAGAAAAAAGGAGCCCTGACCATTTTAATAATAATAAACATGAGAAATAAATACAATGAAGCCAATTTGGATATCAGGCTTAAATAATAATGTTGCATAATTGGCAAGTTGCATTGCAAATCTTTAAAAAACATTGTAACGCACTTTCACGTTTTAGTGATTTTGGGTTTCTTCCCACGGACAGCTGCGTTATATGACCATAATAGTTTCCTTTGGACTAGGTACTATTGTAAAGAGAAAAAAAGGGATACGTTTTTAAGCACAAAACTAAACAATATTGTTTCAAATATTCTCAGGCTTGTATTTGTTTGACTTTCTTTCCGAAATTCTATTGCTCTAAAGGACTCTTTGTGAAGATCGTAACATCTGCACAACCGCTAGGAATTTGACGTAGCCAGTATTTGTATTATGAGGGTTCAGTTAGTTAATTGTTTTATTGCAGAGAAACGAATCGAGTTACTATACTATCTATATTATGTCAACCAAGCAGAGTCTATAAATAACATGTAATAGCTACAATGAAACAGGAATAGATAGGTAGAAAAACCTGAATTGCACACTTACAAGGGAAAACATACAAAGTGAAAGTTATGAACTGTGTGTGCGAGTGCACGCAAATAAATAATACTAGAAACAGAAAAATGATAAAACTATAAAAGTATATTTTGGTAGATTTTTGAATATTAATTATCAACCTTAGAAATACTTTTACATTAAATATCTTATCGATCCATTAATTTGCAAATGTTCGTTTAATCAATTTCCCGAATTTTCTGAGAATGGGTGACGCTAGAACTTAAAGTATTTTTAGAAGCGGAGCAACAAATAATTTAAAAAAAAAGAGACACGTAACAACTATTTTATTAAATCTTCAAATCAAAATTAACGAATTAATTAGAAAAAAATTATGAACACGCGACACGGATCGTAAGACCAAGTAGAGGGCACGCCGGTCGAGGAGCAAATGGACGAGACAAGCGCTGGCGGCGCTTTATATATCCTCGCAGCTGTCATCGGATCTGGTTCCGGGGGGCGCAGGGGGGTTCGCAGCTAACACGGCCTCTCCTGACGTGCCAGCGACCTCGCGGGCTTCTGCAGCTTGAGAACCCGAAGGGCCCGGCTCGTCGTGGGCGGAGGCGGTGGGCTGTGGCCCCTCATCATCGCCGTCTGAGCACTCAAAGAAGGCTGCACACGTCTCTGGTGTCCATTCACCACGCCATGGTACAATATACTCTGCACCCGCTTGAGTAGTTTTCCCATAAGAGCCTGAGACAAGCTTAAGTTCATAGCGATTACTAGGGAGTGCTCGTGTAACACGATATGGCCCGCGCATACCGCTATCCAGCTTGCCCATACTTTGTGATCGTTTTATCACAAACACTAAGTCACCCACATTAAACTTTCTTGGCGGGGACCGGCCGTGATTGACACGCTCGTCTTGATTTGCCTGATTACTAGCCAATAGGGACTCAGTACGCTGTCTACGTAACTCGCGCCAAGCCTCGCGATTCGGATTGCTACCTTGTACGGCGATATCTTTGACAAGCGCTTGAATGGCTGGCGTAGTGCACTCTGTCCCGATGAGTAGGTTTAATGCCGACGTTTGGGTTGATTTTTGCTTGGTTATGTTTAAAACTAATTGTAATTTCCACAGCGCATTAGACCAAGACTTAGATCGGTGGTTAGTTTCAACTCTTATCATATTTAGAACAGTGCGACAGTATCTCTCTACTTGTCCATTAGATTGGTGCATTTCGGGTGTAATAAAATTCAACTCAATACCAAAGTTAGATGCCCAACTTATAAAATCTGCGCTTTCAAACATACGCCCGCGATCACAGACGATTAGACGGGGAGTACCGAATACCGAGATCGCATTTGTTATGACACGTTTTAACTCGGTACTGTCTTGCCTATATAGTGAGTACAAAAGACAGTATTTAGTGAACGCGTCTATTAAAATGAGGACGTACTTATATCCGTCGGACTCGGGTAGAGGACCGAGTACGTCGCAATGCAAGGTGTCAAATGGGACGGATGGTTTTGTCCACGAGGTAATGGGCTGCAGAGGAGATCGAGCGACCTTTTTATGTGTAATACAAACTACACAGTGAGAGACATACTTTCTTACAAATTGACGCATACCCGGGAACCAAAAATGTTTTATGATCAAATCCAGTGTCTTATCGATACCTATATGTTCGTGCTCGTCGTGGAATGCGCGTAACAAGCTCAAACGATACGCTTTTGGAACATAGCAAAGTAAACGACTCGATTCGCCCACCGGATCGTACTTGTAATATAAAATGTCATTCTTTAAGACGTACCGTGTACTGTCTAACTGTCCCTGCTGCAACTTTTCTATCAACGTGCTAGTTTCCTCGTCTGCCGCTTGTGAGACCTGGGCCCAGTTTAAGGGCTTCCTAACCGCGCAAAGGTTAACAGGGTTGCGACTTAGGTAGTCTGCGTGAGGAAGCATCGCACCCTTTCGGTATTCGAGGGTAAAATCAAAATCCTGCAGATACATCCACCAGCGTGCCACTCTCGGAAGTAGGTCTTTCTTGCGTTGTGTTAGTTTTAAAGCATTACAATCAGTAACGACTTTAAAATGTTTGCCAATCAAATAGTGGCGAAAGTTTTGCAAGGCTTTAACAACGGCAAGGGTTTCCAGTTCATAAGAGTGGTACCTTGGTTCAGCGCCTACCGTTACTTTGCTAAAATAAGCAACTGCATGCCTTCGTCCGTCTTTGTGCGTTTGCATTAACACAGCGCCGTACCCTAACGAACTTGCGTCGGTGTGAACTTCAGTATCCAAACTTGGATCAAAAATTGATAGTACCGGCTCGTTAGTGAGATGAGCGATGATAGTCTGTCTCGCGTTCTCCTGTTCCGTGCCCCAATTAAAATTTACGCCCTTACGCGTTAACGCGGCTATAGGTGCTGTCTTAGTAGCGTACCCAGGGATATACCTACGAAAGTAACCGGCTAAGCCGAGAAATTGTCGTACCTGTTTGACGGACTGGGGTGTTGGCGACTTAGTTAGGGCTTCAATTTTGTGAGAGCTCGGCCGTACCTGACCATTACTTATGGTTCTACCCAGATACTCGACTTCTTTAGTAAGAAACGAGCACTTGCTCAGATTTATAGAAAACCCCGCATTAGTCAGGGTTTCGAGGACAGAGTCCAGAAGCTCTAGACCTTCGGAGATGGAGTTACTGAGGAGGAGAACATCGTCGATGTATACCAGAACCTGACCAGATTCGATGTAAGATTTCAGGGTTTGTGAGATAAGCCGCTGATAAACAACGGGAGCGTTAGCGAGACCGTATGGCATTTTACGGTACTCGTAGTGACCTTCAGGGGTCACAAAGGCTGTTTTGTCAATTGAATCTTCATGAATACCAATCTGATGGAACCCGGTAGCCATATCTAACGCGGTGAAATATTTACACTTGCCAAGCCTATCTATGTGGTCCTCGATCAATGGAAGAGGAAATCTTTCTTTTACGGTAACGGCATTAAGTGCCCGATAGTCCACAACCATCCTATCTGCACCATTTTTCTTTTTTACTAAGAGAATGGGGCTCGCATAAGCCGACTGCGACTCACGAATGATTCCCTTTTCCAGTAGATCCTTAACTATATCTCGTACACGCAGTTATTCATCGTGGGACATTTTATAAGGGCGGTAACTAACCGGCGTTTCATTACTGACGTTAATATGAAATTGGCCTGTCTTAACGGTCGTAGTGGCGGTCCCGACGATAAAATACTGCGAGTATTTATCCAACAAGTCATCTAAACGCTTCCTATCTTCACACACTAACGGCGTATTAATCTCAACAGAAGGAGCAGAGGGAGCATTGGAATGGCTACACACTGTCGTGACATTGTTAACGCTAACATCCGCGCATTCTCGAATGATTCGCTGAGAACAACCCGTTCGTATGTACGAAATGCCGGGGCGATTTAAAACGTCAGTTCCGATTATCACTGCGGTACTAAGACAACCCCGCGGAACTACATGAAAGTCAACTTCCAAAGTCAAGTCGTCAAACTCAATAGGCAACGTCACCAAACTGTCCGACCTAATTTCTTTTCCGCCTATACCACGTAAAACTGTGCAATTAGGGTTCATACGGCAGGAGAAATGCTTCAACAGGTCATTAGATACAAGCGACACACTCGACCCACTGTCTATCAAAACATCGGTAGGTATGCCACACAAAACGGCACTAATCACGTCACTGTTACGACTACCTTCAATTTCCCGACAAAAATTCACATTCGATTTGTTTCGAGACTCAGATCGTTCTTTGGCGAAGCATTTATCCTCCGTGTGGCCTATCTTTTTACAAAACGTACACTTGATAACGTTAGCTGGCTTCGTAAACGTACTACTTGCATCGGAGCTATTCTTATTTGCGTTTACTGTTGCATCGGTTTCGGCAGTTAATTTACGACGTTTGGCACAATTAACACTCTTATGTCCCCATTGACCGCACGAAAAACACTTAGTAGACCTGTTATTACTTGAATCTGCAGAGTTCGAACTACGTTTTCTATCTCTGTCGCGCGCCTCTGAGGCTTGGAAACGACATCGACGCGGATCTCGTGAGCTATCGCTATTACGGACACTTGCACTTGAACGGCTCGGTTTCACATATATCGATAAAAACTCCACAATAGTCTCTGGCGTTAACTTCGCATTCATAGCCGCGGCGCGTATCTGAGGGTCTTTTACGCCTCGTACAATAATAGCACACAATAGCTCGTCGCTCAAACCTTTAACTATACGCAAACGAAGTAATGATTTTCGTGCATACTCAGCGTATGTGGAGTATTTATCGGACTCGTTACACATGACATCAAAAAGTATATTCGCGATATCAACGCGCCGTGGACAGAGGGTTTTTAACTCTAATTTGAATTTATTCCAAGTACGATCCGTACTGGCCCAATCACGTAACCAAGTTCGCGCTTCTCCCTTTAAACAGTTCCCCACACGAGCTAGGCATTCTCTTTGGTCCCATTTATTTTTTAAGCAAGCACGATCGACCTCGTCACACCACGCGCCGACGTCATGAATATTAGGATCGAAATCTGACACATAATAATGGTTTGATCTCACCGGGTTTAAACTTCTCAATGCGTCGATAAGTCTCTCGGTCGCGTCCGAACCAGTCTCGGACGGCAGCGGGTCCCTCGGGAGGGCTGGCGGCTCCCGCGGCGACGGCGGTGGCGTCGTGCTGACGTCATCCTGGCCCGCAGGTGGCGCGGGGGCTTCTATGGCAGGCGGCGGTGGCCCCACGCTAGACCACGCCTCAGACCCAGGGCGCTGCTGCTCCAGTGCCGTCAGCCGGCTCAGGATCGCTTCCATGGTGGTGTTGAGGCGACCTATATCGGGAGGCGGCGTGCGCTCTCGCTTTCTTTTCTTGGTTTTCGAATTAGCGGACGACATAGTTATGCAGACACGTGGTAATCAGAAATGACACGAGAGGCTGAGGCCTTTCAATCCCACTTCTGATTTTAGAAGCGGAGCAACAAATAATTTAAAAAAAAAGAGACACGTAACAACTATTTTATTAAATCTTCAAATCAAAATTAACGAATGAATTAGAAAAAAATTATGAACACGCGACACGGATCGTAAGACCAAGTAGAGGGCACGCCGGTCGAGGAGCAAATGGACGAGACAAGCGCTGGCGGCGCTTTATATATCCTCGCAGCTGTCATCGGATCTGGTTCCGGGGGGCGCAGGGGGGTTCGCAGCTAACAGTATATAATAACGTATTTATTGGTCCATACAAGGACGATATCTTGATTATCAGAGTAGTGATTGAATTAATTTAATACAAAAATACAGAAGTGACAAAGTTTAAATCAACTTTTTTATAAGAGTATTAGTCTGTTGCTTTCCTCAGCTTACACGAAAAAAAAATGGTTCACTCATTGCGATTTATAAAAGGTCTGGCAAGGTTTAAAATATGTAAATTCACCTTTCGACCTACGTTCAGAAAGTTTAATTTCCAGAAAGTGGACTGTGACGGTACAACCTAGACATCAAATCGAATGTTATAAATTAGAAAGCCGCACCAGCCAAATTCAAAGGAACTCATTTTTTACTATCCTTTACAACCAATTTTAAAAGTGTAAGCTGAGAAGCAATGCGTAAATCTTTGAAATACTTAACACCCCAGGAAACGAACATTTGTGACCCATAAATTTTATAAATTTATGAGAGTTTTTATTCTCTATACTTAGAAACAATGTTCTTTCTTATCTTTATTATTTTAAGAGGTATTGATGCTCGCCAAATGTTTTCTAGTTCCAGGAACATAATAGCCAGCGGACACACAAGTGTTCAACCCCTGGAGCGAGTGAGAGCGTGGATTAAAGACGCTTGCGAGAAAGAGAAGAGACAATGTCGCAGGCTACCCCTAAAGGCTCCACCAATGACGACATGAAACGTGGACCTACTTTGAAGCGGGAAGAATCGTTTTACCAATGAGGATGATGTGGGCGGCTCCAGGCTGCGCAGGAGCTGAAGATGAAGAGAAGGAAGAGGTGGACACTCAAGTTTTAACCGTGAAACTGACATCACGCGTGTGGGCTTTCAGCCATTTTCTCGATTTTAGATAACTAAAGTGTAACCTAATATAGAAGTATATTTAATAAGTTTAACTAAACTATAATCTTGTTATTATAGTGATTGTAGTGTTTGTGTCCGGCCGGCGCAATAAAAGTTAAGTAAAACTGTATTAGTCCTAAGACGCTCTATACTTCCTGTATTCTGCAAGAGATTGTTATGCGACTGTTAAAGCCAGTTAAATCTATAATGCCTAATCAAGGCTCAGTAAAGTAGAATCTCTCGGTGTCTTCTAGCTCTGGTAGGGGGACTTGTCTCCGTATGAAACAAGGGCTTGCCCCGAGGCTAAGGGTTTACTAAAGAATGGAAAACGCTACTGTTGTGGCTTCTATGCTATAGTAAGTAGCGGTGGAAGAGCTATTTCCCAATTTATTGAATTATTTATATTATTGACCGCATAACAATTTCTGAATATTTATAAAACACCTAAGCTTTGCTTATATGTATACTGATTTCCTATGCATTACCCCAATAAATCTCCTAGAAGGTCTTGGTTGGTTTAATTTCATAACTCTCATAATTAAGAAAACTCAAGCCTCATTTATAATCTCTCAATATCATTCTTATAAAGCTAGTTCTCCATTTACTAAATCTCAGCATTTTTAATTATTAATCGATGTAGTTATTTTATTGACAAAGTAAAGCTAGATTCATTGATCACATTCTTGAAATCCTTTTATTCTTCTAAAATATAACATTAATAATGGTTATTTAATTCCAACATTAAGTACCTGATTTTTCATTTGAATTATAAACAAAGTAATTGAGTTCAAGACACAACGACTTCAATTCCATTGTTAAAGTCGAGCTCTTTTGATTAATTGCATCAATAAACATTGCACTGTATAATCTGAGCTATAAACATGATATCAAGTATACCATATAAAGATTGGGACTTTGAGTCATAGACTACAGCAATACACAATTACAAACACATAATAAAAGCGCAAATATATAAATGGGGCCCCACAAATAAATAATATTGCTATATCTGTTACTACAAGTTGGGTATGTAAGGCTGGCAATGGTCGGTTCGTCCTGGTATGAAATACGGCGTCTGCATCTTGTATCCCACTTGGTTACGGGTAAAAACTTTTAATAAATTCGGGATTGAGTCATGTATTTGCCTTCCTGTTTTTATTATTAGTAACTCATTATCTCTGTCTATCTACAAGCAGGGTATGTAAGGCTGGCAATTGTCGGTTCGTCCTGGTATGAAATGCGGCGTCTGCATCTTGTATTCCGCTTGTTTATGGACAAAACCTTTTAATAAACTCAGGATTGAGTCATGTATTTGCCTTCCTGTCTTTATTACGAAGAATAAACATCTAGAGATAAAATAAAAGTCTTGACCTAAGTACTCTCTCTAATGGTGACAAATATATGAAGTCAAATAAGTTTGTCAACAGAAATGACAAAGAAAAATAATTAAGCTAGTTTACTGATGCAATTTTATAGACGATCACAGCTAAGAAAGGTAATCGACTACTCTGAAAATGAAATAAAATCATTGGGGTGGGTTGGTACCGTTACAACTGGACATGGGCCTTTCTTTTTCCCATTGAGAAATACAATCTTTTACAGTCAGCTGAAGAGATACCTAATAAAGATAAAGCTTTCCATGAAATAACGTCAAGTTTTGTAACTGTGGTTGAGTTTAATTGTTTGTTTGGAAAAACCAAACAAATATCATTGGAATACTTTAAAAAAGATCGTGAAATAACTTTTTTCTTTTTGCATAGAGGGGTGAGTTAACAGCAGACTGTACTAATTATAATTTTTATTTCCTTGATATTGTTATACTTATCTCTTACTTATTCATGTACCTATATTTAATTTTTGACGAAATAATTATTCTTTGACATTTTGACTACTATTGTAATTATGAAATTGATAATGTTGGAATAAATAATCTAATCTAATCATTCTATCACGACTGAAACAGGTGTTAAGTAAGGTTTTTTTTTCTATCTCTGAGTGTACACTGAATCAAAATTCGTCAAGCAGTTTTTGTTTGAATTATATTAGAAACTAGCATTCCGCCCGCGACTTCATTCCCGTGGGAATTCGGGATAATTATGTAGCCTATGTTACTCAGGGATAATGTAGCATCCTAATGGTGAAAGAATTTTTGAAATCGGTCAAAGTGTTTTTAAGTTTATTCGTTACATACAAAAATGCAAAGCTTTCCTCTTTATAATTTATTATAGAGTAGAAATGTGAAAGTGTGTCTGTTTGTATGTTTGTCCTTCCTTCACAAACAAACAAACAGACATAGGATTCTTTACCATGCGAACGAAATTGCAGGCAAAAAGCTATAGCGATCTAATTTACCATGTTTATTCCTTCATCCCCTGGGAGTTTGCAATTAAAAGCGGCATTAATATCTGGGCATCTATTCCACTAAATAATGACGTCTCAATGGCGATTGAATGGCAATGGTGACCATTTTACCCATTCAGGTGGTGAAATTGAAAACTATCAAAACCTCACACATTTTACACATGTTTGAGGACAACCACACCGACTAGCAGCGCCACCACCAACCGAACGTTATGTTGCAAAATCTAAGCAACTTGACATTCAGCCTCATACATTTGATGACAACTATCCCGACTAGCAGCACCGCGATGAAACTTCACTTTGATTGCGCGAGGGCCCCGCGCAAAGGCTTGTTCGCCCTCTATCGTTGTCAATATTAAGGCGGTTGCTGTGAAACCAAAATTGAAAAAGTCCCACTAGATGGCGCTGTTTTTAGAATTGGTAATTTCGTCATGATTTTGTCGATTATTTCATAATTATGACAAGTTTTGCATAATGTTTTGAAATTGCCGAAAGCCTGTATCTATCTTTGACTGTTATAGTAAGGATTCAGTTTATTTTAATGTTTTATTTTCCCATGTATTGCGAAAACGTGCAATAAAAGTTTATTACGCACACAAAGACGTTCGAATTGAGAGTTTCATTCATAAATTCTCGCGTATGTATCTGTCAATTTACTGGTAGGAGGCGTTTTATCTGTCAGATTATTAGGAATCTAAATACAAATCAAAATTTTGAGTTCGTAACTTCTCTAGCATATTGGTCACTTATCACTATCATTTTCAGCGTGTTTTTACGCTCAGTTCTCAAAAGCCGCTTTTCGATTCTTGAGCACACAAAATTCAGTTCATTGACAATCTGAATGCGGTCAATGAGGTTAGGCAACCTTCTGAAGAATTAAAGCGTGATGGGTGACCGTTTTTGTGCTTCAAAACACTCAAAAATAAATGCAATCATATTTAAAAGCAGTATTTAAGGTTAGGTACCTACCCCATTCTAAAAGTTGACTATGATAGGTGACTGCTGTTTTTGTGCTTCACTTAGCAATACCTTTTCGAAGCCGAAGCGGATTGTTAGTAGGCACCTATATATATCTAGGTAGGAAATCTGGATTGCGTCATGGTGTTGAAAATTTAAAAAGTCCAAGCTCATATTTTACATTTCTCAAAATGTTATATTCGTAAAATGTCTTTTTGTTAAAAATGACTCACATATTATTTTGAACTGAATTAGGTACGTCTAGGCGGGGTCTCACGGAAATTACGTCTCACGGGGAGGTGAGGCCACAGGCTAAGTCAAGCTGCCTATAAAGCGAGGACAAAGGTCGAGCTTTACATAGGGCCCCAAATAGGCAAGGTAGCCGAATTTTTTCAAGTTTTTTTAATTTTAAATATTGATATGGGACATCCACTTTGAAACCCAGATTGACGGATATACGTTTTTACATAATAATAATAATAAACGTTACACACTCAAAGGCCCACATTAAGGTTTTCCCTTGTGTCGTGGGTCCCTCGGAACACACATAAAGACAAATACAAATACCCATGACCCGAGAACAAACATTTGCTTTTCACACAAATATTTGCCCCGACTGGGAATCGACCCCAGGACCCGTCGATCAAGAGGCAGCGCCACTACCACTAGACCAAACTTGTGTGTCATAAATGTTGCTATAGGTAAATTACAATTCAAAATGACGGACATCATGTTTGTAAAAGAAAATACTGTCAAGTTTATGCCTCCCTGAAAGCATACCAACTGTGACCAGCTTAAGCATAAAATATTTCTTTCAATACGTTTCATGTTAAGGGATGGCTTTGCAAAAATTGAAACCCTGATTCAGACTATCATTCTGAACTTTTCAGTGGAATTTTCCACTCATTTCACTTTATATTGATTGTTACATCAGATTTCACTCGTTTTTTTGTTATCTTGGCTGTTACACGAGTGTAACCACGTCGAAGACCCTTTCTCCGTTAGTATCAACGTAGAAGAGATCGACTATCGAGTATCGATGTAACACATTAGAATGTGGTTTCGTATTAATAAGTAAAATATTCAAAGTTGTGCTTTTCTGACTATGCTATTTCATAACGGTATTACCTGAACTGGTAGCGAATTAGAGTATCTATTTTTCGGTTTGAATGAGTCAGGGTATTTTAACAATTGTCGACTAATAACCCTCTTAAATTTGAAGTCTATAAGTTCGTTAAAGTCCCATAAAATCCACTTGATGAAATTAAGGGCAGAAATTTTACAGCCAATGGATATACATCGTGTTATATCGTCTCTACAATAAACATCATAACAGTTACAAATAATTCTTAATTTGTGGTTTTACTTTATTAGTCAGGTCAAAAAAAAATGCAAAGAATTGTAGTTACTTTTTTCAGAATAAATGAGAGATAATATTTTTTATCAGAATAAAAAGACAACATACAGCCTGTCCACCATATTTGGTGGAACACCAATCAAAACGACATACTACGTTACGTCGGCAAGTGTTTCAAAATAACCCAATAAAAAGAAATCCAAAATTAAATTCAAAAGTAAGATGGTCGCAAATCTAGGAATCAGTTGCGCGGTTAGTCATCCATTAATGTCATAGATTCATATACTTGACATTAGTAAACAAGACAGCCTTGCGCTTAAATTTAAAGTATTAAAATTAATTACATTGCTTTTAAATAAAATTTAGCCCAGGAACTTAAAAATTGTGTCAGTTGACTTAGGACATTCTTCAGAACTTTTTTTTCTGAAAAAGGGTATTTTTAATAGGTACACATTGTTACGTACAGACACCGTTTTGATATTTCATTTGTATCTTTCGAACATCTACACGAGGAAGGAAGGATTACACTTTTTCTCTGTTATTTCGTTTTATAGAACAACGAGCTCCTTAAATTGATTTTCTTCACAGAAATAATTTGAAAATTTGTTTTTTAAATCACAATGAAGTTTGTTTTCTTTAATAATTAATGTTACAACAGACTATATTTTTCGCAAAGGTTTATTATTCCAAAAAAAAAATATAGCAAATATCAGCACCAGCCAAATATCAGAATGGAAGAACTTAACAACACGGATCTTAATGTCGTAATCCTCTTGAAATTTTTTGCTAGTAGTTCACTACTGGAAACGGAGTTACATAATAGTTTGACTTTGAATATTTAGCTTATCATTACGAAAAAAATGAGTGAAAAATTTTGTTAAGTTAAACGATTTTGGTGAAAATAAATATTAAAATGATGTAGACAATGTATTCAAAGCTAAAAAATAATTCGGTATGTGCTAGGTACCTGTCATTACACCACTCTCCTCATCCATCTATGGAATTAATAAAAAAAAAATTTTGGCAGCCATATTGGTTTACAATGATACCGAATGTATTAAACTATATAATCATCCAAACTAAAGGTGCATGCCTACAAAATTTTAGATCAATCAGTCAAAAGGAAGGGGTCAAATTTCAATTACTAGATAACAAGACAAGCTAAATAAAATCATTTAAAAAACATTCTGATGTGTTTTATCGATAATCGATGCGATGTTTAGTGTGGTGTTACCTATGGGAAAAGTTATCTTTGTGTAAAAACCAGTGTTGCCACAAGGAACGAGTGAAATTTGGTGTCACAATCAGTGTAACCACGAGAAACGCGTGGAAAATTCCGCTATAAAATTGTTCAGAATGACAGCTTGAATCAGGGTTTCAGTTTGTGCGAAGCCGTCCCATACATTTACATGAATCGTTTTAGAAGACATATTTAATGCTAAAGCAGGTCTCAGTCAGTGTGATTTCAGGAAGGCATAAAACTTGCCAGCGTTTCACATAAAAATTACCCACGACCCAAGTCAATGACCCAAGTTTTTGCCTCGTTCCGTTCCTTTTAAAATGCTTATTTTAAAAGTTTCCTGTTTTAAAATTAAATTATTTATTGAATTATAGTCTATTTTATATTAAAAAATTATAATAATAGCGTAAATCATAAACATCCAAAAACCTATATCGCATTCTGTACATTGCGTAGCGCTAAAGTAGATAACAATACCTTCTTTAAGTTTCCGGGAAAAATGGTTATTTGGAGCCGATCATGATCTATGGTTTAATAAATTTATTTCTCAAAAGAAATTGCATAGTTCACTTACTGAGAAATACAATTGCGGATACTTGCTTACAAAACAGTTATGTACAGATATTATTTAATATACCCATATCTGTGACCATATATTACACTTATACTTTGTATAAGCTCTACAGTGTATGTCTATAAAAAACATATTAATAAAAATATCATGGATTCCAAATTGAAAAAAACAATCAAAAATTAAAATAACCTAGTAAGCCAAAGCTTGTACATAAGTTTTTTTTTGAAAAGGACATTTTGCGAAAAAACGTTTTAAGAAAAAGACATAATTAGCCTGACCACTTTTTGAAAATGTCCTTTTTCGAAAAGGATATTACGCGAAAAGAACATTTTGAGAAAGGACATTTTAAGAAAAATGTCATAATGAGCCTGAACACTTGAGGATATATCGTGTTAAATTATAAATAACTAGCTTTCCGCCCACGGCTCCGCGCGCATGGTCTACAGGTTGCCCAGCTATGGTATAAATCGTAGCTTATGTCCTTTCCCAGGGTCTAATCTATCTCTGTAATCAGTTTAGTAGTTTAGGCGTGAAAGCATACTTAACTGAGAGACAGACAGACACACAGAGTTGCTTTCGCATTTGTAATATTAGTCGGGAATTAGGGATTTGAATTCTTCTTCTTATCGTGAAGGTAAAGTCAAGTGTGTGGCAAACTTGGCTGGTGTTTCTAGGGATTTGAATTAATAACTAATCATACCAGGTTGTAAAAAAAAAGAAAGACTCGTTTAGAAGTTTTTTAAATCAACATTTTATTTTCCAAAACTATAATGGGCTGATATTAATTTTTTCTCGTTTTGTACTTGTTGGGCCCTTTATAAGACGGTGGATCTTGGAAGGCATTCTTTTGGCAGCATGCATGTTTTATAAAAATTAGTCTTGTCCCAATGCCCCCTTCCCGATGTTCTGAGTTGACCCTGTATCTGTAATGAAATTATTTCTTACTTAGGTACTTACTCTAGAAAAAGGCAATGAATGAGCCTGTCAAATGCTCATTGATTGCAAAAATGAAGTTTTTAAAATAATGAGCATATTAAAACACTCAAAAGCGGGGGGCTTGTTTCTCTTTATAAGGCGTTTCTCTTTATAAGGCGACTTTGATAAGTAAACGAACCTTTAGAGTTTAGAGGCTAATTTTCTTTAAAACTGAAAACTTTCCTCAAAGAACCTATTTTAAATTCTCAAAATAAATTCGACTTCTTCAATTTTCATACCTACTTAATAGGTAAATCAGCTGATAACTCGAGTTGAATGGAGAGGCAAACTATTGTTTTCACATTTTGACCTGATCCCTGGGAAAAGCTTTTCAGTTTTGTGGGAAAACAGAACGGGACCCTTTCTACGGCTACAATAAAATGAAAACTTGTTGTAGATTACTGTTACTAGAATTTTCACTTATTATACCTACCTACGGCTTACAAATACTTACGACGCATTTTTTGGTTCATGTTTTAGGAAAAATATAGTTCGAGACAGCTTGGGATTCGGCCTCGGTCACGCGTAAGCTGTTAGGTGATTTGCTTATTTCAATTTAATGGTAATCGGACGTTCTTATGAACAACCATTTGTACCATTCTCAAATTAGAGGAAATACAAAATCTACAAAAATTATAATCTCAAACAAATCAATGACAACTTGACACATTTCATAATCTGTGACATTAATCAAAATGCGTTTGAAAACTATACATTTCGGATAAAGCCTTGTAAAAAATTAAAACAAATAAGTATAAGCGTTTCTAAGTAGTTTTTGTTATATATATGTTACCTTAAATTTAAATTTAATTAAAATAACGTGATATTTAACTCATTTTACATTAATTATTATGAAACAAAGTTAAACAGTATCACGTCTCAGAACGGCCAGTTTATGTATGGCGGGAAACATTTCCTATCTATGTATCTGTCAATTTCTGTAAATGTAACGCACACAAACAGAAGCTAGGCAAAAATTTTAATAATTTCGAAGACTTATAATTTAAAAATGGTTTGATTTATTAATAATTTTATTCGGTTGCCGAAAACTAGATTTTTTAAACAATTTTTCAAAGTAGTTTGGAGAATCTGATATACTTTCAGTCCGGCGTGTATTGGTGAAACGTGTTGTATGAAAATGACACCTCAGCAACCGCCTTAACAGTTTGATATACGACCGCGCATTCCGCACGCGAGCACATCGTGCTCAAGCTGCTGAAGTTTGGAATCAGGATTATTCTTAATTTCGCTACTTGAACGAATAAAATGGCGTCCATTGTCATTTCACTGCCATTGATTTATGGAATAGGCCCTCTAGAATGGGAGGAACTCCTCAGTACAGGTACGTTTTTGCCTGCTGATGCTTCTGCAGTCAAGCCGCTTAGTAGAGCATAAGTTACAAGTATACAGCGATTTTGAAGCTTAATTTTATTAATATTAAACCTTCTATTGTCGGTCAACAAGAAGCTCCTTGCGTGTCCTTTTTTTTTACCAGCCCATGTAGGTCCCCGCCGAGGGGCACGGGCCTCCCTTCGAAACACGAAGGGGATTAAGGCCATAGTCCACCACGCTGGCCCAATGCGGGTTGGTGGACCGCTCGTGTTTCGAAAATGCATTTTCTTGGACATGCGGGTTTCATCACGATGTTTTCCTTCACCGTTGAGCAAGTGATAATTATAAATCCGTACATAAATCCGAAAAAACGAATTTAGTGGTACAGGCCCGCATCAGGATTTCAACCCACAACCTTCCGATTACAAGTCTGGCTCATTTCCAACTGGGTTATCACCGCTATTGCGTATCCTGCTGTGTACTATATATACGATCGAAGGGCCGTCGATAATTGACACTACTATAAATAGTACAGAATTGAGCCCCTGAAAGTCTATTCCACTAATCAATGGCATTTCAATAGCGGTGGAATGACAATGGTCACCATTTTATAAGTTCAGGTGGTGAAAATGAGAGCTGTGATAATCTTAAATATATAAAAGGAGAAACTGACTGAATGACTGACTGACTGACTGACTGACATATCAACGCACAGCCTAAACGGCTAAACGTAGGCACTTGAAATTTGGAAGGGATGTAGCTTAGGTACCGTAGAGGTGCACTAAGAAAGGAATTCCTGAAATTCTTACGGGAACGGGAATTAGCGGGAAAATCCTTTTGTATGAAAAATCTAAACCGCTTAAGTTAGATGCTTGAAATTTGGCATGCAGGTACCTTAGTAAACTTAAAGCTTAGTTGCAACAGGATATTGCAAAATTCCCGCGGGAACGGGAGTTAACGGGAAAAAACTTTTGTATCTAAAAATCTAAATCACGTAAGATAGATGTTTTCAATCTGTGAACTCTGTACAAAAAAAAAATTACACGCAAACGAAGTTGCGGGCATCAGCTAGTTTCATACATTTTATAATGGCTGCTTTAACTGACGGCGACACTGCCACTTAATGTTCAGTAGCTAGGTAAGTAATTTGCAACTTAACGTTGGGTTCGGTTGGCGATGGCGCTGCTGGTTGGGGTGTCTGTCATCAAATGTATGAGATTTCGATAGTTTTTAACGGGTCCAATGGTCACTATTGTCATGCAACCGTCACTGAAACGCCACTGATTAGTAGAATAGACGCCGTATTTTGTATATTTTGTATTCTGACGTTTAAGTGTGTAGGTTTTCTCACGATGTTTTCCTACACCGTAAGCTTACTTACGTATAATAACTTATACACACACTAGCATTTCGCCCAGGACTTCGTCCAGTATTTTCAATGCAAATAACCAAACAAACAAACAATCAAATCTTTCCTCTTTATAATATTAGTATAGATTAACCGAAGAAAAAGAGAACATTAGTTAGTAGTCAACTAATAATAAAACTCAGAAAACCAGTCATTGGTACATAGCGGGACTATAGGGATGGAACTCGGTACCTCTCACTTACGAGTTCAACCAGCTGGCCATTAGACCACCAAAGCTCTTTTATAAATGAACTCGGAAATACATATCACAAAAAAAATCGGTTCATCGTTCAGCTTGTACCACACATAATACTGTTAAAATTAATTACGGTACTGATGGAGAGGTAATTAGTAATTAAGCATTTCGCCGCATTGGATTCCCCACAGACAGAACGGAAATCATCCAGCCCTTACACGCTATTTTATATCATATGTCTAATACTTTAAGACGGCATTTCCTTTAAATCTTCTTTGCTTTGCATTCAGGGTACGCTTGACCATGATCCAGGTACAGCAGCTCTAGCACGATAACGACAAACTCGCGCTTGGCTCATGCTGAAACTTCACTTTGATTGCGTGAGGGTCCCGCGCAAAGGCTTTCTCGTCCTATGGCGTTGTCAATGTTGACATTTTGACATAAAGTCCATCCATAATTAAAAGTCTTTTGTTGTAAACAAACCTGTTACCGGAAGAAAAATACACAATCCTGGTGTAATCACACGCAATAACAAGTAAGTAATTGTTGTAACATCTAGGTAATCACGTGCAACACCATTATTTCTATAATAATATGTCCATTTTATCGTAAAATACTTATTTTTTTGCAGAAAACCGAGATCGCTGTAATTTCAAACTTACAACTGACATTTTAAATACTCTGTATTGTCTTTGGTGGATAGGGATGGGATGTTCTTTTATATCGATAAAAACTTGAGGCTATTCCGGTGCGCCAAATTAAAAAAAAAACATTGTTTGCCGAAACATATTGTTGCATACATGTCAGAGGCAAATAAAAAACTTGTCATAAAATGGTAAAAATTTTATTGTAAATGGTCATGTTTTCAATTCTGTCCGGTTATCTAGCAAAAAAGCATTTTCAATGAGATTACTAGAACACCGCACACAGAAAAAAACAACTAGGTACTCAACAGCTTTCAAATACTCCACAACTTGGCTTTCAACTCTAACGACACCTCGCACAAATGCTATTTGTAATAATAGTAGATTACCCAACAAGTGAAAAAAAGGTGAATTCTTTTCGAGGCATTGAGTTGTATCCCGAGAGGAGCGAAGGATTCTAGATTAGAATCCTGAGAGGAGCGAAGGATTCTAGATTAGAATCCTGAGCGGGTCGAGGGATACAAGAGCCGAGATGAATTTTTTTTTCACGTGTTAGGTACTCTACTTTTTACCATTGACTACGAGAAAAAGAAAATAATTACTCTGTGACAGTAAATTATCAACAATAGCTGCTGCTTTAACGCGAAATGACTCTGGAACGAGAGGTTCACTTTCATCGCTGGACGTCGAACTCATTTTATGATTTTGAGACCAAAACTTTTATCAGAATCTTTTAATTGCATGAAAATTGCACAGAAAATTGGCTGAATTCCTTATTCTAAATTTAAAATTTTTAACCGAGCCATATTACATACATACAGCCAAGTTTTAGTACGTTTTTATAGCGAGAGTATGCAACCTCCTTGCACATTTTCTTTTGTTTTCTTACTAAAATCAGTATACTTCATCTGTGTTCTTCTTTACTTCTTCACCTATTCTATTGCCTTAAATAGCAACAGCAGAAATGCACTAAGTATAGTAATTTTGCCGACATTGACATTATTCGACATACACCACATCACTATGGTTACACATTCCGCCACATTTGTTTACCTTTTAAGACTTTTATTTATGGATGGACTTTAGGTTCGCGGTGTTGTCGCGGCGCTGTCACTATCGTACTCGGCCTGCAGGTAAAATATTGGATAATTTAACATTTACGAAAATTAAAGATGTATAAATCAGCCCTCTTAACTGAATAAAAAAAATAAACGCTACACACTCCAATGTTAAGGTTTTCCTATGGGTCATGGGTCCCTTAGAACATATACGAACACCCACGATGCCACCTCTTTTTTAGACTACCCCGACTACGGAGCCCTATACATCTATACATGGCTTAGATCAGTGGTTCCCAAAGTTGTCTAGGCTACGCCCCATCTAGTACAAGTTTACAAACTCGGGACCCACCTTTAGGAAATTCAACCGTTACCAATATGAATAAAGAATACAATACAAATACAATATTTTATTACTTAATTAAATAACTACTTTAAAAAAGTTATTTCAATGGGAAGGATGAAATTGTTTCCTATGTTAATTTTATTCGCAGTGAGTTTGATAAATCCAATTTATTTTGGTATCGGGATGTGTTGTTCTCGACCACCATCGTAGACCGCATCGGTGGTCGACGAGCATCGGTGGTGTAACGGATAATGGGTCGGACTCAGAAGCGAGAGGTACCGAGTTCGATCCCCAGTACCGCCATGCACCAATGACTCGTTTTCTGAGTTATGTACTCGTACATTAGTTGTACACTAACCGATGCTCTTACGGTGAGGGAAAACATGGTGAGGAAACCTGCACATTCAAGAGACTGAATGTGTAACCATGATCCAATCCGATCAGGTTTCCCTGTTAATATGGTCACGGAGGTCAGATGGCAGTCGCTCCACTCCAATGACTTGACCTGCCAAACCCTGGATCATGGTCAAGCGAATGAGAAACGGGACTAAGCGCTAGGAAGAAGAAGAAATGTGTCGTTCTATAGGCAGGGTCCACTCTATATTCGCTCGCGACCCACCAGTGGGTCGCAACCCATAGTTTGGGAAACCTTGGCTTAGATAAAGTCATAGTACTAGCGTAGATGTTCGCTATTCATTTTGAAAATGCATAAAGATTGCATATACTTTATGCATAGTGCAGCTTTGTTTGACGGAGTGTGCAGTATGCGGTTAAAATGCATTGTATGTCGATTGAACCCGCGAGAAAGGGCAAAGATATTAGATAGTGATGGGATGTTTTGTCAATAGTTTAAGGATTTTATATTGGGTGACTTTATATCAAGTGGTTCTCGAACTAAATGATGTTCTGCCTACCCCGAAAGGGATTTTAGGCGTGAGTGTAAAATTGGAAGAATGACTTTAAATTATTTAGTGAAAATTAATATGTGAATCAACCAACTTAACTGAATAACTAGAAAGGAATATACAAGAAGTAAGGGACAGCTTAGTAAATACCTAATCTATCCATAAGTAAGATCGGAAGTAATAATTTTTTCCCAGAAACGAGTTTTAGTTATTTCCTATTTTGGCGCTAAACCGCGAATCCGCGCCCCGCGCGCGTTCCCCCTGCGCCGCGCCGCTGTTAGAATGCGATGTACGCTGGTTTTCGTGTTTACCGCTGTTATTGTTTTTTTTATTGGATAATGGAGTGTATTTCTTGAAATTATTTTATATTTTTTGCTGTAAAATAAAATTATTTATTATTTTAAAATCATTAAAAAAAATGTTTGGTTGATCTAACTTGAACAGTTTACAAAATATGACACTTTAAGTGATATCCTGATTATTTGGGATTATCCTAAATAACTCAAAAACAAAATAAGATCGAGGACTGATATTAAGCAGTGTTATTAGGGTCTGCCAGTACACCACCTGAAAGAATGATCAAATCTGTCGTTAGGGGGCCACTCTTGTTCGCTTAGCCTGCTAGACCCTTTATCCAACTTTGATGAGCTAAAGCGTGAGAACGGGTAGTCCAAAAAATTTTTTATGAAGGATTAAATGTAGGATTAAATGCCCTCCAACTTTTATGAAGGATAGTTTTCGATATTGTAAGTCCTTTACGAGATATAGTCGAAAAATCGCAAAAATATATCTTTTAGGGTATATTATTACCCCCCACCACTTAAACACACCTTCGCCGAGGGGGAAAACCTAGAATAGTTATATTTTGCAACAAATGAAGCTATTGAAACAATAAAATCTCTTATAGGATTTAAATCCGATTTGAATTTTTTGTTGGTTTTATTATATTGACCTATTAAGACACGTTGTAAATTGAAATTGTTGATTGCCAAACAAAACCAACAATATACAACGAAACAATCAAAAACAGCTCGTACTGTCTAATTAAAAAACAAGTCGTAAATCCGTCAAAGGAATTAAGGCGCTTAAAAACAGAAGCTTAGCAAACGTAAATTACGTTTCGCGATACATCCACATTTACACACACATGCACATGCTTTGTATACACGTACACTGGCTACTGTGTTGGTTTGCTTTGGGAGGTCGTCCTTAAGCTATTCATATTGAATTTTCGTTTCAGTTTGTTATCTATGAAGATTGAAACGAAAATTATCAAGTAGAATAAAAAAAATAACGCTACACACTCAAAAGGCCCACACCAAGTTTTTCCCTTGTGTCGTGGATCCCTTGAGACATACATAGACAAACACGAACACCCATGACCCGAGAACAAACATCTGCTTTGTACACAAATATTTGCCCCGACTGTGATCTGAAAATGAAACTCAACCCTTATTTTATTCTAGAGAAATGTATAATTACCAAAAAACATTTGTAGTAAATAATTGTTTTACAACAAATGTTTTAACTACAAATGTTTTAAGCAGTGATATCCCAGTTGGTAATGAGCCATACAATGAGCCATCCGAAGGTCGCGGGTTCAAATCCTGGTGCGGGCCTATACCACTAAATTCGTCTTTTCGGATATATGTACGGATTTCTAATTATCACTTGCCCCACGGATTTCAAATTATCACTTGATGAAAAACATCGTGATGAAACCCGCCCGTCCAAGAAAATTCATTTTCGAAAGACGAGCGCTCCACCAACCCGCATTGGGCCAGCGTGGTGGACTATGGCCTAAATCCCCTTCGTGTTTTGAAGGGAGGCCCGTGCCCTTCGGTGGTGACGTATATGGGCTGGTAAGAATTGTTTTATCTATTTTATTCTAGAATGACATAACGAGTTTGAAGCCCGGAATATAGCCTTCTTAAATGTTAAGAAGAATCTGCTTACGCTCATAGAATGAGAAATGTGTAAGAATCAACGTGCATGGCATATTGGGTTCGCCCTTGACCGCAATCTATACAAAGGTGAGGATGCAGTCAAGGAGTTAGCAAGCTCACATAGAAGAAACTTACTAACTCGAAGGTGATATAATTTATAATGATGCTTGCTACAATTATTCAAACCTTTGAGATCTCGCGAAAATAAACACCGTGGTGTCATTTCTAACCAACACCGCACATGAGGGTTTTTCTGTATAATAGGCGATAGGTCGACCACTCTCACCATTACACAACTTATTTCATATGATAACCCTCACAATTTGTGTCAATTGTAGATTATGGACATGAGCGTATGTATGTATATTTGTCAATTGTGGATTATGGGTATAAGCGTATGTTTGTATATTCACATACATTGAATGAACATAAATCACGTAACACCACATACATTTTCACACACACAAGCAACTCCCGGCAACCTAGGTTATTAATTCGAGTAGGTACAAGCAGGAAACGATTTAATCCTACCCATTACCCGTCCATTAGCATTCCTACCCTGATAAACCCTCAGCACAGCAGTAATGGAAGCTGTTCTATTAGAATATCTGCTCCGTGAGAATTTTCTCATTTATTTTAATGCATTTCGCCACAGGGAAATGTGGATTTTCAGTTTTACAATGTTGAAGTTTACTGTTTGTCGCAAACTTGAAATGTGTCGCGAGAGTGGATGATTTTCTTGGTAAGTAAGAAGTGTTATTTATTTACATCTTTGTCCTCCTTACGTTTTTATTTACGAGTATCACTAGTTTTTTGCTATAGACTTCGTTCCCGCAGGAATTTTTTAAGTCACTTGCTGATAAGAGAGTTGTCCATTGGTAATTTTTTTATTCGTTATAAACACACGAAAATATAAATCTTACCTCTTTATAATATTTATTTATTTTTCGGGCTTTGCCTCAGGCTTCACAATGATCTAGGATTTGGTAGAACAGGTAATTATGGAGGAATTTTTGGTATCTGATCTCTGTTACCTTTGGATTTTGGCATACATAACTGAATAAATCGTTTTCCCCACGTTTTCCCGTTTCCTTCAATTTGTCCTAAATCTGAGGTCCTATGGTCTCATGCAGTGTGGTGGGCTCTGCAAACGGCCGTCTGGTTCGCGCGCACCCTCCTACCGACATCCGACGCCAAACAGCTTGCTGTGTTCCGTCAGTGTATGGGAGTACCAGTCCCTTTAATGACATTCTATGGGTTAACTCGCTCCATCGTCGACCTCATCTATGACCTTGGTCAAGATTGAGGTCAATTAACCTATCTCATAATAATAAAATAATGTATATTTTACCTTACTATAACAACATTAATAATTTTTGGGTAACTTATGCGCATAATTTACTCAACATCATGATGAAACCCGCACAATAGAGGCCTTGTGTTCAGATAACAGCGATTTTCGCATTACTGCTGTCGTCACAACAAATACGTAAAAACGTGACCCACTTACCAAAAAAGGAAAGAATTCAAAAGCCTTATTAAAATGCTTTTACACAACACAACGATAAATGAATACAGGGCCCGATTCTGTAACTTAAGCTGTGTGTCGATGGAATGGTCGCCATTTTATCCGTTCAGATGGCGAAATTGAAAACTATCCAAATTTCACACATCTAATGATGGCTGCTTCGACTGGTGGCGCCACCGCCAACTGAATTTTTTTGTCGTTAGGTAGTTTGCAACTTTACGTTCGGTTGGCGGTGGTGCTACTAATCGGGGTGGTTGTAGCAAATATATGAAAATTAAATAGTTCTCAATTTCGCCACCGGAACAAATAAAATGTCCTCCATTCCATCGACACACAACTTAAGATACAGAATCGGCACCCGGGGACCCCATTCGTAAGCAAATGTTGTTATTTTGAATTTTCCTGAATTAAATTATGTTTTCTTTGTAAAACGACTGACAAGACCTTGTGATACATTAAAAATGATGGTGATCTTGAAGCATGCTGCTTAAGTGGAAATTCGAAGTACGAGTACGTCGACGATGCCATGACAGAGAAATTGTCACTGTAAAGGATTCAATTCTCAGTTCTTTTTGACTTTATTGTGAATTATTATTGATTTGAAAACCCCTGTCTATATTTTTTATAATGACATTTCATTTTTACCATAGTAAAAAACGAAACTGTAGCCCACTAATTTGAGACGATTAATTGAGAGTCGCTGATTTTACAATACTCTATTTCGTGATATCCTTCAATGTTTTAAATTAAAGCTCTACTTAGATGAATGGATCGATATATCGATAAAAACTCGCCCATCACTATGCAATTTTCTATTCACCCTGTCGATCGTTTCGAGTCAAAACGACGACTCATCGGCTGCATTAGATAGCATATAGTGATGTACTTTATCGATATCTACCACAGAATGTAAAGCCAAATCGGGAGGAACATGTACATTCTGAAAACCCCATAAAATCTTTATATCGTTAGAGTTATTCTTTCACCTCCTAAAGTTCCAATATAATTAATTCTACGTTACGAGACGACCAACAGCGCCACCGCCAACCGAACGTAGAGTTGCAAACTACCTGTAACTGAAAATTCGGCGCCACCGCCAGTTAAAGCAGCCGTCATTAGATGTATGAAATTTGGATAGTTCTCAGTTTCGCCACCTGAACGGATAAAATGGCGACCATTCCATCGACACACAACTTAAGTTACAGAATCGGGGCCCTGTTCTGTTTGTATTGAATGAACTCTTTGTTAACAGTCAAATAAAGTTTGTATCTATTATGTGTAAAAAACTTATTAACCAAATACTTACATGGTGGAACCTATCCATAAATCGGCTAAAATCTCGAAAACGTCAAGCTAAAGAGTTTTCGTTATTTACCTACTTTAGCGCTACGCAATGTATGGCGAAATGTGGGTCCCCCGTGCCGCGCCGCTTTAAGAATTCGAGGTAAGTATATTGCCGGTTTTCGTGTTTTACGTTGTTGATTTTATTTATATTTTGCAAAATGTAGTTTTTTCTATTAAAACATTTGATTTTAAAGCAGAAGATAAATGTTCTTCAAGACTGGTGACTCCGACATTTTCGCAAATCAGCAACATCATCATCTTTGACTATTTCTAAGCTTCTACTCTTTTTATTTTGTGGTATGGATAGTGAATTGCGATATTTCAGCAGATTTTTATGGAAATACTTCCTTTATGGTATCTCTGTGATATGTTTGGCAGATGTAAAACGAATTTGATTTATTTTACGTTAGGTTTTGAACCAAGGTTTGTATTGATTTCTCTTGTATCAATTCTGAGAGGATTTTTAAAATATGGTTTTGGAAAGAGTAAAACTTAGGGTCTGCGCATACTTGTATTCCTCTGTGTGACTATAAATGAGCTAGAAATTGGATGTGAATCGGCTCATGAAACTACATAACTTTCCGCGTAGAACATGGGTCGAATTTTTTTTTTGATTAGGATTACTTTTAAAAGAATTTTTTTATTTTTCTCTCTCAAAATATAAATTTTAATTTTCACTAACTAATTTAAAGTCACCCAAAGTCTGTCATTGATTTTTAATTGTTTTATTAATTATTTTTTAGGAAGCCTATATCCCATTGCTAATAAGAGAGTGCATCATGATACTCAACAGGCTTGGCACAAACAACCAAGTCACCCTTGGTTGGGTGCCGGGTCACAGTGGTATCGCAGGTAATGAAGCGGCCGATTGCATGGCCAAAGCCGGCGCAGAGAGTGCAACCATGGGACCTGAACCCGTCTGTGGCATTCCTTCGTGCGCAATCAAGCTTGCAATTAGACACTGGGGGCATAGTGAAAGCAATAGACTTTGGGCTCAGACCCCGAGACAGGTGCAGGCTAAATCGCTCATCAAGGGCTTCGATGAGAAATCATCAAAGTCAGTGCGTTCAATGAACAAAGGCAACGTTAGAATCCTCACTAGGATTCTAACTGGCCACAACAAACTGAACAAACATCTGCACAACATGGGCCTCACTGAGACCAAGGTGTGTAGATTCTGTCATGAAGCTGACGAAACGTCTCTTCATGTAACCTGTGACTGAAGCGCACTGCACTGCAGCAGGAATCTGTCCTACCACGACTTAAAGGCTGTGCCCGCTAAGGACATAGCCAGATTCACGGTTGGCATAGGACTCCAGGATGTACTGTGATATAGAAGGGTACTGTTACAATAGATCTGTCAAGGTCGCAGTGAGACGGGGGCCTGCGTACAAGCTTGACCCCAACCCTTCGAACTTTTAAATAAGTATATCCCATTGCTAAGCACAGGCTTGCGCCTCTTTCTGTAGACTTCCCTTTACTTAATTTTATCCCTACTTCCCTACTTTATATTATAAATGCGAAAATAACTCTGTCTGTCTGTCTGTCTATATGTTACGCTTTCACGCCTAAACTTCTGATTTTGATGAAAATTGGTGCTGAGATAAACTACACCTTGTGAAAGGAGATAGGCTATATTTTATCCTGAACAAAATATAACCTGTAGTCTACGCGGACAGATCCGGAGGCGGAAAGCTAGTAAAAAAACTAAAAGATGCCTGAGGTTTCGTTCCCATGCGAATTTTGTAAATCCTTCCTCATAAGTTTCAATTTGAAGAGCTTGGGCTAGGTGTTGATAAAACAACAAGTGAGTCAAAACCAAGATTTTTATGTGTTAACACTAACTTTTTCCCGCGACTTCGCTCGCGCAAAGAAGTTTTTTTGTCACCCATTTCATTCTCTAAATCTTTGATTTTCGAGAAATTGCGAAACACGTGTCCGTTTATTTGCTTCAAGGTATATCCTCGCGAAGTTTTGAGTCCAAATGTCCAAAAAAATATTTTTTTGCATACAACCTTCGAACCCCCTTTTCGAAACTCATTCAGTTTCGAAAAATCCTTTCTTAGTGCTCCCCTAGACCTAATAAGAAACTTGATATCTCTAGACCTAGCGGTTTGGGCTGTACTTGAAATGTCAGTCAGTCAGTCACCAGTCGGTTTCTTCTTTTATTTATTTATTTATATTAATATTTAATTATCTGAAATAATAATAAAGTATTATATTTTAACGTCTGTTTTCATTTCTTCCACAGGTAATTGTTTGTTAACCACTTCCGAAGGATGTTACGATTCACGTCACAAAAATGTTATTGCTTGGTGAGTATTCAAAAATAATTGAAAAATATCGATAATACATATTTTCAATCCCCGCCAAAAAAGAGAGTTATGTAAGTTTGACGTGTGTATCTGTGTGTCTGTTTGTAGTATTGTAGCTCCTAAACGAATTGACCGATTAAGATGCAGTTTATTTTGTTTGAAAGCTGACAAAATGTAAATAGTTTTTAGCAATATTTGATCAAAGTTGGTTCAGCTGTTTAATAGTTATAAGCTATGAATGTCGGGGGTAATAGAGAATATATATTTTTTTGTTATTTTTGTTTCTTCTTCTTCTTATCGTGTAGGTATAGTCAAGTGTGTGGCGAACTTGGCTAACCCTGGTGTCAGAGTTTTCAAACCGCCAAAATGGCCTCTGACTTGGTTTTAACGACTGTAGTCAATCGAAAGCAGCCGGGACCGACAGCTTAACGTGCTCTTTGAAGCACGGAAACGCTCGTGATAAATTGCCACTTTGGTCAACCATCAAAGTCAAAGTCAAAGTCAAAAGTGTTTATTTCATTGAACATATAAAATGATACTTGAACACGTCAATATTATGAATTACATTAGCACTTTTGGCTTTGCGCCTATTCGCAAAGGTGCAGTCTTCCTCAGGAGAAGAATAGGCAAGAAACTCCGAGGGTCGCTCTTTTTAAGTCAATCATATAAATTTTCTTACTGTTAATTTTAATTGACTTAATATCTGAATAACTCTGGAGCTGAGCAATTTATTCCCATGGTTGCTTGTCTAACAGATAATCCGAAATTCTATAATAGCCCTTTTTACAAAGTTTTTGTTTAATTATCGTCTTAAATTTTTCTAAAGGTAGGTTTTGAATACACATGGGAATCTTATTGTAGAAGCGTATACATTGACCCATAAAAGAGTTTGTTACTTTGTAGAGACGGCTGTCTAGTATATCCAAGTTATGTTTGCTTCTAGTGTTTACATTGTGCCTATCACAATTTTTCTTAAACAATTGTTCATTTTTCTTTACATACAAAAGATTATTAAATATATACTGGGACGCAAATGTCAAAATATCTATTTCCTTAAATTTATTTCTAAGAGACATTCTAGGTCTCATTTGATAAATCGCGCGAACAGCCCTTTTCTGCAGGACAAATATCTTATTAATGTCGGCAGCATTACCCCACAGCAAAATGCCATATGACATTAGGCTGTGGAAGTAACTGAAATATACGGTTCTCGCGGTTTCTACGTCCGATAATTGACGGATTTTTTTAACCGCGTAAGCTGCTGAACTGAGTCTGTTCGCTAACTTATCAATATGAGGACCCCATTGAAGCTTTGTGTCAATAGTGATACCTAAGAATACAGTAGATTCTACAACTTCCAGTTTTTCATTTTTAACCTGAACATTGGTATTAAACTGTTTAACGTTAGGCAAGGTAAATTTAACACATTTGGTTTTTTTCTCGTTCAAGAGTAGGTTATTTGCAGTGAACCATTCAACTACCTTTGAGATCGCAATATTCACGTCGTCATAATTAGTGTCATATCTTTTCACTTTAAATAAAAGTGATGTGTCATCTGCAAATAATACAATCTCATGGGCCTCTTTAACAAGAAAAGGCAAATCATTAATGTACAGGAGAAACAAGAATGGTCCTAAAATTGAACCCTGCGGGACATACAGACTGTGGACCCAGGTGATCTAGTGCCGTTAACCTCAACCTTCTGGATCCTATTACACAAATAAGATTCCAGAAGCCTAAGTGCATTTCCTCTTATGCCATAGTGATGTAATTTTCTGATTAGAGTCTCATAGTGAACACAGTCAAAAGCCTTGGACAAATCACAGAAGACTCCAAGAGCATCATGTGAATCCTCCCAGGCCTCAAAAATGTGACGAATAAGTTCAACACCGGCATCGGTTGTTGAACGACCCCGTGTGAATCCAAATTGATTAATATTCATAAGTTTATTAGCATAGAAGTGAGTAGTTATTTGACTAAGGATAATTTTTTCAAAAATTTTGCTAAGTACTGGTAGTATTGAAATAGGTCTAAAGTTGGTGGGGTCAGATGTACTACCAGCTTTAAACAGAGGAATTACTTTACTATGTTTCATCAAATCAGGAAACACACCACCATCGACACAACTATTGAAAATAAACACTAAATGTGGAGCAATACAATCTATTATACAATTTATTACTTTTACTGAAAGACCATCAAGGTCCGCAGTCTTTTTCATGTTTAACATTTTAAAAGTTTTAAGAATGTCAACAATTCTTATGTGTGAAAAACTGAAATGAACCTTACTTTCGTCTACATTTTGCTTGAGTAGCGATTCAGCGAGAGCGGGAGATGAGCCAAGTGATTGAGTAGTGGAGACTGGAATGTCAGTGAAAAACCTTTCAAACTCTGTAGCAATAGCTACATCGGAAGTTAGGATTTTGTCATTAATATTGAGTTTAAAATCAAACTTGCGAGCCTTAACCCTTCCCGTCTCACTATTAATAATTTTCCAAGAAGTCTTAACGATATTACTACTATTTTTAATTTTGTTTCTAACAAACATAGCCTTCGCCGCTTTACATACACGCTTAAATGTTTTGGAATAAGCTCTAACATACTCAACAAAAGTTTCAGAATGGTTATATGCTTTCTCACCATAGAGATCATATAGCCTTTCCCTGCTTTTGTGAATTCCCACTGTCGCCCAATCACTAAACTTCAAGGAGTCATTAATTTTTAGCGTCTTGGATTTAAACACAATGTCATATTCTTGCTTAGATAAACTGAGTACAGAGTTATAAAGTTTGTTAGGATCATCACTCTCAAATCTTAGATCTGGTAGTTTGGTGATCATATTACTTCTGTAATTCTCAAGCCTTATGTCACTAATAGGCACATATTTGATACCTCTTTCTACAGCCTTTCCACGAAGCGCATCAAAGGAAACTAGTTGGCCCGAGTGATCCGATGGTAACTTGTGGATAACAGATTTTTCTGAGGGATCAAAATTTGTATATATGTTATCAAGACACGTTTTGGAAGTTGCGGTAATTCGTGTAGGCTCTAGAAATAGATTGCGCAAATTATAACACTTAAACAAGGATATGATTCTTTTACTAAGAGAACTATTTTCCAATAAGTCGACGTTAAAGTCTCCACAAACTACAATGTTTTTATTATTATTACTAATTTTGAATAGTGCTTCCTCCATGATTTTTTCAAAGGATTCATATGATGATTTGGGCGGTCTGTATACGCATAATACAATAAGCTGCTCAAGCTCTATACAGGCTAATTCAGTAGTGCGCTCAACAGACAAGCTTACTATGTCATTACGTTCTTTAAACTTTAAATTGTTACGAGCAAATATAGCGGAACCTCCTCGTATGGCTTTACTTCTGCTGAATGCAATAGCAACTTGGTGATTATTGAAGCCAAATATTAACTGATGACTACGCAACCAGTGCTCGGTAATACATAAAATATCAACTTTATAACAGGTTCCCGACCTCTGTGTACGTTGCTTAACCTCACTGATCGGCAGAGTTCATCGAGCGCCACTGGGCTACGAGCGCTTAATTTTTGAAGTATTTTGTTCTTTCCATGAAACTAAACACTTGGAACCTGTAAGAAATTTTAATTCTTGTTAAATATAAATTTTTGAACTATTCAAATATAAAAAAAATTGGACATAGCTATGCAGCTAGCATAGCTATAGCTAGCAGCTGCTGAATCAGAAAGTATAAAGAAAATAGTAACTGAGGAAAAAAACAGCAATTTCAAAGGTGTTTAAAATCCGATATTATTTTGAATACGTCTTCCATGCTGGACTGGGAGTCAAAGAAAAACTTAGAATGTGCCAGCTGCCTACTCTTCCCAGATGTACATTAAAATCTGTAAGTGGGATACGAGGGTTTTGCTGCATAATGGCTCACCACCTCTCACCATTATACAACTTGTTCTATCTGATAACCCTCACAATTTGTGTCAAACGTGGCATCAAGAAGTTCGCTGGAACCTCTAATGCTCTGCCTACCCCGTTAGGGATTATAGGCGTGAGAGTATGTATGTATGTACTTATTCACGCGAACATAACTAGCTATCAACTAAATCTTCCGCCGTGTCTGAAATGGCCTGAAGTCCTTTTTAAATCTGAAGAAATATGGCTAACGGAAGTCGTCAGATCTTGGCTCAACCACACCGGATGTGACGCCAACTTGAAAAGGCGGCAGTTTTGGTGACCGATGTGCTCAGATGATAATTTATTATTAAACGTAGTTATTATCCTTATTTTTAACCCTGGAAAAATGAGAGGGATGTTTTAAGTTTGACGTGTGTTCTGTGTTCGATGTGGTTTGTTTTTGTTTAAAAGCTAACGTAGTCAAAATGAAGTTATTATATTCTCTTTTTAATCAAAATCGGTTAATTATTTTAAGAATTATAAGCCTATTCGTCGGGGATGATACAACGATCGGTCATCGGTGATCGGTTGAGCATAACACCACCACATCTCTTTCCGTGGGTGTCGTAAGAGGCGACTAAGGAAACACAAATGAGACCTGCCTCCCAGTAATCTATCCCAGGCAACGACACTTCATTTATTTCTGAATCTGAGGTGTCGTCCTATGGTCTAATTCGGTGTGGTAGGCTCTGTAAAGGGCCGTCTGGTTCGCGACCACCCTCCTACCGAAGTCCGACGCCAAACGGCTTGCTGTGTTCCATCAGTGCGTGGGAGTACCAGTGCCTTTATAGGCATTTTCTGGATTAACTCGCTCTATCGTTGACGTCATCTTTGACCTTTGTGGTCAAGATTGAGGTCAAGAGTTAACCCATCATTTAATAAAAATAATAAAAATAAAAACATTTTAATTTAAGAGTTACGAAATAAGTTTATTTAAAATCATACAGATGCTGCATGGTCATTATTTCACAATATTACACATAAATTAACAGAATATGGTACGCCTCACATAGCTAACAGAGTAAATAATAATCTTCTATCTATTTATATAATAATTTTCCACGTTAAAAACGTATGAGTCACCGACTTCAATCCCAACAACAATTCGTACAAAGTAGATAACTAGTTGCAGACTACAAGATAACCACAAACGAAAATGTCACTCGTTTATTTAGGTTTGCTGTATTTTTTTCTGTTTTTGTTGATTTTATAAAGCTAGTTACTTATAAAGTATGTTTTGTATAAATGGTAGTAAAATAAAATAAATAAACGAATAATAGCGGTGATAGCCCAGTTGGTAATGAGCCCGACTTGTAATCCGAAGGTCGTGGATTCAAATCCTGGTGCGGGCCTGTACCACTAAATTCGTCTTTCGGATTTATGTATAGATTTCTAATTATCACTTGCTCAACGGTGAAGAAAAACATCGTGATGAAACCCGCCCGTCCAAGAAAGTTTTCGAAAGACCAACCCGCATTGGGCCAGCGTGGTGGACTATGGCTTGAATCCCCTTCCTGTTTCGAAGGGAGACGCGTGTCCCTCGGTGGGGACGTATATGGGCTGGTAAAAAAAAAGAATAATACACTGAAAGGCCCACACTCAGGGTTTCTCCTTGTCCCTTGGAACACACACAAAAACAGACACGAACATCCATGACCCGAGAACTAACTTTTGCTTTTATACAAATGTTTACCCTGATCGGACATCGAACCTAGTACCCGTCGATCAAGAGACAGTATCACTTCCAGTACCCAGTATCATTTGATTAAACCGGCCTTTATTATAATTCTCAATACAACACGTAATAAGAAGTATGTTTTCTTTTTTTTTGAAGTGAAAACTTCTTTAGCGGCGTTGAGCACTTTTAGTATGGGGAAAAAATGTTGAACTCGCGTCAGATGTCACGTGACCGTGATCGTCAGATGTGATCGAAAATGCGTAGAATAGGGTTGCCACCTTTTTTGAAGTGAAAACTTCTTTAGCAGCGTTCGTTGTGTACTTTGAAGTATGGGTGGAAACCCGGACGGATGGCAGCCCTATGGTAAAATTATCTCAGTGACAGATGTCAACGACGTCAACGATTATTCGCACATAGTGCGCAAATACCGATAGACTATTTTACTGAATTGAAAGTAGACAGTTTGGTCTAGTGGAAAAGTTGCCAGATTGTAAGCATCAGGTCGAGGGTTCGAATCCTGAGAGAATAACGGACTCTTTTTTTTTCCATATTAATGCACAACGTTAATGTTCAAGTTTTCACTTCTGCCGGCACTCCTGGAGGGCAACCCGTTGTTTTTTTTGTCCATCTCTTACGACAGAAGGAAGAAACGGGATAGTAAGAGAGCAGACGAGTAAAATTTCAAGCAATCTTTACCACGCAAACGAATTTACAAGCGGAAACCTAAGTAGGTATTTATTTAAAACTTTAAATTGAAATGAAACCAACCCCACACAAACTTGAAAGGGAGCTGGGCCGAATCGACCCCTAAAATTCACACTACTAACCCAATTGTGCCGAAGCTCCCCAATCAATCAGTTCCAAATTCAATTATAGAACTGATCATTATTCCAAGATAGAGGGCGCCTCCGGAAATGAGTTCCGTGTTGATGAAATATAAACTTTGACTTGAATGGATAAAGCTTTAAGACCCGTATTACAGAAGAAGACTTAAGTCTTGATCTGTACTTAAGTAAGTATCGCAATTTACGCAATAAAACCACATCGAAACAGTCGGTTGCAGGCTCGCTAAATCGGCAAAGACTACGCGTAACGTAGGTCCAAAAATTTATAATAAGTTACCAGACGAAATTAAGGTCTCCGAATATTTTGTGACTAAAATAAAAAAATCTATAAGCGACCAGGCATTTTATGACGTCGAAGAATTTTTAAAGAAATATAAGAAAACTATTTAAACTTTTAAAATTATTATAATCTAATTTAAATTTTATAAAGAAAAATGTAAATTTAGTACATAATATGTACTATTTAAATTTTTATAAATAATGACATGTAATTTTTACTAAATTACAATAAATGAGTATTGATTGTCTCTTTCTCTTACTATCTTAATAACAAAGACGACTGTTTCTTAAGCATAGATCAGAGTCTGAGTCGCGTTCTGTAATACGGACCTTAGGCCGTTAGGAATGTTTTAGGTCCATATTACACAATACGCGACTCATACTCTGATCTATACTGAACTAGCAGTCGTCTTCATCATTTTCATAGTGAGAGAAAGAGACAATCAATACAGTCTCGCAAAAAAGAGTAGAAATTAAAAAGTGGCAACACTGTAGTGTCGTCCCGTTTTTCTTAGATTGATTTGAAAGGGACGACGCTACAGTGTTGCCACTTTTTAATTTCTACTCTTTTTTGCCAGACTGTACTTAAGTATAGATCAAGAGTTTAGTCTCCTTCTGTAATACGGACCTAAGAGAGAGGTAAGGCGACGAGTTTCATATTCTGATTTCATATCATCCCTATTTTAATTTGACTAATCTTCTTCTTTTGCTTATCATGTAGGTATAGTCAACTGTGTGGCAAACTTGACTCACCCTGTTGTCAGAGTTTTCAAACCACACAATGGCCTCTGACTTGGTTTTAACGACTGTATAGTCAATCGGGGACCGACAGCTTAACGTGCCCTTCGAAGCACAAAAACGCTCTTGATAAATTACCACTTTGGTCACCTTTCAGGTTTCCTGCCTCTATGTGCATTGCTTAACCTCACTGATCGGCTGAGATCAGCGAACGCTACTGGGCTACGAGAGCTTTTTTATATGACTCGCGTTCTGTAATACGGACCTTATAGGTATGTTTTAAGTCCGTTTTACACAAAACGCAAGTCAGAATTTGATCTATACTGAACTAGCAGTCGTCTTCATCATTTTGATAGTGAGAGATAGAGACAATCAATACTTAAGTAAAGATCAAAAGTTTAGTCTCCTTCTGTAATACGTACCTAAGAGAGAGCCAAGGCAATGAGTTTTATATTCTGATTTCATATCTCCCTATTTTAATTTGACTAATCTTCTTCTTTTGCTTATCATGTAGATATAGTCAACTGTGTGGCAAACTTGACTCACCCTGTTGTCAGAGTTTTCAAACCACACAATGGCCTCTGACTTGGTTTTAACGACTGTATAGTCAATCGGGGACCGACAGCTTAACGTGCCCTCCGAAGCACAAAAACGCTCTTGATAAATTACCACTTTGGTCACCCTTCAGGTTCCCTGCCTCTGTGTGCGTTGCTTAACCGATAGGCTGAGATCAGCAAGCGCCACTGGGCTATGAGAGCTTTTTTATTATATGACTAATTTACTAACCGTAATTGTACACAAACAATTTTAGGAAAATTATCTGACTACTACTAATTTTAGGACAAAATATGACCACTACTAATGACTTCTCATGAATGTTATTTACTGTCACCTTCATTAAACACCATGGACTGCAAAAAAGTAATTGAGTATTGAAAGAAAAATATTCGGCGCGAATTGGACTTGAATTTACGACCCCAGGATCAGATCTCCTGGTGCTCTAACCAACTTAGCTACCTATTCTACTGAGAGATTTAATCCTGGAGTCGTTGGTTCAGGTCCCACTTGCGTCGAATAAATTTATTTTTCCAACAAAGTTCAAACTTTACATTTCTAATTTAGTTTTTTTAGCCAACACGCACGTCGTTGTGTGCTTTGTAAGGGGATGAGCGCCGCTTGACTTGAAGGCACGATGGCTTAGTTGGTTAGAGCACCAAGAGATCTAATCCTGGGGTCGTGGGTTCAAGTCCCATTCGCGCCGAACATTTTTCTTTCCCCAAAATTGTTTCTATACATTTCTTTTGTTAATCTTGTTTCCCTTATTATTTACAATACAATAATATATTCTTTATTGCACACATAGGATTACAGAATATGTTTATACATCGAATTTGAAATAATGTATACAAATAGGCGGCCTTATTGCTTAGCAGCAATTTCTTCCAGGCAACCTTATGGTATAGGAGTTATAGATTGAAATGCGGGAAAGGCGCAAATATTAATTAAATAATAATTATAAATCAGTTGACTTTTTATGCACTAAAAATATATCACAAATATATATTTATATATTTATTAATATATATATATATATATATATATTATATAAACTTAAACATATTTGTACATGACAGCACCACCGCAATATTCAGTCAAAGACAGAGATCTCGTCAGAAAAATAAATACAAATCTTGATTTTGAAACTTACATAACGTGAAAGATCCTTTTAATTTCAAGCTTCTACAGATTCGGCTTAACGACTATGGCCTGATAACCCGGCTTCAGCCGGCTCTATGAGCCGTGAAATCACCAGAAATACGGTTAGGAGGTCGTTTATAGAATGACTACGCTTATGTAAGTGCCTTATGCTTAACTAGGAAACGTCTGCGACTTCGTATCCTTAAGTATTTTTCTGGTATTTTTTTTGATATATTTAGCATCCTTCCCTGTAAATTCTTTCTTGCTGGACTGGGAGTTAAAAAAAACATAGATGTGTCAGCTGCCTACTCTTCCCTAGGCAATCCAGGTATACTGTAAAAGTCGGTAAGTGGGATAAATAAAATAAAAATAAAAAATAAAATATCTTTATTCCACTTTAAACAATTTAAAAGTAAGCGAGTCGCTAGTGTCTCCTCTTCGCCACCTCTTCGTGAGACCACGTATTCTATTCTATTCTTAATTTTAAATCTAAAGGTACTATCACAAATTAACACAAAATAAAAATATATATCATAATGTTAGTAAAAGTTGATAGAGAGTGTAAGTGTGTGTGAATTTGTGTGTGTGTGTGTTACGAGTGTTTATTAATGTAAGTATCTTATATATTCATATATTATCTGAGGTGGAAGAGCCGCTGAAAGGCCAGCCCTAAGACTATGTGTTGGGATCAGAGTAATAGTAAAATGAAATCTACTAGCCTTTCAACAGCTCCTCCAGATCATCAAATGATTTAGGTTTAAGACATGTTGAAATACATTTCTTACATTCATATGCATTTTTAGTGTAAATACATATATCTCTGCGAGGATTTGCTTTATTGTGGGCGAAAGGCTGACAACCTCTCACCACTTAAATCATATTTCATCTAACAACTCTCTGAAATTATGTCTAACGTGGCATCAAGTGGTTTTGTAACCATTGATGCTCGGCCTACCCCGATAGGGATAAGAGGCGTGAGCGTATTTATGTATGTATGTTCCCTGTGAATGTCTTAAAACCGAATAGAATGGAAATTTCTATACCGACAAGAGCGCGGCTATTAAGATTAAGAAGAAGCATCCTTCATAAATACATACTGTAGGGGGACTTTTAGGGGCGTATGTATGTATGTATGTATTTATTCTTTATTGTACATGAGCATAAGTTACACAATACACATTATAAGAAAAAAAAACAGTACAAAGGCGGACTTATCCCACAAGGGGATTTCTTCCAGTCAACCCAATGAGTGTTTGAGAGGAAGGAGTAGTCGGCAGGTAGCATTAAATGTACAAAAATAGTACAATATAATATATTAATATACAAATAATATAGTAAATTAAACATGTACATATATAATACATAAATATATAACATAAGTATATACCTCGTATATATAATAAATAAACAACAAGATGCGAGAAAATACAATGTTAGCTAAGAGCTTCAGCATCGAAACCAAAGTGCTTTTTGAGCCTCAATTTAAAACTTTCGACTGAAGGTGACTTACGGACAGATACTGGTATGCTATTCCAGAGCCTCGCCGCGTGCACTGTAAAAGACCTGTTGTATGTACGTGTAGAGTTTGGCGGGATAGTGAGAGCAAGGTTAAAACCAGATCGCAGACGCTCACCACTGATTTCAGACCTATGTTGGAATCTTTCCCGCAGATACACTGGCGAACAGGGAGAATTAAGGATTTTGAAGAGCAAGGAAAGTATATGGGACTCTCTGTGCTTGCGGATGGGTAGCCATTTCCGCTTAGCACGGAACTTCGATACGTGGTCAAATTTTCGTAGACCGAAAGCAAAGCGGATGCACACATTCTGGAGTCGTTCCAGTTTGTTGACTAATTCCTCGGTATGCATTTGAAACGTATAATAACTATCGAGAAAGCGAGAGGAATATACAAGAGACAAATATATTAAATTAGTTACCGACACGAATGAAATTGCTAGTTTGACAATTTATCAGCCAATGAAAAGCTGCCATACTTATATCATTCATTTTCAACATCCACTTTTGCTATTGCTTTCAATATCACTATCGCATTGAACTATCGCAATCACTATCAATATCTCTATCGCAGTAAGAGAATAAGTCTCCTGGTTTTACTTAAAGAAACGCGACATACATGAATGCTTATTTATTTAAACACGGAATCTACGCGGTATGGAACACATTTAACACACTTGAAAGTCCACCCATGATTGACGCTTGACCCCGAGTTGCTGTCGCCGTTTCTTTTATTTTTCCAGAACATCATAATTCAATTTTGAATTCAAATCAATACTTGCTGACAGCAAACTTCGATCAGCCAGCAACGTATGTGGTATGCAGTCCCATTACGGCAAATACTGCATATCACAATACTGAACTGCATTCTAGAACTGGCATAGCTGATTTAGGAGAAACTTTGATTTGATTAAATCTATTCATACTTTATTGTACACAAACATTTTACAAAATTTTTACAGAGAACAGGATACACAATGGAGAGCTTAACTCAAAGTGAGTTCTCTTCCAGCTAACCTCTTAAGTGAGAGAGAAATAGTATTGGAGCGGGCAAAAGTGTACAAACACGGGGAACAATAATACTGACACGATAATATAATACCTTATTGGAATATACATCTATACTTCTATACTAATATTATAAAGAGGAAAGATTTGATTGTTTGTTTGTTTGTTTGTTTGTTTGTTTGTTTGCATTGAATAGGCTCCGAAACTACTGGACCGATTTGAAAAATTCTTTCACCATTAGAAAGCCACATTATCCCCGATGGACATAGGCTATATTATATTTTCAAAAAAATTAGGGATCCTTACTGAAACTCAAATAATGTAACCCAAGGTGTAAAAAATTACCTAAAATATTCTTTACATTGCGTGCGCTGCGTAAACTATTGACGATAAAATAAAATAATGTACTACGACTTTGCAGAACACATAAATATTTACAAAAATTGTCGCGACAGCATATGTCTAACTATTATAGTTATGCCACAATATGTGTTCTTTTATTTTTTTAAATTAATTGCAATGCCGCCCGCTATAAAATGCTCTTTATTTGTATCTTGGTATTAATCCTTATCAAAATAAATTACTTCATATTCAAGACTGCTTCAATATCTTTATACAACTTTTTGAATTATGCAATTTGGACATTCCATTCAAAAACATATCAAGAGTTTATAAATGTATAAAATTTTTTGCTAGCTGAGCAGGATATATAAATGTGAGTTTATAAATCCTGCTCAGTTAGCTAGCTGGCAGCACCTTATGCGATGTAGGCGTTATGCGATGGGGTACGGGCCGTACGGGCGGGGAGTCAGTTTCAATAAATGAAGAAAAACTTCAGAAAGTTTAATAATATGTTATAAAATCAATCAATATCTATAGTTGTGTATGCTGTATTACAGCAATGCAGACTGCTTTTCCAGTCTCGGTGGACATTCCCTCTACTGGTAATTTAGGTCCGTATTACCTAAATTACCAAGCTTGAGTTATACTTAAGTACTGATTGTCTCTTTCTTTCACTATCAAAATGACAAAGACGACTGCTGCTTAAGTATAGATCAGTCTGAGTCGTGTTCTATAATACGGACCTTAGATGCACATTGCATAAGTGCTCAGTTCATTTCAAGCAATTAGAATACCCTCTTCGTATATGATAAATACTTCAATAAGGCTACCTATATGCTATTTTAGGTTTCAAACATTTATTTATGCATAGCTTAATTGAAAGACTTAAATTTAATATCTTAGATAATAAGCATAGCCAAATACAGATTACTCTGGGTTAGCAAATATTCGTCTGTTTAAAGGTGTTTTTATCTATGTAACAAACATTATTATTCTATTCAGCTTACTTCTTTAGTAAGTAAGTAATTCAAATCAAAAAGTTGTATTTTTACAGCATCATTGTATTCTATGTACCTATTCCTTTCTGCAGCTTTCTATGTAATACCTATCAATGTCAAGTATATAAGATCTCAACTTTTATTTGTTTAGTTAAGAATCATCAAAATGGCGATGAACTTTACAGCACTAAGAAAGGATTTTTCTAAATTTTTCCCCTAAGGGGGTGAAATGGGGGTTGAAAGTTTGTATAGAGAAAACAATTTTTTTGCAAATTTTGACTCAAAACTTCGTCAAGATTTATCTCGAAGCAAATAAACGGACACGTGTTTCGCTATTTTTCAAAAATCATCCCCTAAAGGGTCAATAATGAAACGGGTGACTAAAAGAGTTCTTTGCGCGAGCGAAGCCGCGGGGAAAAGCTAGTAGTCAAATAACATAAGCAAATTAATTAAATAAATATCTTACTTACCATACTTATATACTCATATATTATATATGAACACGTCCAATGATCGACTCGCCTGGATCGTAAGCGGCAGTAAATTCCACAAACGAACAGAGTGTACCGTGAAGGAACCCCCATAACGGGATCTATATCTTTTTTTTATTTTTTTTAAAGTAATGGCAACCGGTCGAGCATAACGTGCAACCATTACTACCAGTGTCAAGTCCGAAAAAAACAAACTGAAAAAATTTGACCAGTTTTGACATTTGACGTGTATAATAGAGATAAGCCTAACCGATGCAGCGTAAAACGTTCAATCGCGCTTAAGCTAAAATCGAGACTCTAAAAACTGCTAAAAGTCTCCCTTAATTGCTTAAAATTAAGCATAAACTATGTTATTTTGTGAATCAATTATAAAATTTACAAACCGGCTTGTTCAAAGCAGATACCTAATAATTAGAAAACCGTCGGATTTGGCTTAGAGGCCAAAGCCGGATCACTTGGCGCTTAGAGCGGGAAACAAAGATGTTCTGACTCGTATACAGGGAGGCTTTTCCACAAATCTATAAGGTTTGTATGTAATAATAGTACCTAATAAAAATTGTACATGTGTGCATGCACCTAATTCCTAAATTTTCTGTGCCCTTGCAGGTTTTCGCATTACACACATTTTATGTTTAAGACCTTACCTCCTATGTGATGTGAAAAGGCAAATAAAGTATTGATTATTGATTTTTGTACATATGGATGTATGGATGTTTGTTCCTCTTTCACGCTCAAACGGCTGGACAAATTTTTATAAAATTTGGTAAGGAGGTAGCTGACACCCCAGCCAGCACAAACTTTCTGAGTAAGTTTTGTATAACAGCAGTCATAGAAACGAACTTCTTAATAAGATTACCGTAATTAGCTGGTTAAGCGCTTACTCAGACGTTATCCAAGCAATTTGGGCACAAAATCATATTGCTAATAGCTGGATAATAGCAACGTAACAGATGAATAAGTTTTGAATAATTGCACGACAAGGTGAGTATCTTCTGAATAAAAGCATTTCGTTATTTTATACAAATATTACAGCCCTGTTAGCCAGATGAAGAATGAATGATGAATGAACTTAGTGCTGAAGTCCTTCAAAGGTCAGTTATTCAGAGGATACACAGCGTTTAGCGTATTTCATAACTTTTTATCAAGAAGTTAGGTTTCATATTAATATTAAATTGACAAATCCGAAACGTCGTGTTATTGTAATGACGTGAAAGCTAAACGGCCATAATTGTTCCTATCTGTAACTAAATAAATAATTTTACCCTAACTTTATGCTTAAAGAAAGAAATTGTAGGTGCGCATGCAACTTTACCGTGAATTTATACATACATTTCGTGTAAAATTTTCACGCGCCGCCCTGATAACCGAGTTTTTGAGATAATAAACAACATTTCATCGATTGTTTTGTTTTTGCTACTGAAATACTTTTTATGTTTTATGCAATTTAAGGGTTCAAAAATAACATTGCAATACTTTTACAAGAATATTATACTGATTTCGTTATTAAAATTGAGTATTTGTGTATAAAATTCTACAAAATTATAATAGGTTATGTTATTCATTATGGCGACGCTCATTCTGAATTAAATACCCTGCTTGCACAGCTACTCGTCTTATGTCTGCATAACAGACCTTATGTGTCCACTTATTCAGCTATATTCCGGTTAAAAGTGGTCTGCGCACAACATATTTTGGATAAGTTTTCTATAATCACACACATTCGTACCGTTAATCAAATAATTGGGATTCAGTGTACATTAATCTGACTAAAGTTCCAGAACAGTTCTTCTAGCTTAATAAATGTCTACTTTTCGTAAATATCCAGCAAACTTCTGTATAAGAGTCTGTTACGATTGATTTTACCAAAGTTAGCTGTACTAGAGGGTAATTTCATACTTAAAGAGGAATAAAGTAGTTATAACAGCTGTCTTAATTTCTGATAAGTGGCTACATTCTTCATAACAGAAATAACACCCTACTTTATACAGCAGCTGAATTTCTGTCAAGATGTGGTCTGTAATACAGCTAAAAGAGAACAGAACCTCTATTATCCAGTATCATGCTTGATAATTGAATTTTATACCTGTATTATACAAAAGGTTAGACAAACTCTTGAGTAACAAGTCTGTTCATGATAATTATTCAGCTTTTAGAAATAAAATCGGCACTTTACAAAACTAACTCAGCTAATAGCAAGATTATAGCAAAAAAAAAAGTTTATACAGCACTTTGCAATACACACAGCTTCTATACAAAAATAATAAAGCTTAACCTCATATAAAGTTACATTGTTGACCAGTTATCTGACTTGTGTGCTGCCTGGGCAGTTCTTCTAGCTTAATAAATGTCTACTTTTCGTAAATATCCAGCAAACTTCTGTATAAGAGTCTGTTACGATTGATTTTACCAAAGTTAGCTGTACTAGAGGGTAATTTCATACTTAAAGAGGAATAAAGTAGTTATAACAGCTGTCTTAATTTCTGATAAGTGGCTACATTCTTCATAACAGAAATAACACCCTACTTTATACAGCAGCTGAATTTCTGTCAAGATGTGGTCTGTAATACAGCTAAAAGAGAACAGAACCTCTATTATCCAGTATCATGCTTGATAATTGAATTTTATACCTGTATTATACAAAAGGTTAGACAAACTCTTGAGTAACAAGTCTGTTCATGATAATTATTCAGCTTTTAGAAATAAAATCGGCACTTTACAAAACTAACTCAGCTAATAGCAAGATTATAGCAAAAAAAAAAGTTTATACAGCACTTTGCAATACACACAGCTTCTATACAAAAATAATAAAGCTTAACCTCATATAAAGTTACATTGTTGACCAGTTATCTGACTTGTGTGCTGCCTGGGACCCTGGATGCTGCATAATTTTTCCAAATTCCCACAAGAACGAAGCGAAAGTAGAAAAGCTAGTACTATAATATCTGCGCTCCCGTTAATCTGTAAATTAAATAAAACAGCATTGAGGCAGAGTAGCTCTATGGAATTATGAAACAAAAATTAATTTAAGCGATATTCAATGTCATAAATAAAAACAAGTTGTTAAGACAAAAACGCATTTAAAAGATACCGCCGTTTTAGCCTAAATTATAATTTCTAAAAGTAGAAATGGACAGAATGGCCTCTAATTTCAACATTCCAAGTGTTTCACTTGGGAGGCGTTCACAATTTAGTTACCAAGTTTCGTTTAAGTTTCGCCAAGTTTGTTCAACTAAGTCTCTATTGAAAACAGCGGTGCAAACTTTAATTTGGATTATACAATTTGTCTAATACTTTAAACGTTGTGTTACGCAGATTAAACTTTGTTTATTTATTCGTTTTTTTTACACTAGCTGTGAAAAAATAGAATATAAATAATATATTGCTTCTACGCCATACAACACTAAGTTATTTTGAACAGCGTATTCTAAACACCTTAATAGCATATCACTAGTTTGAAAGATATGTTTTTTAGTTAATCTATGTCCATACAGCCATGCCTAGAATGTATTTTTTCTGAATGAGCTTCTCCCATTCTCCGTAAACCGATAGTGTTTTGTTCACGGAGAACTATGGCGGCGAGAAGCACTACCACGGGATCTTTGTCGAAACCAAATGAAGCGGATACACTGTATCCACTTGAATTATTTTATCACCACACTGTTTTTTACCCCCTAAAAAAAGAGGCGTGTTGTAAGTTTGACGTGTGTATCTGTGTGTCTATCTATGACATCGTAGCTCCTTAACGAATGCTAACACAAACATAATTGATGTAAGCTAAAAACAGCTATATTTGATAAAAATTGGTTAAAAAAAGTGATAATTTTTAGGGTTCCGTATCCAAAGGGAAAAAACGGGACCCTATTACTACGGCTCCGCTGTCCTTCCGTCTGTCTGTCTGTCACCAGGCTTTATGAAATGAACCGTGATTGTTACACATTTCAAATTTTCGCAGATAATGTATTTCTATGTGTCCTATAACAACAAATACTAAAAACCATAAAAAAAAAAATGTTTAAGGGGGCTCCCATACAAAAAACGTGATTTTTTTGCTCGTTTTTATAGAAAGTCTATCCGAGGCTGTATCTCATGAACCGTGATAGTTAAACAGTTGAAATTTTCACAAATGATGTATTTCGGTTACTGCTATAACAACAATTACTAAAAAGTAGAATAAATATTTCAGAGGGCTCTCATACAACAAACGTGATTTTTTTGCCATTTTTATAGAGATAGTGGTTTTTGTAGAGTCCGACTCGCACTTGGCTGGTTTTATAGGTAATGGTACGGAACCTTTCGTGCGTGAGTCCGACTCGCACTTGCCCATTTTTTATTTTATTTTAGAGTATCAGTCACAAGTAGTTCAATGCACAATGTGCTATCACTTTTTTACCAGCCCATATACGTATACGTCCCCACCGAGAGGCACCGAGAGGCACGGGATTTCGAAACACAAAGGGGATTTAGGCCATAGTCCACCACGCTGGCCTAATGCGGTTTGGTGTACTGCTCGTCTTTAAAAAATAATTTCCTTTGACGGGCTGGTTTCATCACGATGTTTTCCTTCACCATTGAGCAAGTGATAGTGATAGTGTGTACTATCACTTACACGTTAAATAACTATTTAATGTAGAAAAGAAAAATTCAATTTGCACAGCAACCACCCACGTCGAGACCAAGATAAATTTAAATTTAAATCAAGCTTTGATCAAAATGTAGACAATAAACATCGCGATGAATTTTCATTTTCAATGCCACAAACATTGATTAAAGTCTCAAGAAAAAACATTAAAAGAAACGTTTGTTCATTAAAGAATAATTCAAAAACCTAGCAGTTTCAGTTTCACTTGGCACGAATACCTTTTGTAGACCGATTGAATCGTACCGATCCCCTATTTTGTTTCAGTTCAGACGTTTTTTTCGTTGTTTCGTTTCTTTCGTTCATTTGCTAGAGAGCTTGAATTTTTTAAAGAATCATTTTCTTTTACTAGCTTTTTTCTCGTGAATTCATCAAACTGATGAATAACATCTTAGATTAAACTATCAAGTAAACTCCTAGGATTATTTATTTTTATCTATAACAGTCCTGTATAAGTAAAATAATGATATACTAAATATTTTTAACATTTGTTACCTTGGCTAAAATTAAAAAAAATATATCGCTCCGAAATTCGATTTTTCATAACTTTTAAACGGGTAAACCAATTTTGATCAAATATAGCTAAGAATCATTTCGATTACGTCAGATATTAAACAAAAAAAAACGTATTGAAGTTAGTTCATATAAAAAGTCTTTATTGTATAGGATATTCAGGATGCCACTTGAAACAGTTCAAGATTACATAAAATATATACAAATTTATGTGCTACGTTACCACAGACAGACACACACATACACACGTCAAACTTAACACCCCTCTATTTTATTGGGGATTAAAAATGTTTTGACCAAAAAAACATAACCAACCAAAAAGGAATCCACCGGACATGAGGACCTTTTAAAGGCTTGTTTCCTCAGAGTAGTGACCTAAAAAGTGATCATTATTCTAACCATAGATAACAAAGCTTGTGTGTCAGATATCGCGACAGGAGGTTCGTGAGTGACGCTTGGCGGTGTCAAGTGTCGGCTCGGCTCATTAGGACTAGTGGAGGTGCGGCCTTTAGTTTTAAACCTAAACTTTTTTAGGTCAGTATAGTTCCTTCCATACTGGACTGAAAGTGAAAGAAAAACTTAGAATGGGCCAGCTACCTACTCTTCCCTGGATGGCTATTCCACTAAAGAAGTTAGGTAAACCAAATAGTTATCTCGGTCACTAGCAACCACGTAATCATTTCTTTAATTTTTTGTGTTTCGGCTCTATTTAAATTTAAATTTTCTGTTTCTGCATATTTACATACCTTCATCTACTGCACCTTCACACCTCATTACACTCACACAGACACTTAACACTTGAATTAGGCCCTAGATTTGTAGTCTTAACATAATATAGTATTAACTCTGTCCCTCGCATCTCACTTGGGCGAGGGCTGAAAATCAGTGTTGCCAGCCTGATAATCAGTCTGGCATTAGTCGCTGAGCCCACTGCGGCAGACATATGCAAGCTTAAACTTGTATAATAGGATAAGAATATTTTGAACTTTTTTTAATGTATGTGTGTGCTGTTCTGAAGAAATAAACGTATTATTATTATTATTAATCGATGATGTCTCACAATGGCATTGGAATGACAACTATTACCATTTTATACGTTATTATGGTGGCGAAATTGATCTATCCAAATTTCATACATCTGATGCGGATGCTTTGACCGATGGCGCCACTGCCAACTGAATGTTCAGTTGCAGGTAGTTTACAACTTTACGTTCGGTTGGCGGTAGCGCTGTTGGTCGGGGTGGTTGTCAGCAAGTATATGAAAGTTAAATAGTTCTCAATTTCGCCACCTTACCTGATAAAATTGCCTCCATTCAATCGACACACAACTAAAGTTACAGAATCGGGACCAATCCTTGTTCTCGGGTCGTGTCTGTCTTTGTGTATGTTCCAAGGTATGTACCTACGACATTAGGAGAAACCTTAGTGTGGGCCTTTGAGTGTGTAGCGTGGGTAGCTGATTAAAACCGTAACTTGTTTTTTAGGTAGTTACAATATTAGTATTCATCATCAAAAAGATTGAATTTAAAGATAAAACAACCCATTCTAAACAAATATGTTATTCTTTTTACTTCAAACTACTTCACACAAAACCATTTCAAAATCAGAACATGTAAAACCGGAAGCAGCCACACGTACACGTACACGTAACTTCCGTTCAAACCGTACAGCGGAACTGGAAATGAATTTTCGAAATCAGAACGTTTAGCTGACTTTGAAGTAGTTTGTAAATATGTTTTTTTTAAAGATTTATTTACGTTATTTATATTATATCCACGTCAATATGACAGACACTTTTCCAAAAAATACTTTATGAAAAAAGGTAATTTAAAGCTTAATAATTGTTTAGATTGATTCAGAACAATTTTCTTTATAAAATTAATACTAATAATCATTTTATAATGTTTCCGATTTGGAATATGTTTTGTGACTTATTAATTATATAGCAAATAAATATACCAACAAACAATTACATCTTTTCTCTTTATAATATTACTGTAGATGTAGATATTAAAAAAAATACATTAATATCAATAATAATTATAGAATAATCAACGGTAAGGACTTTAAAAATTCAAGTACTTCGGTAATAAAATTTATAATAAATAATATAATATTTGTGATTAGATTTACTTACATGTGGAAATAAAATATTTTCGCATTTACCAAAATTTTACATCTATAGAAACTTTAGAAACTATGTCAACATTTAAATTTTTAAAAATTAATTAAGAAGAATTGCAAACATTTCAAAGCGAAAATGAACCTTAATCCAAATAATTAAATTTTTAGTTCAAAACAGTTTCATGGTAATTTTTAATTAAAGTTATACAATTTACTAGCTTTCCGCCCTGGACTTCAACCCTGTGGGAATTTGGAAAATTATGTAGCCTGTGTATTATTCTGATGTCTAACCTATATTACTGCAAAGTTTCTTCAAAATCCGTCCAGTAGTTTTTGCGTGAAAGAGTAACAAACATCCATACATCCATTCATCCATACAGACCAACTTTCGCGTTTATAATATTATTAAAGAAGAAAGGATTTTCACTTGCGAAATCTTTGGAAAAATATTAATCACATCAAAACACTTAAAGTATTCATATAACTTATTTGACAAATCACCGGAGTCTCAGCGTTCCGGTGCTGGCGCTAATGAAAAATCACCACTCGAAAAGTTTCGATTGGGAGAGTTTCGAACGATACTCGACTACTCGTACCGAGCGATGTGATAAATAGCGACGTAATGAGTTTCGGTGAGCGTGCAATTTTTAATGTGACATGTTTTCAAATACATACAGATAGTCAATTATGTATATTTTTATGAAACAAAATTATGGTTAAATTTATATTTTAACGAAGTTGTAAATGATTTTTTTTTTCTGTTACTATTAGCATCAACTGATTTTATGTCCATGCCCTTGTTTAAGTTTTCCTGTTAATGCTTGCTTTACAAATGTTTCGTAAATTCTACTCAACGAATGGTATTTAATTTTCTTTTATTTAAAAGGATTTTTTATCAGCTCACTAAACTGAACAACTTTCTACAAGGCAAATATGAAGAAACAAAAATTCACTTCTCCATATACACAGTCCTTAAACCAAGGTTTGTGGTTTGAAAACTCTGACAACAGGGTCTCTATTATGTACTTTCTACGACCGATATTTTGAAGCATCGAATGTCAGTACACTTATGTCTTGCACTATGCATTATGGCAGTGACAAGTAGTGACAATGATTGACCGTCCATCGTTCGTAGTAGGGGAGAAGTGGCATAAAGAAGCCAGTTTTTGAAAAAGCCATTTGCATTATTTCGTTAGTTTAGGAACGGATTTGGTTGGTGATTTTACGTGTGTGGGTGAAGGAAATCAGGTGTTGCCACTTAAGAATTAAATTACCAACCAAATCTGTTCCTAAACTACTGAAATAATTCAAATATCTCTTTCAAAACCTAGGTCCTTCATGCCACATCTCCTATACACAATAGAGTCCAGATATAGTCAAGTATAGCGAAGTTTCATCTTCTCATTTCCTGAATATCACAAGTTCCACTGGCAGCCCCCTCTACAGGGGCTGCCTAGAGGCTGATGAAACAGTCGCCCACGTAATCCTGGCATTTGTCCAAATCCTACCACAGGAATTAGGTCGCTTCGTGAAGCCAATGATTTCCCCAGGAGGATTCTAAGCTTCTGGTCGGAGCTGAGGTGGCTGGAATAGCCACCGACCCACACGCATAATGGGCCATCTTAGAGCCTAAATACGGAAATGGGAGCCCTTATCAACATGATGTGAAACGACACACAAACACACTTTCGCATTAATAACATTAATAAGTACACCTGAAAACACGGAATATCCGGAACCTCGTTCGTCATCTGGGTAATTTGTCACGGACGCACACCTGCCACTGTTTACTGCGGATCTCTAAAATCCTGCACAGACTGATGTGTTGCATATGTTTTCACGTAGCTTTAGAGTGTGATTGATTTTGTTTATTTAGCTGTAACTTTGTAATGAAATTTATGAACAGAAATTAAAAAGATTTATCTTTACTGGCTCTCCAACCACGATTTTGTTTTTAGGGTATTAATGAAGATCGTGGAAGCGCTCGTAGCCCGGTGGCTCACGCTGATCTCAACCGATCAGTGAGGTTAAGCAACGTACACAGAGGCAGAGAACCTGATGGGTGTCCAAAGTGGCAATTTATCACGAGCGTTTCTGTGCTTCGGAGGGCGTGTTAAGCTATCAGTCACGGCTGTTGTCGATTGACTACAGTCGTTAAACCAAGTCAGAGGCTATTTGGCGGTTTGAAAATTCTTGACACCAGGATTAGTCAAGTTCGAAACACACTTGACTATACCTACGCGATAAGGAAATGAGGATAGAATTCGTGGAAAAAAAATCCGGCCATTTTCTAGTCATGATATAATTGACGGCCGGTTTGGTCGAGTGGTAGTGACGCTGCCTCTTGATCGGCGGGTCCTGGGTTCGATTCCCAGTCGGGGCCAATATTTGTGTAAAAAGCAGATGTTTGTTCTCGGGTCATGGGTGTTTGTGTCTGTCTTTGTGTGTTCCAAGGGACCCACGACACAAGGGAAAACCTTAGTGTGGGCCTTGAGTGTGAAGTGTTAAAAAAAATCCTGACTAACAAAATCCCACAGAAGCTCCCATCACATCCCTAAAAGCCACCCAAAATCGTCTTAAAATTCCGTAGCGACTGCCATTATTCATTTGATTTATAATCGCTTATTATACAAGATGTGTTTGCGTTTAATTGTTGATGAGAGTGATTTATGTCTTTATTTGTACCAGATTTTGGTCCATCACAACCAGCATTAAAATAGGACACAAGAGACAACTAGGGGGCTTGGAGTGGGTATTGATGCCATTAATATTGAATTAATTTAAATGTTATTTAATCATCTAAATCATCATTATTAGTAAGTACTAACATAATTTAAGTTTTTAGACTATTTTACTAACAAATGAGCCTATGTTGCTTGAAATAAAGACATTTATTATTATTATTGTTCTAATTTTATTTTATCTCAGCCTAAGGCTGGCATTCAACAATATATTATTATTATTATTAGTATTGTTAGGATGTGTACTGTGAAGGTAGGTATTTGCTGAAAAGTCTACCACAATGTGTTTTTAATCCCAGACAAAAAAGAGACATGTTATAAGTTTGACATGAGTATCTGTGTACCCGTCTGTGGCATCATGGCTCCTAAACCGGATGATCCGATTTTGATGCACTTTTTCCTCTCGGAAGTTGATGTTATTGAGATGTATCTTAGCAGTATTAATCAAAATTTAACATAACATAAACATAAACGCTTCACACTCAAAGGCCCACTCTTAAGTTTTCCCTTGTGTAGTGAACACACATAAAGACAGACGCAAACACCCAAGACCCGAAAACAAACATCTGCTTTTTACACAAACATTTGCGCCGACTGGGAATCGAACCCAGGACCTGTGGATCAAGAAGCAGCGCCACTGCCACTGGACCAAGAGTGTCGCTTGGTTTAATTGGTCAAAAAGTTAGTTTAAAGTTACCTAGCGATTAATGTCGGGGTGATATTTTCCGCTTTTAGATAAATTATTTAGTCGAATACACTCTATTTTAATAAAACAAACTGTTCTGGGCCACAACTTTATAGTTACTTGCCTAAGACTCGCTAAGAAGAAAAACATAATAATAACAGAGTGAAACACGAAAACCAGCGATGCACATCGTATCCTGATAACAGCGCGTGCTTGGCGCAAAAAAAAAGGGGTTGCACTCCGGGAGTGCCGGCAGAAGTGAAAACTTAAACATACATATATTACTTCCTTGCGGTCTAAGAAGTTGTCACTTCACCCTCCGTCTTACGAATTTTCGATCAGGGTCACGTGACCCTGACGCGAGTTTACATTTTTTACCCATCTAAAAAGTGCACAACGCCGTTAAAGAAGTTTTCACTTCAAAAATCTTGTAGGTATTTGCTAATCTGTCTCTTACACCCTGTACGTAATAAGAAAATTACATTGTATCATTATAAGTCAATTAAATCTACCAAACTCAATACCCCGACAATAATGAGCAAGCTTATCTCATTGAAAGTTTAACTGAAAAGTTTGTAGTTAAATTAAAGTTAGCCTCACCTAAACTAAACTAAAATGTAATAAGGGTGCTATAACTGTAAATTAGCGTCGATTTAGTTGGTTAAGCTGGAGTAAGGAGGTTTTAAGTCAAGGAATTATTAAAATATAATGCCACTGTACACTGTTTTGCTGCTTCTATGGTGAATTCATGATGTATTGTAAAATTCTTCAAATTTTTTGTTGTATCTCAGTCAATCATAGATTTTCTGAATGCACACGAATACAAATAATAATAAACGCTACACACTCAAAGGCCCACACTAAGGTTTTACCTTGTGTCGTGGGTCCCTCGGAACACACATAAAGACAAACTCAAACACCCATGGCCCGAAAACAAACATCTGCTTTTTACACAAATGTTTGCCTTGATCGGGAATCGTATTACTATATGTATTGTTATTTTGTTATTATTTCGAAAACACGAAGTTTTTCGAAAGAAAGTAAGAAAATTATCAGTCTGCTATAAATTTTGTATGGCTATTAAAAAATACGTACTACTTCCAACTTCCTCAAAAGAAAATCAAAAATATCTTGCAACCAGCTATGTTACGAAATAGCACCCCTGTTATATCACAAGTGGTTATAAATGAAGCCCAGCGATTCTCAAAGTTGGGCTTGTAAACCTATTGGATGGTAAAGGATATCGCGCTCGACGAAACAATGCACTGGCCAAAAATCAGCGCTTCACTAAACTATTCCTGTATTATTGCAATACTAGCTTTCCGCCTTCGTTCCCGTGGGAATTGGGGAAAGTTGTGTAGCCTATGTGTTAATCCAGAGTGTCAGCTACTTCTATATCAAATTTTATCAAAATTGGTCTTAGCTGTTTGAGCGTGAAAGAGTAAGTTTAACAAACGTCCATACAAACTTTCTTGTTAATAATATTAATAAGGATGGGGCCGCTTTTTGTACCCCGACAATAATTATCCTATCGAAAGTTTGTCTGAATGGGCCTTTTTATCATTCGAACGGCACGGCACGGCACTTCAAAATTTGAATTACCATTGCCCACTATGTTCTCAGCTTCTAGTATTACTATTACCTAGGAGGCAATGGTAATACAATTTAGCCGTGCCGTTTTCGAATTATAAAAAGCCCCAGTAGTTTCTATTTACTCGTATATTAAAGTCAGCCACACTGAAAATCTACGCTCTAATTTAGAATTACAGCATAAACTGGATGTTTGTATTGGATGGAACAGTCTAATAATGTTTTTGTTATCCACTAAAAGGACGAAAACATAATGTGACGAAATAAAATGTTTATTATTTCCAATATATTTATCATTTTAACTAAAATGAAAACAGTTAAGAAAGTTCAGCTATTTTTTCTCACCACCTGAATGGATGAAGTGGCAATTATTTTCTTTCCACCGCCATAAAGACGCCATTGGTTAGTGGAATTTATTTATTTCTAAGTATAATCTACATCACATTCATTTTAAAAAAATATATCATTTCTTAGGTTTAAAATTTTCTGATACACATGACTGTAACAGATGAACACAGGGAATAGCCGTCCTAGGATACAAGTTTGAGAACCGCTAACGTAGCCTAATTCAAACACATCCCTGTAGAAGGCACGTTGTCACGCCGACAAACTCCCAAACCTTTCAAACTGAAAGTTGTGTCATTAACAAACGACGTTAAGTATTGCTTGCGCTCCAGCGAATGCTGGGGCCTGATATGGCAGTGAGCGGAAAGCGGATATTTTAAATAGAAACATTTATATCGACAAATAAGTTAAAAGTAAAAAACTTTTGAAAAACAAACGTTTAGTTAAATGTCCTAAAAAGTGTAAAATCAAAATTTCTTTAAAAACTTTTACTGTCAACTTACAACGTCATTTCACAATTTATCCTTACAAATATTATAAACGCGAAAGCTTGTATGGATCTTTGTTACTCTTTCACGCTCGCTGCACCAATTTTGGTAAAACTTGTATAGAATAGAATAGAAAATAGAATAGAAAAAATCTTTATTTTATAGGACATTCAGGACGTCACTTAAAACAAGTCAAGATTACAATGAAATACATACAAACATACATTAAATGATTTAAATACATACATACGCATTCGTTCTTTTGATCCTACTGAATTGCACCTGACACCCTGGATTAACACATTGATTACTTAATTTCTTGAATTTCCACGGGAACGAAGTCCTAGGCGGAAAGCTAGTATGAAATAAAAGCTTGTCGCGGATCGACAACGAATCTTCTTAGACGTGCGGGTTTCATCACGATGTTTTTCTTTACCACTCAGCAAATTATAATCAACGAGAAATCAATAGATCAATCCGAAAAAATAACATTTGTAGCACCAGGATTTGAATCCTTAACCTTTCGGTTACAAGTGAGGCTATAACTTTTTTCCAGGTTTTTACGAATAATAATTCACTTTTTTGGGGACTTGACAAAGATATGAAGTCTGAGCCCTATTTAATTAAACTGACAATTATAAAATACTATGTTGAGTTCCAACCCTTTTGGGCCCTGGTGAACCCTTTGACTCCTAATTTGATTATAGCAAGTCGATAAACATCGAAAAGTTCTACTCTCGCAGCTATACTAAATTATTGTAATACATTTTGACAGCGGTGATAGCCCGGTTGGTAATGAGCCAGACTTGTCGGCTCATTACCAACCAGGATTGAGGGTTCAAGTCCTGGTGCGGGACTGTACCACTAAATTTGTCTTTTCGGATTTATGTACGAATTAGTAACTATCACTTGCTCAACGGTGAAGGAAAACATCGTGATAAACCCGCACGTCTAAGAAAATTCATTTACGAAAGACGAGCGATCTACCAACCCGCATTGGGCCAGCGTGGTGGACTATGGCCTAAATCCTCTTTGTGCTTCGAAGGGAGGCCCGTGCCCCTCGGTGGTGACGTAATATAAACCACATTGATATTGTATTTTATTTACAATTCTAAGTTTTATTAAACAGGGCCCTGGCAGCAATACCAAATGCATGTGAGGCTATAAGATTTAAACTCATAATTTTATGACTCTCACAAATTAGTAGCACAAATAATATAACCTTACCCTTACCTTAAAGCTTATTGAAACTCTTTAATAATAAACATTGTAAATTACGACAGCCCTAATTGCATTTTAGGAGAATTTGTTTGAATATAAACTTTGTTACTCGTTGGTAAAGCATTATTTCAAATGGCACCTTCGCACTTCGACACCTCGGAGTTGGAGCAAGTCGAATTATAAACTTAGAGGTGGGAAAGAAAGCAAATTAATTTTGCCGGCGAGACTTTCATAGAAATTATTAAAGAAACTTCGCGAAGGTTTTGAAGGGATTTTTATTGAACCCGATTTTTTAATGACAGCGCTACGCAATGTTTTTTCTGTACTAAAATACTCGTGTTTTATTAATAGACTAGCTTTCCGCTTGGGACTTCGTTCCCGTAGGAATTCGGAAAAATCATGTAGGTACCCTATGTTCATCACGGATAATGTGGGATTCTAACGGTGAAAGAATTTTTCAAATCGGTCCAGTAGCTTCGGAGCCTATTCAATGCAAACAACAAACAATCAAATCTTTCATCTTTATAATATTAGTGTAGATAATACTTTTTCTTCTTAAATTTAAGAGCCGCGCTCTTGTTTCTGAAGTGTATACGCCACACACTTCTATCCTCCGCTAGTGATTTGACCTCTCGATACGACACGACCTCAACTTTCTCTTTTATCTGCTCAAAATAGCTCTGTCTAGGTCTACCCCTACCTCTCTTTCCTCCAATCTTTCCCTGTTTAATGTTTTTTTTTATTAAGTAATCGAGTCGTATCAAATGCCCAATCATTTACAGATCTAAATATTTTTTCACTACAATTTTATCTAATAAATAACTCAATTTTATGCTTTTGTTTCACACAACACGCAAATATAAGCATTTTGTGCAAAAAACTGAAAGCTCAAACTTCAGCAGGATTGCCCAGATTCTACACAATAATACGACACTATAGTCTGATACAAACAAAAGTTGACATCTAAAGTTGTCCCTTATAAGAGAAGTAGTCATTTCAAAAGGTAAACAAAACTTCACGCTATCATTCATTGGCACACTCTCAATAGAAAGTTGTAACTAAGTGTCCGGTCTAGTGGCTCAACTAGGATCGAACGCGGGACTGACAATAGAAAGTTTAAACAAATAGAATTACAGTAGCTAGGTTTCTTGTGTTTGGTTAAGGCGACTACAGCACCTAAATTACGATTTTATGATACGTAGATAAGCATGACGCACTGCATTAAATCGAAGAAAAAAATACTACGGTAATATTCAGGACATAAACTAGATAAGTAGTTTACTGAAAACATGATTCAGCACTTTTGGTTCGATAGAAAAAGCTCACAAAGTCACCTCTAAATACCCAATATTGTGTATCTTTTAAACTGTAAAAACGATACTAAAATGCACACAGGAACTTGAATTTGCTATCAAAATGTTCGTGATTGAACACTCTCGGTAAGTAGTTTTAACGAATTTTTCGATTACAGCTGTTACCTTTCCATAAATCTCATTTTTCTAACTTTCGAACATTTTTTTACGCACGCACGCTTTCATAGTCCGTAAACTTCGTGTATCGACACTGTTCGCACTGCCGGCCCAGGCCTGTTGAGAGACGGAGATGGCACTATTCCTATGTGTGCTGCCTTTATCGGGTGCTGTAGTCGCCTTAAGTGAAATACTTAATTTATAAAAAAGAATTGCAATGTTTAAAGGTTTTGAGTTCGGTTCTGAGGTCCAAATCAGAGAACGCGAATTAGACTCTGATCTATACTTAAGTAGCACTCGTCTTTGTCTTTTTGATAGTGAGAGACAGAGACAAGTAATACTTAAGTATAGATCAAGACTTGAGTCTCCTTTTGTATTACGGGCCTCAATTTATTAAAAAAAGTCTTTCAGCCCGGGACTTCGTCCCCATAGTAATTTGGAAAAATTATGTAGCCCATGTATAGGTGTCAGCTACCTCCACACCAAATTTAATTAAAATTAGTCCAGCTGTTTGAGCGTGACAGGGTGACAAACATCCATACATGCATTCATACAACTTTTGCTTTTATAATATTAGTAAGGATTTTCAGTTCAATTTGAGGTTTCTAGTTCAATTCTGAGTCATTAAGATGCTGAATTAACGCTGGCCAAATGTGGTTTGGTGGACCACGTGCTTTTCGAAAACTTCATTTCTCGCCATGCGAGTTTTACCACGATGTTTTCCTTCACCGTTGAGCAAGTCGTAATTAATGAGAAATCTGAACAGGAATCCGAAAAGGCAAATTTAGTGTGGAACAGGCCCGAACCAGGTTTTGAACCCATAACCTTCCGGTTGCAAGATTAGTTAATAATAATAATAAACGCTACACACTCAAAGGCCCACATTAAGGTTTTCCCTTGTGTCGTGGGTCCCTTGAAACACACATAAAGACAAACACAAACACCCATGACCCGAGAACAAACATCTGCTTTTTACACAAATATTTGCCCCGTCTGGGGATCGAACCCAGGACCCGCCGATCAAGAGGCAGCGTCACTACCACTCGACCAAACTGGCCAAAGTTCTTTAATGACTTGACCTTTTCAATCTTAGGTCATGGTCAAGCGTACCCCGAATCATAAAAGGGTCATTGCGCTAGGAAGCAGAGTTAAGAAGATAACATAGTACTCCACAATCGAAGCCTTTATAACAAGATAAACTCAACTAGCTTAGTTAAATGGAAGTTCTAAAAGCAGTAACCATCAACTTAGTAACAGGTATGCGGTCTACTTAACTCCAACTTGAAGTAACTACGTGTATTTATGTATAACTATGTATGACGTCTCAATACTCTAAGATAAGTATGTACAACGTCGTGCATTATACAGATAAAGTGCATTCGACTTATGTATGGTACAATTTAAAAGCAGATTTCTAAAATTTTACTACAAAAACAACGGGTTGCACTTCGGGAGTGCCGACAGCAGTGAAAACTTGAACATTTTGTGCATTTATATGGAAATAAAACAAAATACACAAAAATAGTCCGTTATTCTCTCAGGATTCGAACTTTCGACCTGTTGCTTACAATCTAGCCATTCAGGTGGGGAATTTAAGACACACAGATATACTGACATACCTACAGGTACACAGCTACTCACGGGAAACTTATAGCATGCCTCTTATTTGTCGGGGTTGATAGTACATTTTCTTTTCGCTAAAGCCTATCTCTTGTACCAAAGTTGCTGTTAGTACGGGGTTGTGCTCAAGCCACAAGTCAAGTATTTGAGCTCGGCTTAACTGGTAAACTGAATAGCGAATACGATAGCTATGCTGATATACTAGGTAAACTAGCAAATTTAATTCACTTCATTTCTGCCCCTGACTTCGTTCACGTTGAACGAAATAACTTAAGTCTAAAATTAATTCACTTCATTTCTGCCCCTGAGTTCCTTCACGTGGAACGAAATAACTTAAGTCTACAATTATAAAATTTTTGCCCCAAGATTTGTAGCTTACTGGCACCCCGATCATCACTTCGTTCCCATAGGAATTCGGGAAAATTATGTAGCCTATGTTACTCAAGGATAATGTAGTATCCTAATGGTGAAAGAAATAAGATGTTTCCACAGTATGCCAAGTATGAATTTGTGTGTGGGTTTGTGTGTGTGTGCCTGTGCATGTGTGTGCGTGTGTGTGTGTGTGTGTGTGTGCGCGGTTATATGCGGTGCGTGGGTATAAAAGGTGTAAGGGAACCGATTCCGAATACTGAAAGTACATGCTCAGTCAATGCTTTTGTGTAACTTTCTCAAAGATACTTTTCCAGGAAACTAAAAAAGTTTTGGACTTCTCCATACAAGCTGTCTGATTAAAATGAATTTTTTGTATGGGGCCATCGTTTTTTTTTTCGTTTTCTGGAAGAGTTTATTTGAGAAAGTTACTCAAAACCATTGACTGAGCAGTATTCGGAAGCGGTTCCCTTACACCTTGTATTATTATTTAGGTGAGTATGAGGATAGGTATGAGAAGTTTTATGACTCAGTGCATGTAAGTTAGTTGGTTTAATACTGTGTCATGCCCAAAATCGTGGTTGGATGAGGGAATCCTAGATGTGTAGCCCTACAACTGTGTCTTGGGATCGGCAACCATGTAATGTTCCACTACACATCTAGCATGTCTTCAATCTCCCCGTATGGTTAAGCCATTTTCAAAATTTAATATTGTTTGGAACCTTTTAAATTACCTTAGCTTCCCAACAAAAAAATCTCATCAGATCGGTCCATTCGTTTAGGAGCTCCGATAGCACAGACAGACACACAGATACATACATAAAATTGATAATTGGGGGTTAAAATACAAAAACAAAGTCGATAGTTCATTATTATATTTATTTTTCCATTTTCACAGAAGAGTTAAACATTATGTTTGCCTACGTGCGGTAAAGTTTCATCGAAATCCATGAATTAGTTTTTGCTGATGCCAATAAGAAAATATTGGGTAGCTTTTAATTAGTAAGCCTATTTAAACAGGCCAACTTTCTACAAGGAAAAAAAAAATAATGGGTTGCACTCCGGGAGTGCCGGCAAAAGTAAAAACTTGAACATTAACGTTGTGCATTAATATGGAAATAAAACAAAATACACAAAAAAAGAGTCCGTTATTCTCTCAGGATGCGAACCCTCGACCTGTTACAATCTGGTAATTTTTCCACTCGACCAAACTGTCCACTTTCAATTTTGTAAAATAGTCTATCGGTATTTGCGCACTATGTGTGAATAATCATTGACATCGTTGACATCTGTCACAGAGATAATTTTACCATAGGGCTGCCATCCGTCCGGGTTTCCACCCATACTTCAAAGTACACAACGCTGCTAAAGAAGTTTTCACTTCAAAAAAGGTGGCAACCCTATCCTACGCATTTTCGACGATGACTTTCTCTGTGTGATCTTTTATTACCTATCAACTTAACTTTAATAGAGTCAGGGTCACGTGACATCTGACGATTTGACGCGAGTTCATCGCGAGTTTAACATTTTTTCCCCATAATAAAAGTGCTCAACGCCGCTAAAGAAGTTTTCACTTTAAAAAATCACAGATTTCGTGCCTCACACGACTATCGAGCACATTGGAAATTAATCTACGGAATTTAAAAAAAAATCATTCTGACTTTTAGACTTTTTTCAAAAAAGTTAGGCTACAGGGCAAACCCTTAACTCGATCGTCTTTTTTTTAAGCTCAAATCGTAGCTGATTAAATTGTCCAGAGGAATTTTCTCAAATTTTTGTTATCAGCCTTCGTTTCTAAAATATCGAGCGGCAAATTCAAAAACTCTGAAAAAATCAATATCATATCTTCACGACTCTCCGAGATATAAGGTGATCGCACATTTTCGTGAAATCGGAGCCTATATATTTCCAATGTCAAAATATTTTTGTGTGAAACGCGCGATGCCTCTCCTTACTACGTAATTAATTGTTTAGTTATAGAGTGGTGTAGTTAAATCTTGGATGTAGGTGGTATCTAGATATGTAGTTAGTTTTTGTGGTCATCTGCTTAGCTAGCACAGCCCGCATCAAACTTGCGTATCACAGACATACAGATATACAGATACACCCTTCAAACTTATAACAACCTTCTTTTTATCGGGGCTTAAATATACAGTTCTAGCTGACCCGACAGACGTTATCCTGTCTCAAATTTTCTAATGTTTCGCTAAACTTTCTTAATTTTTTCTTGCATATGAACCTTTCCTTGACAATAATAACTTACTTACTTCGCTGGTTCAACAACCAAAAGTGGATCTTGGCCTCTGACATTAAAATGCGCCATTCCATTCTGTCTTTTGCCAATATTGACAATAATAAATGCAACAAAAAAAGAATCAGCGAAATTGTTCCATCCGTTCGCGCGTGATGCGATGACCAAGGGAAATAGAGATTCATTTTTTTATATTTATATAATTACTTCAAGACAATTGCAACAATCACATATTCAAAGAGTTCTATGTAAGTATGGAGACACGTTCAAAATTCCTAACTAGATAGAAGTTGCGGTCAAAACGAAGTTTCTGAACTTTTGAACATATTCCAAAGACTGCTTCAAAACGATGTTCTGAATTTCTGATCATTAAAAGTTTTTGATTCTGGAACGTGGCACGCTGTGTAATGTATCTACTTAATACTAGGCCCCGATTCTGTAACTTAAGTTGTGCGTCTATGAAATGGAGGCCATTTTATCCGTTCAGGTGGCGAAATTGAGAATTATTTAATTTTCATATACTTGCTGACAGCCACCCCGACCAGTAGCGCCACCGCCAACCGAACTTAAATTGCAAACTACCTAGCAACTGAAAATGCAGTTGGCGGTGGCACCACCAGTCATTAAATTTATGAAATTTGGATAGTTCTCAATTTCGCCACCTGAACGGATAAAATGATGACCACACCATTGACACACAACTTAAGTTACAGAATCGGGGCCCTGTATTAGATGTGTTATAAGCCTTCTAAATGAGTATTTTATGTGATACTCTAGTATTAAGTCTTACCAAGCAGTTCATAAAGTAATCTTCAATGATGATAAACGTCGTAGATCGTAGCTACACATATCTACGGCGTAGAGAGTGCTACGAATTTATGAATTGATATTATTTAGAACTTTATTTTTCATTTTTTACACAAGAAAATTATTGCATAAAATTGCAGTTGAGGAAAAATAACTTTATCTTCTTTTTTTTTAAACAAAGGTATTAAATATTTTTACCAGCCCATATACATCCCCACCGAGGGGCACGGGCCTCCCTTTGAAACACGAAGGGGATTTAGGCCATAGTCCACCACGCTAGCCCAATGCGGGTTGGTGGACCGCGCGCTTTTCGAAAAATAATTTTCTTAGACGTGCGGGTTTATCACAATGTTTGCCTTCACCGCTGAGCAAGTGATTATTAATGAAAAATCCGTACAGAAATCCGAAAAGACGAATTTAGTCAAGTGGTACACGTCCGCACCAGGGTTTAAACCCGCAATCTTCTAGTTACAATTCTGACTGAATATGACATTTATTTCTTTTGATTTTAATTTATTATTACTTATTATTATTATAATCGCATGACGTATCGGTTTAGATTTTTTACTATAGATAATGCAATAAGATTTAGTTTAATTGACATGTCCTTGTTTAGCCAGATAATTTCATTTTTTTTTACTTTCTATTTTTTTTTGTTGGAATGATTATTGGATTGAAATGATTAGATTATCCTCCTCTCTCCTACATTGCTGCGCCCAAACTGGGTCCATGATGGTACCACAAACCTGTATTTAGACCTAAAAGACCATGGAAAGCAATACATTTTATGATTATGACGATTATGACTCATTACTAACGAGCTATCACCGCTATAATTCAAGTATTACTACCGTTTATAAACTGTGCTTTCAAATAACAACAAGGTAACAACATTAAAGCACAAAACTTCCCTGGTTAATATTTTACTGTCTTTTCAGTACTTCAAAACTCACAGAACACGACTAAGTTAAAAGTAAACCTGTGTAAGTAAAGAAAACTGTCAAGGTAGCTTCATTTTCCAGTATTTACACACACTAATATTTTAAAGAGGAAAGATTTGTATTTGTAACCGACTTCAAAAAAGGAGGAGGTTCCATGTTCGACTATATGAATTTCATTTTATTTTTTGTATGTTCACCGATTTCTCTGCCAATTATGGACCGTTTTTCAAAATTATTTTTTTGTTTAAAAGAATATACTTTAGAGGTGGCCCCATATAAATTTTATCATAAATGATTAACCGCTTTTATAAAAATCAACAAAAACAAATAATACTACAAAACAGAACATTATCTAAATAAATGACTGACATTTTCGTTTGTGGTTATCTGCTAATAGGCATTGTAGTCTGTCAAAAATACTAATTATCTACTTTGTGCGAACTGTTGTTGGGATCGAAGTCGGTGACTCATACGTTTTTATAACGTGGAAAATTACGTATGTTTGTAATAACGAATAAACTCAAAAACTACTGAACTTCAAAAGTTTTTTACCATTATAATTTATCCCTGAGTAACATAGGATACATAATTTTACCAAATTTCCACGGAAACGAAGTCCCGGGCGAAAAGCTAGCCACCAATACAGTTATCTTACATCTAATAATCCTAGGAATGTTCGTCTAGTGAATGTGAATTTCATGACGCTCTGCCTACCCTGTAAGAGATTATAGGACGTAAAACGCATGTTATGTTCCATAAAAAGTATTTTTTCTAAATAAATTACGCGAGCCGCGCGTTGGTGACCTCTGACATCGTAATTCAAAGGCAGGGGCGCTAAACCTTTTTCAAAATTTATTAACATGTGACACATGGGCGGGCGAGTGAAAAGATGGAATTGTCGTCATTATTTTCTTTTTTATTATCATTATTTTTTGTAATTCACAATTTACAAGGTTTTATTCACATTATTTAATGCCAGCGGTATTTTTGTTTGTTCTTGAAGTTCTAAGTTTAGTTAACTGACAGTATAATTTTCCACGTTTAGAAAAACGTATGAGTCACCGACTTCAATCCCAACAACAGTTCGCACAAAGTAAATAACTAGTAAAAATTTTTTGCAGACTACAATGCCTATTAGCAGATAGATAATCACAAACGAAAATGACACTCGTTTATTTAGATGATGTTCTGGTTTGTAATATTTTTTGTTGATTTTCTTAAAAGCGCTAAATCATTTTCGATAAAATTTATATGGGACCACCTCTGGAGTAAACTCTTTTGAACAAAATAATAATTTTGCAAATCGGTCCATAATTGGCGGAGAAATCGGTGAACATACATAAAAAAATACATACAGTTGAACATAGAACCTCCTCCTTTTTTGAAGTCGGTTAATTAAATAGTTAATTCGTTTGAAATTCTAAAATATAAATTTTAATTAAGTATTAGTCACAATTGTGAATTTCAGACAGCAAGCTAAGTGATCTCCCACGCTGGACTGGGAGGGGAAGAAAAACTTAGAATGTATCTGCTGCAGACTCTTCCCAGGCATACTGTAAAAGTTAGTAATAGGGACGAGAAGGTTTTGCTGTAGTGTAGTTTTTAAAATCACCCAGTATTCTTTTTTGTGTAAAAACATATATATTTTAAAGAAAATACGATTTAAAAATACTTGTGTTGTTCGGGAATCGAAACCGCAACCTTCAGTTCAATAAGAAAGGTAACAGAAAGAGCTATAAAGCCAGTGCATCTATCTATCCAACCAATTAGACAGTAATTGCCTCTTAGCAACAAGAGAAACAGCAAAGAGAACAAAAGTCTTTTAAGAGATAAAAACACAAAAAGAAATCGCATTTCTTGGCTAAAGCTCCGACTGACACAGTAACATTTCACCACTGATACAGTTGTTAGTTGGAGCTAGCAATGGGGGTTCCTTAGTTAACTACGAATCCTTATAGTTTCGTCATGTCCGTCTGTCCATCTGTCCCCGGTGAAATTTGGCATGGTTATACATATTGATTGCGCCGACAAAACAGTAAAACAACATTTCAAATTAAAAATTTTAAGGGGGGAATTTTTTTTTTTAGTTGCAAATGACATCGTGTGGGGTATCATTGGATAGATTGTTACCGACTTCAAAAAAGGAGGAGGTTCTATGTTCGACTGTATGTATTTTTTGTTTTATGTATGTTCGCAGATTTCTCTGCCAATTATTGACCGATTTTCAAAATTCTTTTATAAATCAAAATGATAGCGGTGATAGCCCAGTTGGTAATGAGCCAGACTTGTAATCCGAAGGTTGCGGGTTCAAATCCTGGTGCGGGCCTGTACAACTAAATTCGTCTTTTCGGATTTATGTGCGGATTTCTAATTATCACCTGCTTAACGGTGAAGGAAAACATCGTGATGAAAACCGCCCGTCCAAGAATATTCATTTTCGAAAGACGAGCGGTCCACCAACCCGCATTGGGCCAGCGTGGTGGACTATGACCTAAATCGCCTTCGTGTTTCGAAGGGAGGCCCGGGCCCCTTCGGTGGGGACGTAGGTATACGGACTGGTAAGAAGTTCGAAAGAATATACTCCAGAGGTTGTCCCATATAAATTTTATCAAAAATGACTAAGCGCTTTTAAAGAAATCAACAAAAACAAAAAATACTACAAACCAGAACATCATCTAAATAAATGAGTGACATTTTCGTTTGTGGTTATCAGCTAATAGGCATTGTAGTCTGCAAAGAATACTAGTTATCTACTTTGTGCGAACTGTTGTTAGGATTGAAGTCGGTGACTCATACGTTTTTAACGTGGAAAATTATTTAAAGATAGTAAAGGTTTGTGAAGAACATTTTTCAATTCAGGTATCCTTTTGCGAAATATTAGGCTTTAAGGTGTTCATTTTTGTAAGGCTCAAGTGTCTTCCCCACTGCTAGCTAAACCATTGCTTATAAAAATCTGAAAACATTCAAAGCGCTAGAAAATATAACGAAATTAAAAGGAAAACCATTACAGTTAAGTTGACTTTTGAAGTTATTAGTTATGGTCGATCAAGTAATAAATTTTAGTTTTTTAACTACGGAACCCTACAATACGAGTGTCTTGACACGTTCTTAGCTGTTTTTTTTCTTTTATTTTTTCGGTGCAAATGGCCTTGCTCCAACGTTAATAACGTCATATTTTTCACTCTTTTTTTACAACTGGAAAATGTCTAAGAATGTGGTTCCTTTTGTATCTATTTATGCTGTTTTTAACCCCTGATTAAGAGAGGGGTGTTTTAAGTTTGACGTGTGCATCTGTGTGTCTGTGTATTTGTGTGTCTGTCTGTGGCATCGTAGTTCCTACACAAGTGGACCGATTTCGGTGTTTTTTTTTTAAAAGCTGACGTAATCGAGATGGTTCTTAGCTATATTTGATCAAATTTGGTTCAGCCGTAAGATACAAGAAATCGAATGTTAGAGGTGATATTTTTTTAATTTTAAAGTCATGTACTATTTACACAAATGCCTAATCCTGGTGTCAGACTTTTCAAACCGCCAAATGGCCTCTGACTTGGTTTAACGACTGTAGTCAATCGACAACAGCCGGGACCTACAGCTTAACATGCCCTCCGAAGCACGGAAACGCTCGTGGTAAATTGCCATCAGGTTCCCTGCCCTAGTACACGTTGCTTAATCGGTTCAAATCAGCGACCGCCACTGGGCTACGAGCACTAATAGAAGGGGATACTAATACAATCCTTTAGGTAATATCCTTACCTGGATATTACCTAAAGCAGGGGTTCCCAACGTTTTAACCTATGCGCCTCACCTAACGTTGAGCTAAAATCCTACGCCCCCTTTAGGGGCTGAAATTGGGAGTTTATATAAGAAAATTAAACAAACAATGATAAAGTGATAAAAATGAGGGTGTTTATTTTTGTTCATATGACAATAGAATAGAATATATTCAATAGATAATCAACTATAAAAAAGTAATTTTCTTTATAGGCAGAAATCAGGGACCTCTGCGCCCCCCTTGGAACCGCTCGACGCCCCCCAAGGGGGGCGCGCCTCACTGGTTGGGAAACCCTGACCTAAAGGATTGTGTTAGTATCCCCTTCTATTAGCGCTCGTAGCCAGTCTCTTGACTGGAAGAGATTGCTACCTTAGCAATAAGTACAGCTGCGTTTTTGTACATTCTGTTTATTTATGTTTATGTACACACGTCAGCACATCAGACTACACATGTTGACCTTGACGTCGCCCTTAACTCCCTCATAATAGCGTCGGATTTCGTTGTGCAAATGGGTAACCTGACATGCTGTTGTCTGTACTTTTTATTTGTTTCTGGTGTGCAATAAAGTGTAGTTCATTCATTCATTCATCCACAAGTTGGTTATTATTTATTATTATTAAACTCTCATTGTAAACTCTAAAAGCTCTGGAAAGTTCAATCGTAAATATCCGAAGTTTTAAAGTAAAATTAATTTGCGCCATTGTGTACTGAACCCCAGCAAAAGATGGCGCGAGAATAAAAGACACAAAAGCGGGCAGAGTAACAAAAATATCAACTTTAATATTAACATCATCTAACACATCTAAATATGTCCAGTTATAAATTTTTTCAACCCAATTTAAACCTAATTCCAAATGGATAAGCTTCCGAATTAATTGCGCTTATAAGCAATTATGACTTTTTTCTACGCACATTTGGTATTGATTATTGTAGGTTGTCCCTTTCACACTTATATAAAGTGAAAGGGAGACAGACAGCTGTCGCGCCTCAGTGAAAGGGATGCCTGAAATATACTTTTGGGTCACTTTTCATTTCGCCTCCAACAAGCCTTCAGTAGGGTCTGCAAAAGAATAATCTCGAAATTTTAATATTTTTTTTGATTTTATCTGTCCCTGTAACATTATTAAACCTGTAATATTGTTATTTGACTTAGTAAGATTATAAACTCTCGATTCTTTGGGAACTGCCGAATTTTTTTTTCACATTGACAAACTTTTTGTAACATTAATGCAACCTAACCTAACCTAATCGAACCTAAACAAGCCTAACCTAACCTTAAATAACCAAAGTTATCCTAATTTCATAGAGACGGCCGTTAAAATTACGCAAAATTTTAATTTTACTAGTCAAATTGTAATTTCGCGTGAGATTATAATTTTACTAGTGAAATTGTTTAATTACGGTTTTTAAAATTTTCCGGTGACATATGTCTGTTCGTTTATAAAAATTTGTTTAAGAAATCTATTTTTTTTTCATTCTGGTGATTTATTCGATTCATTCATCATTATATAAATCCTGACTCACTGACTCATCAACGCCCAGCCCAAACCCTTGACCTAAGAAATCTGAAATTTGGCCCATAGATTCATTTTATAACGTAAGCATTAAGCAAGGAATATGGAAGGATTTTACTATTTTCACGGTAACGAAATTCCGGGCATCCTCTATATATCGCTACTCCGTAGCTTTCCTCTCGGAACTTTATCCCGTGGGAATTCGGGAAATTTGTGTAGCCTGTATTACTCAGGAATAATTGTAGCATCCTAATGGTGAAAGAATTTTTGAAATCGGTTAATTTTTAAGTTTATTAGTTACATACAAAAATACAAATCATATACAGTATACATGTAGTTCCGTCAAGAAGCAAGAACAAAAAGTATAAACTAAATTTATATGTATTTTTAAAACAACGTAAAAGAGCCACAGGTTTTCCAGCCAAAGCCGAGTACATAAACACGTGAGCCCAACTCGTTTTGCTTTTTTTCTGTCGCTACAGACTGTGCTGCGCTGGAATCAATTTACTCATTTTGCTGCCGCGCGCTAACATTCCCTTACATCATATATGACGCTGTATTGTAATCGTTTATGTATTGGCAGTGGGACATTGGTCTCGAATAACACCACCCCGTTTCTTCTAGCGGGATATTTTTAAATTGGTTCGCTGTTGAACATAATTTAAGGCAAGGGCAAAGTCGTAGTCGAGAATATTATGGCAGGCTCGCCCAGAAAATAGCTAAAGATAGTCTATAATAATATAATAATAATAACGTTTATTGTACACACAGGACATAAATTACAGACATATAGCTCAGTCAAGTTAAATATTATTAGGGGGTCGTGCTTGCAAAAGGTCGGGTCATTCTGAATTTTTTATATGTTGTTAAGACCTAAACCAATATTAAAAAACCAGATTTGCAATTTCCAAAGTGCTGTGCGAGCGGAGGTGTGACCAAAAAACCATGAAATTTTCGGATTTTTTTCAGTTTTTGCTCAATATCTTAGTGAAGGAAGGGTCTGATCAGTATAGTCACTATAAATACTTTTAAAGTATAGTAAATTTGCTACAATTTGAGACCAAGGCGAGCTCTCTACAGCTATTGGTTCCCAAGATACAGTTCTTCGAAAACAAACCGGGACGGTACTGTTCACCCACGCCTTTACCGGGTGCGATACCACCTCAGCACCCTTTGGCCAAGGAAAGACCAAAATCACCACACTCCTGAGTAAGAATTAACCACTTGCTGAGCAAGTGGAGGTCTTCCTTCGGCCAGACTCCACCCCACAAGCCGTGAAAGAAGCCGGCATCAAGTGCTTTGTGGCTCTATATGGGGGTGACATCGCGAGGGACACTTTGAATTTCCTCAGGTATAAGACATTTGTCACTTCAATGAGCATAAACCTAGCCCGTTTGCCACCGACAGAAGATGCCACAGGCCACCATGCAGCAAGGTGCTACCTCCAAGTGCAGAAGTGGCGGGGAGTCAACTTGAATCCTACTGATTGTGGGTGGAAGATGTCTTCTCAGGGACTCATTCCCATCCCCACTACCATGGATCCCGCACCTCCTGCCCTTCTGCGAAAAATTTCCTGTAATGCAAGAAAGGGTGCTCTGGGAGCTGCTCGTGCAGAGAGGCTGGGCTCCGCTGCTCAGTCCTTTCCCAGTCATGCGGTGGCAAATTGCGCACTAACGTCCCGGAAGTGGAGCTGAAATGCTCGGATGATGAAGATGACCCGAATACAGACTGGGGGCCTCTCCCAGCGTCCATCACTGTCGACGAGAAACCATCTTCATACGAACCCAAACCTGGGTCATCAAAGATGAAAAGAAAGGCATAATTTGGCAACCAAAACACATTACCTACATGATTTATATTACTTTTCTTAGAGTTACTGTCAGATTATGTTACTTTAGGTAGCTGTTGTTTTAAAACCACTGGGTATACAGATACTAGTTTGATCTCAAATGAAAGCTAATTAAATTTACTACAACTTAACATTTGATGTGGGATGCATATTTTACAAAATAAGTGAACGTTCCGAAAAAAAACACTTTTTGCAAAAAAATCATGTTTTCGAAGAACTGTAACTTGGGAACCTATAGCTGTAGAGAGCTCGAGCAAATTTACTATACTTTAAAAGTATTTATAGTGACTATACTGATCAGACCCTTCCTTCACTAAGATATTGAGCAAAAACTGAAAAAAATCCGAAAATTTCATGGTTTTTTGGTCACACCGCCGCTCGCACAGCACTTAGGAAATTGCAAATCTGGTTTTTTAATATTGGTTTAGGTCTTAACAACATATAAAAAATTCAGAATGACCCGACCTTTTGCAATCACGGATTTACATCTAGACTGAACTAATAAGACAGTACAAACAAAAAGGTTCCGCTTATTTCTAAAAAGAAATTTCTACCAGCAGACCTGTTGATAGGATAGAGCAAGAAGAAAGGAAGACAGTCGTGTACTTTAGGAGAAAAATAGATGTACTGAACAAATTGAATGCTAATTATTACTTAAATACTAAATATTACTCAAGCTAAATATATATAAAATTTTATAAACCTAGTACTAAAGATATAATAAATACACACTTAGATATATACATATAAACAAATACTTAGAATACATATATAAAAAATAAATACTGTGGATGGGCAATGGAAAGGTAGTGCTCTTTTAGGCGTTTTTTGAAAATGCCTAGAGAGTTGCTCACTCACTGCAAGCCACAAACTTTCTAGGCATTTTTGACCCCCGACAAAAAAAGAGTTGTGTTATAAGTTTGTCGTGTGTATCTGTGTATAGAAGCCGTGTGGTGATCGGTTGAGAATAACACCACCCCATTTCTTCCGTGAGTGTCGTAACAGGCGACTAAGGAAACCCAATGAGACCTTCCTCCTATTAATCCATCCCAGGCAACGATACCTCAATTTGTTCTGAATCTGAGGTGGCGTCCTATGGTCTCATGTGGTGTGGTAGGCTTTGTGAAGGGCCGTCTGGTTCGCGACCACCCTCCTACCGAAGTCCGTCGCCAAACAGCTTGCTGTGTTCCGTTGTTGCGTAGGAGTACCAGTGCCTTATAGGCATTTTTTGGGTTAACTCGCTCCATCCTCGGCCACATCTACGACCTTGATCAAGATTGAGGTCAAGAGTTAACCCATCTTATAATAATAATTATGTTCGTTGTTGTCTCGTCCTCGATGATGAAGATAACTCGTGTAGTCTCGGCAATGCACTCTCTGGCGTCACATCGAACTTCACGAACCCTGAGGTAAGTTCGTTTGACTATTAATAAATGTGGCATCGTAGTTCAAAAACGAATGGACCGATGCGGTTTTTTTGTTTGAAAGCTGACTTAATAGAGATAATTCTCAGTTTTATTTGATCAAAATTGTTACAGCATCAAATTTCGGGGATATTATAATTTTTTAAAATTTTTTAGAGTAATCGAGGTTACCTCACTCCATCGTCGACCTCATCTATGACCTTTGTCAACACTGAGGTAAAGAATTAACTTATTTATTTTACTTTTTAATCGAGATCCCACAGATTCGTATGAGGGCTTGTTTCTCATTTGGGGTACGCCTGGGCACCCTGTTTAGCTATGTAGACGAGAAAACAGTATACCCCAGTGACACGTGTTGCCCACAAAAACAAACCGCAACAAACACTATGTAATATTGCCATTAGAACATGTTAGAACTTGTTTTTCGACCGCCAGTTATTGCATTCCTCGGTTGCTATATAATGTCCTCGAATACGTGGTTATAGAAATGGAGTACAAGAATTTTACAAGCAGAAGATTATCTATGTAGACAAAGTACGTATTTGTACCGCTTTTTACAAGCTTTTATTTACTTTCACCTGTGTTTGTAATTAAATATTGCAAGTTAAATTTGACCCACTTCCCGGTTTCCGATTGAGCTGAAAATTGTAAGATTGAAGTAAATAATAGATATTATAATTATTATTGTGAGAAAACAATATGACAGACAAATAATAGTGGAGATTAACGCCTCATACAATTTCTACCGTAAGTAAAAATGTTATATTTACTTTATTAAAATGAAGTTTCCGAAAAGAATATCTGACTTACCCATTGACACGGTTCAAACCCCGTATAAAGAACTGTGCATTGAGATTTCGTTATGAAAGACCGAATATTGTAGACGTTAAACCAAGTCTAAGGCTAATTGGCGATTCGAAAACTCTGAAAACAAGTGAGGAGCTGGGGAACAAAAGCGGACTTGTCCACTGTACCCGATTTTTGTTTTTTTGCACTCTTTAAGCTCATATCTAAAGACCCCCGGAGTATTTTGTATCAAAAGTGGTCCGATCTAATAGAAAAAAATTGTTAAAAATCATGATTTATTTCAAAAGCGGACTAATTTCAGCCCATATGCATATACCTAATTCAGTTTTTTTTGCTCTAGTGTAAAATGTAATTAATTGGATAAGTCCGCTTTTGTTTCCCAACTTAGTTTGGTCAAGTTTGCCACACACTTGACTATACCTGCACGAGAAGGAAGGATTAAGATTTCGGGAAAGCCACAGCATTCCTTAATCTTCTAAAAGGAACTAATTCCATGGCGTCTTTTTTAAAATTCTTCTAATAGCTGTCATGACAGCCTCATAGGAGACTATTGTAACATGAGAAATAATGAAGGATTTAGAAAAGAAACAGCATTTTTTAGTGTCCTAAAAGGAACGAATTTTGGTCGTCGTATAGTAACTATATAACTATACTGCTAGTACATCTGTGTATGTTATATGTTATAAGGTTGCCGACGTATGTGGGTTACGAGAACTGTAGTGAATTAGGTTGAGAGGGGAAACAGCTTTTAGTTTTTGGCTTTAAATTTTTAGTTTCTGAGAGGCAAAACGTGTAAGAAAAGTTCAGGTTATTTATAACTTTAAATGTCATTTTGTTTAACCCTGACAAAAAAGAGGGATGTTATTAGTTTACACAATTAGTAAGGCTTACTATAGAGCAGTGATAGCTCAGTTACTAGTTAGTATAGATAGTTCAACTCAGTTGTGCGCGCGGCGCTATGTGTGCGTGTGCTTGTAAATATACAGCTTTCATTTGTGTATCAGTGACGCGGCAGTATGACGACGATTGCCACACAAATGAAAGCTGTATATTTACAAGCGCACGCATACATAGCGCCGCGCGCACAACTGAGTTGAACTATCTGTAATGAGCTGACTTATAACCGGAAGGTTGCGGGTTCAAATCCTGGTGCGGGCCTGTACCACTAAATCGTCTTCTCGGATCTATGTACGGATTTCAAATTAATGGTCACTTACTCAGCAGTGAAAGAAAACATCGTGATGAAACCTGCACGTCTAAAAAAATTCATTTTCAAAAGATGATTGGTCCACTAACCCGCATTGGGTCGGCGTGATGGACTATGGCTTAAATCCCCTTCGTGTTTCGAAGAGAGGATCGTGGCCCTAGTTCTTCTTCTTATCGTGTAGGTATAGTCAAGTGTGTGGCAAACTTGGCTAACCCTGGTGTCAGAGTTTTCAAACCGCACAATGGCCTCTGACTTGGTTTTAAAGACTGTAGTCAATCGACAACAGTCGGGACCGACAGCTTAACGTGCCCTCCGAAGCACGGAAACGCTTGTGATAAATTGCCACTTTGGTCACCCATCAGGTTCCCTGCCTCTGTGTACATTGCTTAACCTCCACTGATCGGTTGAGATCAGCGAGAGCCACTGGGCTATGAGCTTTCTCGTTAAAAAAAAGATAAAAAAAGGCTTCCCTCGTTAAAAAAAAAGATAAAAAAAGAAATAACAGGAGCAACAACTGTAAAACTCGATCGACAGAGGTGTGAAAAGGCTGAAGTATAAGGAATGGCGCCCTGTCTACACCCTGCGGCCTCTTACGCGGTGAAGTACACTCGAAGCAAGAGGCACGAGTGCTTAATCCATTGAGGGTCTATCGCCTCGTTGATTGTACGTAAACGGTTACGTCTGAAGTCTATTTTATTTACTTCGTAAATATGTGTGGTATTTTTTAAGCTTACATTCTCATTCTAACCTCTTTCTAAAAAATCCATTCTAAACATATGAAAGAAATAGTTCGTACTGGTGTTAGTTTTACTGTTTTTATTTATAGATCGTGTGTTTTCTCTTTACAACAATCTAGCCCACGGGCGAAGATGTGGTCGAGGATGTAACAGGCTCACCCAGAAGATGCCTATTCACTTAAATATTGACGCAGGTAAAGAATTCCATTCCTTAGCGATGAGCAATATAAAAGTTGCTTCTCTTCATCTTCGCTAAGAACAGATCCGAGGATTCTCGACAAGATCAGGTGGTAGTACCACGCGGTGCACCTGTCCTCCATTATTTTTGTGGATAACGTTACTCACTGCACAATTATCAAACACAAAAAGTGAAATATTTTAATTCTATGATTATATTCAGAGAACTATCCTAAATCAAATCGAAAAAAACATATGTCAAAATTAAATTAATTAAGTTCTGAAATGAAATGAAAGTGAAATGAAAAATGAAGTGAAGTGAAATGTATTTTTAATCTCTTGTACAATTGTTTGTTAGGATTTGTTAGGATAAAATATTGTAGTCAAACGTATTTTTATGAGTTTTTGATTTCTCAGCCTGTTTATAGGAAGTAGACGCGTAAGCAAATAGATATAAAAAGCCTCATTTTGAAAATAATTATGGCCGTCTCTCAGACCGTTTTGTAACTCCATAACATCTATTCTGACATGAATGATGAGGACACGGTAAGAAAAAGCGCAGCAATTCTGAGTTAAATTACGCCAACGCGATAACTCAGCATACCGGGCTCAGAAGTAGAGATGGGACGATCAATTACAGAAGAATGTAAAGCAGACACAAGTCATTAATTGCAAAAACAAGTTTATTTGGAAGGCTGAAGGGTGAATTTCCCTTTTACAATAGAAAAAAAATTGGATAACACAAACACACTATAATTATGTTTGGTCGGTTTTTATGTTTGGTCGGCCGGCCGGTTTGGTCGAGTGGTAGCGACGCTGCTTCTTGATCAATGGGTCCTGTGAGTTCGATTCCCAGCCGGGGCAAATATTCGTATAAAAAGCAGATGTTTGTTCTCGGGTCATGGATGTTTGTGATTGTCTTTATGTGTGTTCCAAGGGACCCACGACACAACACAAGGGAAAACCTTAGTGTGGGCCTTTGAGTGTGTAGCGTTTATTTAAATTTATTTTATTTATGTTTGCTCAAGTTCACAAAAACAAGAAAGTGAAAAATCAGCTTTCTGACAAACTCTAAGCTAGCGTAAGCGAAAAAAACTGGTGGTTCTCGCTCAGGTTTGTTCCTTGTGCGTAAGATTTCACTAGTCATATCATATCCATATAACATGGCAATGTGGCTTACATCTTGGGCACCTTTGAGCGGGGGAGATCAGCGGGGGGGTATTTTTGACTAGGGTTTAGTGGAAGGTTAAATCCTTTAATGTAACTTTGGCTTATTTTAAGTAACAACTTGAATGTTCTACGAAATTAAGCTATTTTACCGTTGATTTTGTTAGGTTAATTATGACGAAACGTATTGCTAATTGTTTATTTTAGTTTTCAGTTGTTCACCTATTTATTCAGTAACAAAATTACGTTTGAATTTTTATATTTGTTTACATTTACATATTTATTATTTCCATTAATCATATATAAAATTGCATTTGTCATAATATAAAATTCACAAAAGCCAAAGCTTGTTGCGGATGCATCTTTGTGCTTATTTCTTATTTTAATAATATTCATTAATTAAATAGCCAAATCCTATGTAAAGCCTTCGCACACCAAATATGCACCTGCTGTACGAGATTACTATTGCAAGCGGCGTAAACAATCGCGCGACGGATTAATTAATCTGTCTAATCCTGCATCATTGTCAAAAGTACTAAGAAAAAAAAACAACGGGTTGCACTCCGGGAGTGCCGGCAGAAGTGAAAACTTGAACATTAACGTTGTGCATTAATATGGAAATAAAACAAAATACACAAAAAGAGTTCGTTATTCTCTCAGGATTCGAACCCTCGACCTGTTGCTTACAATCTGGCAACTTTTCCACTCGACCAAGCTGTCTACTTTCAATTCAGTAAAATAGTCTATCGTTATTTGCGCACTATGTGCCAATAATCGTTGACATCTGTCACAGAGATAATTTTACCATAGGGATGATGGCAGCGTCCGGGTTTCCACCCATACTTCAAAATGCACAACGCTGCTAAAGAAGTTTTCACTTCAAAAAAGGTGGCAACCCTATCCTACGCATTTTCGATCACGGTCACGTGACATCGGACGATCTGACGCGAGTTCATCGCGAGTTTAACATTTTTTTCCCCACACTAAAAGTGCTCAACGCCGCAAAAGAAGTTTTCACTTCAAAAAAGACGTACCGGAAATATTTTGCCAGCACTATTAGCACGCGAGGGAACCCGGGAGCGGGCGATAACTCACAAAGCTCCTGCCGTTGGTTAATTGCTGAAACGTGCCTTATATGTGAGTACACACCTCTGTATTAATCTTACCTTAAAGATGGGCCGCTTTTATACTGAAGCGAACGAATATTGGGAAATGCATGTCTAGAATGACTTGGTTTTTATTGAAGACGAGCAGATAGTTTGCAAATAAGCTTTAATTTTTAAATCTGCCGTGTATACCTTTCATTAGAGGTCCTATACAGATGTTAATAATTTTTTGTAGTACCTCTGCTGCTGTACCTTATCATAAATAAATAAACTGTACAAAACAAAAATGATAACACATAAATTGTGAAATCAATCAACACTTTTGGCCACTGTCTTAATTGATTGAAACGTAATAAATTTAACATTATTTAGACGTAAAAATAGACTTCGATTTGTGCAATTTGAACGAATTTCTTGTATTGCCGCTTCTATAGGTAAATTATGAATTTTCATAGAAAATGCTCAATTGTATTTGCCATTTGAAAGAAGTTTTTTTGTTTTGTCTTTTGGGGTTTTTCCTTCTAGGAAAAAAATAACAGTTAGTCTTTGTTAGTCTATAGATACATTCCTCAAATATACGTATGAAAGAAAGAAGGCTTTAGCCAAGCAGTAGAACGAAGTAGGCTTATCTAAAATTCAAACGGCTGAACCAATTTTGATCAAATATAGCTAAGAATCATCTCGATTACGTCGTTTAGGAGCAACGATGCCACAGACAGATACACAGATATACAGATACACAAACACACAGATACACAGACACACACGTCAAACTTTTTTATCGGGGGTTAAAAATGAAAATTATTCTCGAAAATTATTTTTCCTAATTAAAAATTATCGGTAGGCAAAATCTCTATGCTTTCAACATATGAATTTTGCCTATGCAAGCATACATATGGTGTGACAGCCAGCCAAGTCGTCATAAATAACACTCAATCGTGCTTGTATATTATATTATAATTTTACAGCTCACAAAGCGAGTGACGTATTCAACGTATATTATAATTATAATGTCTACATTAATTGGTTGATTACCGCTATTAAGGAATTTCACTGTCAGTTTTAAAAACTGATTTCTGAAAATTATACCTTCACAATGCCACTGGACGTGTTTTTTACTTCATATTCCATATTTTTATAATATACTCAAGACTTATTATTACCCTAGCATTCCGCTCGGGACTTCGTTCCTGTGGGAATTCGGGAAATCATGTATCCTAAGTCTATCCTGGATAATGTAGAATTCTAATGGTGAAAGAATTATTCAAATCGGTGCAGTAGTTTCGGAGCCTATTCAATTCAAACAAACAAACAAACAATCAAATCTTTCCTCTTTATAATATGTATAGATATATAGATATAGATAAGCCCATATTACAGAAGAAATATGGGCCTTATTTTATAAAAAAAACAACGGGTTGCACTCCGGGAGTGCCGGCAGAAGTGAAAACTTGAACATCAACGTTGTGCATTAATATGGAAATAAAACAAAATACACAAAAAGAGTCCGTTATTCTCTCAGGATTCGAACCCTCGACCTGTTTTGCTTACAATCTGGCAACTTTTCCACTCGACCAAACTGTCTACTTTCAATTCAGTAAAATAGTCTATCGGTATCTGCGCACTATGTGCGAATAATCATTGACATCGTTGACATCTGTCACAGAGATAATTTTACCACAGGGCTGCCATCCGTCCGGTTTTCGACCCATACTTCAAAGTACACAACGCTGCTAAAGAAATTTCCATTTCAAAAAAGGTAGCAACCCTATCCTACGCATTTTCGATCAGGGTCACGTGACTTCTGACGATCTGACGCGAGTTCATCGCGAGTTTAACATTTTTTCCCCTTACTAAAAGTGCTCAACGCCGTTAAAGAAGTTTTCACTTCAAAAATCTGGAAAATATGTTAAAAATCTGGAAATATGTTAAAAATCTGGAAAATATGTCTGGATAATGGATAATATTAAATACATGTCTTATGTATCGTCATCAGCCCATATACGTCCCCATCGAGGGGCACGGGCCTCCCTTCGAAATACGAAGGGGTTTTAGGCCATAGTCCACCACGCTGGCCAATGCGGGTTGGTATGTCAATGTTTTATGTGTATAGATTATTAGTATAGAACCGCAGGCGGACATATGAACTCACATAATTATCTAAACAACAACAATTCCAAAACACAGCCACTTTTTATCAGACGAAACTTCCATTAATTAAAGTAGGGCAAACGACACAACCGTCGTAAACGGAATTAATACACGATTTTACAACAAAGTTTACAACAAACTCTGCGAAGCACAAGTAACTTCAACACTACATCATTTTCTGTTGCTGTTGTCTAAGTTCAAGCCTATTGTTTTAGGGACAGTCAACAGTACATCAGGTTACCACAAACTTTTAAATTTTCCCAATAAACTCTAATGCTTGGAGGTAAAATTGAAAATCGATTGAAGAAATTTGACAGTTTTGGATAGCATGATAACCCTGTACTTACTGCTACTACATGACCTTGTCAGGCTATGGCTCAAATGGCTAAAATGCGCTATATGCTGATGAAACTTGCATGGGAACTCAATTTTTTTTTTCGTCTTTTGACCTATTATTGGGGAAAAGTTGTTCAGTTTCATGGACTGATTAAACACCCGAGAGGTTGAAAGAGATTTACCTAAAGCCCTGTATATACAACCATACGCTCACGCCTAAAATCCCCACCGGGGTAGGCAGAGCATCAGTGGTTATAAAACTACTTGATGCCACGTTTGACATAAATTCAGAATGTTATAAGATGAAATATGATGTAAGTGGTAAGAAGTGCCCACAATACAGTAAAACCCTCGCGTCCCACTAACTGGCTTTTTCAGTATGCCTGGAAAGAGTAGGCAGCTGGTACATTTTAAGTTTTTCTTTCACTCCCAGTCCAGCGTGGCATGGCGTGGAAGGGAAAATCCCCATCATTAACTAGAATTTTTTTTCTTATTAAGACTTGTGAAAACTTAAACTTAACTAAAATAAGAAGTAAATTATTGTTACAACTTGTGTATAACACTATTTTTAAACATGTAATAACGGGTTTCTTCTACCATGATTTTATTTTAAACGAGAATCTAAAAATAACAGAGTATGATATGGTTAAAGCCAGTGAAAATAACCGCAAGAATCGTTAACAATATATTGTTGCATATAGACAAATACATAAAATTATTGTGTATAAACATTCTCGGGTTATGAGTGTTCTATCTGTCTTTATGTGTGTTCCGAGGGACTGACGACACAAGGGAAAACCTTAGTGTGGGCCTTTGAGTGTATGGCGTTTTATTATTTATTTTTTAAAGTATTTTATTTTATTTCTTTATTAATAAAGGGCTCGCTCTTGAACACAATCTAGCCCAAGGGCAAAGATGCGGTCGAGGATGTAGCAAGCTCACCCAGAAGAAGCCTATTCACTTGAAATTCAAAGAGATTAGACTAAATAATTTGGACTACATAGTAGGGTTCTGTTATTGGCTTATGTTTAGTTAAGTGTTATTGTTTATTAGATACGTAAAATAGCTGTGTAGACCTGAGATAAATCAAAATATTTAAAAAAATCATACATACATACAAACAAACTGAAAAACTTGTTAAAACCAAAAATAGCCTCTCATGTACAACTCAAATACCTCAAAGGCCTACATCTATCCCGAGGCTTCGATGAAGGTTACAAAATGAACAGTTGAACAGCACTCCCTACGCTCTAAGGGCTCTTAACGTCCCTTTCCGCGATATTGGCCGGAGAAAAGATACTGTAGTAGCCAAATATTTGAGTTGTCAAGTGTTTTCGAGCTATTTTCAATTGGAGATTTTCTGACAGCTTGGGATTTTAGTTTTTAGTAGTGTAAATAGATGGCGCTGTCAGACGACTTGGAGATAATTGGGAGATGACTGATATTTAATCCTAAATATTATTAATGTGAGAGTTTGTGAGGATATATGGATGTTTCTTACTCTTTCCCTCTCAAACAGCTAGACAAATTCTGATAAAATTTAGTAAAGAGGTAGCTTGCACCCTGGCTGGATTAACACCTAAGATATATAATTTTCCCAAATTCCTACGACTACGAAGTCCCGGGCGGAAAGCTAATATAAAATATTTCTACAAAATCACAGACATCAATTTCTTTGTTTCCATCTATTTGTTCGACATATTGTTAGGGGATTTTCTTTCAAAAGATCAAAGTATTTCTTTGTAGGAATACCGAAGGAGTTTGGTTTCTCATTTCAATAATTTTACTAAAAGGGTGAGCAGAAAAAAAATAACAAGATGAATTTTTGTAGGAATTTGAATTAAAATAAACAGAATCTATTTTCTTATAAGATTACGCGAATACCTTAGTAAAAAATTAGTTTTTGGATACTGGCTAGTAACCTATAATAAAACTTACTAGCTTTCTTCTGGCGACTTTGAGTTGAAGTGTAGCCTGTGTCACTTCCGAGCCCCCTAACTATTCATGTGCAAAATTTTTTTTTGAGAATTCCACATAGGTTCCTTGGGGAAAGTTGTTCAGTTTCATGGGAAGAATCACCAGCTATTCTATTTTATTTTATAATATTATAAGATGGGTTAACTCTTGACCTCAATCTTGACCAAGGTCATAGAAAATGCCTATTGAGGCACTGGTACTCTTACGCAACGACGGAACACAGCAAGCTGTTTGGCATCGAACTACGGTAGGAGGGTGGTCGCGAACCAGGCGGCCCTTTACAGAGCCTACCACACCGCATTAGACCATAGGACGACACCTCAGATTCAGAACAAATTTAGGTGTCGTTGCCTGACGTGGATCCATAGGAAGCAGGTCTCATTTGTGTTTCCTTAGTCCCACGGAAAGAAATGGGATGGTGTTATTCTCAACCGATCACTACACGGAAAGCTAAAGTTTCGCTAACTAGTTATAATATTCAAACTTACGAAATAAATATTCTTTTAAACTTCATTTCATTGATAAAAATTTAATCCCCCATCGGAAAAGAAAATGCCGGCAGCAGCTTTCTTAAAAAAAAAGTTTAAAATTTGACATCAATTTACGAAAACAAGGGCGAAATAAAAATATTACCGTTATTTTTGTTAAATTTTTAGGTGAATTTTAACACTTTCCGATAGCTCACGGATTCTATTACCGATATTAGCATATTTTCATTAGTTCGCTGTGCTCGGACGTGAAGAGGGTTAAGCAAAGTCAGAAGTGGCGGGAAAATTTTAGGGGTAAAGAAAGATTTAGCAAAAGGTCTGGGAATTTTCAGGGTTCGATTGTGAGGTCAGCAGCACAATTCCAAGGAACGCTTCATTAAAATCATTCCTTTTTCTGTAGAGTATTCCATTCAAAAGTATGTGGCAAACTTGACTAGCTATATGTTTTTTACAAGATGTACGTGCTCATGAGTTATACGAGCTCATTTGACGTGCCCCTTTCTTCTACTGGACATCCATATGCTCTGGTTATGCCGTGTGGTGATGATAACACCACCCCATTCTTTCTGTGGGTGTCGTAAGAGGTGACTAAGGAAACACAAATGAGATTTGCCTCCTATTAATCCACCCCAAGCAACTGCATCTCAATTTGTTCTGAATCTAAGGTGGCGTCCTATGGTATCATGCGGTGTGGTAGGCTCTGTGTAGAGCCGACTGGTTCGGGATCACCCTTCTATCGAAGTCCGGTGCCAAACATTATCGAGATGTCGGATCCATACTGAGCGCTTCTCTTAGTTTTCTTTACTACAAACCACTAAGAAATAAAACTCTGTCTGCGTCTGTATTTACGAGCTCATAAAATAACCCGAATCTCCTTAGAGTTTGAGTGAATAGATATCTACTGGGTGAGCTTGCTACATCCTCGACCGTGCAGGCTAACTTGCAAATATATACACATAGTGCTCGCTACCAAGCAGTCCGATTATATAACCGACTCCCTGTGGAATTGAAGTCCATCAATACATTTTCAACCTTTAAAAATAAACTTAAAAAACTACTTATAGAAAAAGCATACTACTCAGTTGACGAATTTATTAATGACAGAAACACATGCAAGCTTTAAGGGATATATGTTAATGTGTATCATCAATGTGTATTTAATGGCAATTCTGTTTTACTTTGTGTGTCTTTAAATACCTATGTAATAGTTATAGCAATTTTCAAACACAATGTATATTGTTAATGAATAAATGAATATAAATGTCTTTGCTCTTCAGCTATATTGTGGTCAAAAGCGCATCTATTCTCTATATAAAAAGTTTTCAAACCACCAAATGGCCTCTGTCGTAATTTGAAGATTGTAGTAAATCGAAAATAGCAGATACCGACGATTTAACGTACTCTTCAAAGCACGGAAACGCTCGTGATAAATTGCCAGTATGACCACCGATTCGAAACAGTAAGCACCATTGATCACGACCGCTTATGGTCTTGATTGTTTTAACCGCTTCTTACATAGGTACTATAACACCTCTTCCGGGGGCAATGAATAAAATACGTAGCTCTTCTGCAAGGTGTATATTTACGAATAACAAACGGGCACTTCCATACACTTTATCTTTATTACAATCGTGTGCTTATTTATCACTTTACAACGTGCTTATTTTTAAAAAGTGCTATTTGCACGCCTACGATTGCATATATGAAATTACTTCGCGAGCTCTCTACGATGAATGGCGGAAGATCAGATCTTCAATCATTTTGAATCCTGACATCGAATACCATTTCAAATCTTTAAAAATTATATTCGAATAATCTTCTTCGAAATGACCGAGTGGGAAAGGAGTTGCGTTATGCCAGATCCTCTATGAAGGTCTGCATAACACAGTCTGTAGCGTATCTCAGAGGGAGTAACTGGGGGTCCAGCTAATGAAGACCAGGAATAGTCACAGAATAACTTTAAACATTTATTCAGAGGAACCTAAAACCCTTAGCGCACGACGTATTTTAAATGCGCAGACGACGCGCAAATGACGTGCGTATAAGCGCCTTGTAACCTCAGTATACGGGGCGATCGCTGTAGTCGCTCGTAGTCGCCCCTCTTCTCCCCTCGTCCGACCCTTTGTATGCGCTTCACACGCGCGTTTGTATCACGTTTTACGCTCGTTTGTATCTATACAAACGCAAAAATCGGCATCTACGGCGCAGAAAAGCAGAAAAATCGGCATCGTCTGCGCGTTTAAAATACGCTGTATGCTAGGGGCCTAACTCACGTGGCTAAGGCCACGGGGGAGACTGTGTCAGTTGTACAACGCGCAAAAAGCTGCGAATCAGTTTAATTATAGGACCTTTCGCTAAAGGCGTTCTAAGTAAATTGTTACCATGAAGTAGAACTTTCAAAGTACTTACTATTTATTTTCATTAAACGTAAAGACCTAGGACAATAAAGAGGCAATAATTATAAGTTATAGCACTATAATATTTGGTAATGGCTCTTAGTGCAATTCTCTTCTCAAGCAGGATTTGTTAACATACCTTTCTAAGCTCAGTTATTACTTGTTGGGGTTCGTGGAATACATCATATTTCTTTAGTTCGTTATGCAAAAGGTACAGTCGGAGATATCTGTAATCCGCCTTAGTATTTTGTTCATGAGTTTAATTTTCATTACCCGCAGTGAAGAGTAGGTTTTTCACCGCCAATTTGGTCGAGTGGTAGTGCCGCTTGATCGATAGGTTCTGGGTTCGATTCCAGGTCGGGGCAAATATTTTTGTAAAAAGCTGATGTTTGATTTCGGGACATGGGTGTTCACGTCTTTGATTATATTCCAAGGGATCCACGACACAAGGGAAAACTTTAGTGTGGGCTTTTGAGTCTGTAGCGTTTATTTTAGCGTTAATGTAACAGTCCAGTAAAGGGCTAGTAACCCAGTGTCGCTCTTAAATACCCGCTTCGCCTCGCCTTGACATAATATGTCGCTTAGGTATGAGAGCTTAATAAAAATCTAAGTTTTTATTAAAAATTCCGCCAGGGACTTCGTTCCAGTGGGAATTCGGGAAAATTATATGGCCTATGTCCATGGGGGATAATGGGGATAATTATAAAGCTAATGGTAAAATAATTTTTCAAATCGGTCCAGTAGTTTCGGAGCCTATTCAATGCAAAGAAACAAACAAACAATCAAATCTTTCATCTTTATAATACGAGTATGTATAGAAAACCAACAAATTGGAATATAAGTTGGGCTGTGTTCTCTTCTCATACGTGAACTCATTTGGCATCACTATCCTATGATAAAATTCTCTTCTTCTTCCTCTCCTTGCGCCATTATTTGGAGTCGGGTCTCATACGACCTTGGGTTATCGGCTCGGGCAACTGTGACTTCTTGTGGTCTCTATTTGGTTTGTTCGCCAGATCGAAGGCACGCGGTCTGATCTTAGGTTGTTGGTTTGGACAACTGTGCCTGATCTTGGATTGTTGGTTTGGGCAACAGTTCTTTCTTAAGGTCTCTTTTGCATTGTTCGCCAGGTCGAAGGCAGGTGGCCTGACCTGGTGGCCTGGTTGGTTTGGGCAACTGTGCCTGATCTTGGGTTGTTGGTTCGTGCAATTGAGACTTCTTGAGGTCTCTTTTTGCGTTTGCTTGCCAGATTGAAGGCACGCGGTCTTATCTTGGGTTGCTGGTTCAGGCAATTGTGACTTCTTGATGTCTCTTTTTGCATTTTTTCACCAGGTCGAAGTATAAATTGGGTCGAAGTTGCGCGGCCTTGACAGCTTTTTAGTTCGGGTAAGTTTAGTGCAATTCGTCATAGAGACAACCTTATTATCATCAAAGGCAAAACAAAGTCATAAAATTGGAGTGTATAACTAAAATTTAATTATTACTTCATTAAAACTCGGTAACGGTTCATTTATCAAAGAACTTCTGTTTACCAAACAACTTTTTTTTGTTTCAAATTATTTCCAAATCAGAAACTTCTCGTCACTTTTTTATGACAAAAAAGTCTACGATAACAAATCTTTTCGAGTGTAAACTTAAGGGCTGTATATACATTACGCTTTTCGAAAACTTTACGATATTTAATGTTTTGATGAAAACCTCAGCCTACTATGGATGAAAATTTGTAAACACTGTACAATCGCATTGCAAATGATAAATAAAACTAATTTTTTTTTGAGGAACTTATAACCTGATATGTTTTACTAAAATAAAAACGACTCAATTAATAGCGAATAAAAAGCTAACCAAAAACCCAACCAAAGCTAATAAAAAGAAGAAAAAAATCGCCTCATTTCTTTTTACGAGCTCTTATGAAAAAATAATGCAATCTTCTTTAGGTTTTGTTTCAAGTTGTTGTGAAATAACGTTCTCATGAGCTTCGATTTTCAAAATTTTGTTTAGTGTCACCAAACCAGGCTCTGATGATGGAATCCCAGGGATATCGAGAGCAAACCTTGAATTTAATAGGCACTTGCAACGTTTCTCATATTCTGTCTAGAACATCATTTACATTAAATTATATTGTCTTTATTTTTCGCTTTTTGAAATCGTTTTAATTTTTTTATATTCAAATTTATATCATAAAACATTTAGGATGTTACATGAAATACATACAAACATATTTGTTCATTCAGGATGTAACATTAAAGGATTTAAATAAATACCTACATATTCGTTCTTTTGACCCTACTGACTCTACGCCTATTTGCAAAGGTGCAGTCTTCCCCAGAGAAGAATAGGCAAGAAACTCTATCGTCCATCCATAGTTCATGACCATTACCTCGTGAAAATTTCCATCTGAACGGCTTTAGAGGCTCGCTTCGAAAAATCATGAGTAACTTTTCATTAACCCTTTCAGATCAAATTAACCAGAGTGGACTTACTTCGGCCCTGGAATTAGGGCAGGGTCGAATTCAACTTTGAACTTTCAGCTTGTAGGGAATACTGAAATACAGTGAATACTGAATACATTAGTCTATTTTTTTTTAATAGTCTATTAATGGGCATCGATCTACACTATTCTGTAAGTAGTTTTTTTTTCGATCTAGAAATTGACGTTATTTCAATTAACACCCCTTTTCCCTCACTGCAGAAATAATTTTACTTAGCGATATTAAAAAAAATATATTATTTTTTAACAAATCAAGAGAAATTTTGAGTGTTCTATTATTTTTGTAGTACTTCTTCTTTATTTTAAAGGACCTTAGGGTTATTAAATGGGGATGGTTGACCTAAGTGGCTATTATCACGACTGTTTCTTTATCGACTGACTAAATTTGCTAAACCAAGTAGAGGCCATTTGACTTCTGACACCAGGGTTAGTCAAGTTCGCCACACACATGATTGTACCAACACGATAGTTTGAATAAATTAAAATTTGAAAGAAGTATTTATTTACTTCTTTGAAGGGTTTAATACTTGTGAATTATAATAAAAGTAATTGGTTTTTTTTACTTCCACAAGCACAAAAATGCGGGTGGAAATAAAATTACTTGGATATTGTCAAGATAATATTGTACTTATAACCAAAAACTTAAGATCCTTTAGCAGCAGAGAAATGAAAAAATGAGATGGCTGCCTCTTAAAAAATTACCATATTTTCCATTAAGTACACTGGAGGTAGATACCGTTCCTCTTAAGTTATTTTTAAGTTGTTTAAGAACTTCAAATTCTATTAACCCACTTAGCTGGAAGGCTCTTAAGTATTTTCATAATATTTATTTATGAAATGCACTTGGAAATTAAGTTTAGCTTACTAACAACGCTAAGATATTAAATTATGGAAACTTTAAAGTTCTTAGAAGTTATTTTAAGTAGCGCAATTTAATAATATCAATAAAAAGGTGTAACATAAGGTTTTTAAACATGAAATTGCCTTTCTTCGTTAAACAAACCTTTTTAGATTTTTTTTTAAGATTGCTAGCCGGTCTCGGTTTTGACGGCCAGTTTGGTCAAATGTTTATGACGTTGGCTCTTGTTTGATGGGTCCTAAGTTCGATTCCCAGTCGGGGCAAACATTTGTGTAAAAAACAGATGCATGTTCTCGAGTCATGGGTGTTCGTGTCTGTCTTTGTGTATGTTCCAACGTCACAAGCTTCTTTGATATTCAAAAGGAATAAAATTTTGTAGGAAGATTAAAATGAATTAATTGCTCGGCAGTTTGAAACTAGTTTGTCACACATTAGACTAATACTATACCTATTAAAGATGTTTGCAACTGAAAATTCAGTTGACGGTGGCGCTGCTAGTCAAAACAGCTGTCAACTAATGTATGAAATCTCGATAGTTCGTCACCATCGTCATGCCACCCTATCGTTCTTTTTTGAAGTGAAAACTTATTTCGCGGCATTGTGCACTTTTTGGGATGGGTAAAAATGTTAAACTCGCTTCAGGACACGTGACCTAATCGAAAATTCGTAGGGAGAGTAGACCGCAAGTAAGTAATATATGTTCAAGTTTTCACTTCTGCCGGCACTCCCGGAGTGCAACCCGTTGTTTTTTTTATCAGCCGAGGGGCACGGGCCTCCCTTAACGTTCTTACTATAAATAAATGCGGAAACCCTGTTTGACATAGGTTTTTGATCGTTATAAGCTTGTTCTACGCAATCTATATATATAAAAGAAAGTCGGGTTTGTTACAACACTTATAACTCAAGATCGGCTGGACTGATTTTGATCAAATTTGGTATGGAGGTAGCTGATACCCTGGATTAACACATAGGCTACATAATTTTCCGAAATTCCCACGGGGACGAAGTCCCGGGCATAAAGCTAGTATTTAATAAAAAAAATTGCAGTATCGCCATCCGATACTTACATATTGTACTAAAATGTTTTATTTTTATTTTCAGGTACGTGAGAACACAGATTAAAGAATTGATACAGAGTGAGTTTACCTATTTAAACAATGTTAATGTAGTGAACCCGGTGACCACATGCTCTCATACATACATACGTTTACGCCCATAATCCCAAACGGGGTAGGCAGAGCATCAGTGGTTCTAGAACCACCAGATGCCACGTTTGACACAAATTGTGAGGGTTATCAGATGGAACAAGTTGCATAATGGTAAGAGGTGGCCTTTCGCCCATTATATAGCAAAACCCTCGCATCCGTCTTGCAGACTTTTACTGTATACCTGGGAAGAGTAGGTAGCTGGCACATTCTAAGTTTTTCTTTCACTTCCAGTCCAGGGTGGAAGTCCACCACAACATACTCTCATTCCTCATATTTGTTAAGGATGCCCTTTGGTGAGGCGAAACACATGTTGGGTGTACTTATTTATTTATTTATTTAACAGTTTATTGTACACAGGAAAAATCACAAATATTACAGACAAATAGAAAAACGAACACAAAATTTTGATTCCGCCAGGTAACTCCTGATTTTATAAAATACTAGCTTTTTCCCGGGGCTTTGCTCGCGTAAAGAACTTTTTAGTCACCTATTTAATTCTCTAAATCATTGACTTTCTGAGTGTAAGGGCTTTGGCTGTGCATTTTTAATTTTATTTTATCCATTTCGACCCTTTAGATGATAATTTCCAGACAATCGCGAAACACATGTTCGTTTTGTATTTTAAGGTATATTTTCACGAAGTTTCGAGTCAAAATGACTAAAAAAAATTTCTTTCCAATACAAACATTGAATTCAAGCGTAGTGGTTGAATTTCGAAAAATCCCTTCTTAGTGCTTGCTTATGTCATGAAAGACACCTTTTTGCCAACTTTTAGCTTTCTAGGTCTAGGGGTTTGGGCTGTGCGTTGTGAATCAGGACCTAAAATTTTATAAGAATGACTAGCAAAGCCTCTGTTGCTAAAAATTTTGAACTAGTACGAAAAGCAAATTACAATTTAATCGAATAAATTTTCAATCTCTGGCTAAAATACTGAAACATATTCTGTTTAAAGTATTTATAATGAAAAAACGTTAAAACGTTTCAAATTGAAGGCAGAGCGAATAAATTGGGTGTTAGCTGCACTCTTTATATTCATAGAGTAAATAACTCTAAAATTAAAAATATTTTATAACCCTCTCGCTCGTAGCCCAACGGTGCTCGCTGATCTCAATTGATTAGTGAGGATAAGCAACGTACAAAGAGGAAGGGAACATGATGGGTGACCAAAGTGGTGCTTCGGAAGGCACGTTAAGCTGTCTGTCCCTGCTGTTGTAGACTGACTACAGTCGAGCCAAGTCAGAGGCCATTATGCGGTTTGAAAACTCTGACACCAGGGTTAGCCAAGTTCGCTCCAAACTTGACTATACCTACACGATAAGAAGGAGAAGAATACCCCCGACATTCGATTGCTTATAAAAGTTAAACGGCTGAGGCAATTCTAATCAAATATAGCTAAAAACCATTTCGATTACATCAGCTTCAAACAAAAACACCGAATTTAAATTAGTCCATTCGTTTAGGAGCTATAATGCCACAGGTAGACACACAGATACACAGATACATACGCCAAACTTATAACACCCCTCTTTTTTGTCGTGGGTAAAATATTAAAATATTTATTAATCCAAAAAATGTGATCATACGATGCCACTTCAGATTAAAAACAAAATAAGGTATCGTTACCTTTTTTTTTACCATCCCATATACGTCCCCACCGAGGGGTACGGGCCTCCCTTCGAAACACGAATGCGGGTTTCATCACGATGTTTTCCTTCACCGTTAAGCAAGTGATAATTAGATATCCGTACATAAATCCGAAAAGACGAATTTAGTGGTACATCCCGCACCAGGATTTGAACCCACGACCTTCAGATTACAGGTCTGGGTCATAACCAACTGGGCTATCATCGGTACCTTAGGATGGATTAATAGGAGGCAAGTCTCATTTGTGTTTCCTTAGTCGCCCCTTACGATATCTACGGAAAGATATGGGGTGGTGTTATTCGCAACCAATCAACCGAAAGATATAAATAAAAAATAAAAAATTTCCACGTTGAAAATGTATAAGTCACCGACTTCAATCCCAAAAACAGTTCGCACGAAGTAGGTAACCAGTAATTTTTTGCAGACTACAATGCCTATTAGCAGATAACCACAAACGAAAATGTCACTCATTTATTTAGATGATGTTCTGGTTTGTAGTATTTTTTTGTTTTTGTTGCTTTTTTAAAAAACGCTGAATTATTTTCAATAAAATCTATATGGGACCACTTCTGGAGTAAACTCTTTCGAACAAAAAAAGAATTTTGAAAATCGGTCCATAATTGGCGGAGAAATGAGTGAACAAACATTTAAAAAAATACATACAGTCGAACATAGAACCTCCTCCTTTTTTGAAGTTGGTTAAAAAATTAAAAGGCATCGTGCACGAGAAATGTTGAACCGAACGTTTTCAAGTGTTTTTCAATAGTTTTACCACTTACCGACGCGTCGGTAAAGTGGTAAAAGAGCTTTTATAAGTATGCTACTCACTTAGTTTAAATAAAATTGTTATTAGAGAGATAAATTTATGGTTTTTTTATACATCATATAAACTTAGATCAGCAGCTTTAGCATGATGCGCGACAAACTCGCGCGGTACGCCACTCGGCTGATGATGAAACTTCACTTTGATCGCGCAAATTGTGCGCAAAGTCTTGCTCGCCCTCTGGCGTTGTGTCAATATTGACATTTATACATATGATCGCGGCGCGTTCCGCGCGCGAGCACATATATGTTATATCTTCCTAAAAACGTGCAGCGTTTAACTTTTCAACCGACTTCAAAAAAGGAGGATTGAAGTCGGTGACTCATACGTTTTTAACGTGGAAAATTATGGTTTTAGATTTACATTGCAGTGTTTCATGATGTGTTTTTGATTGCAAAATGGAATGCATTCGAATAAATCACATAATTGAATTATTAGCACATGATTGAACTTTGCGAACAGCCAAAGATTTTTTTAATTTTTTTTTGAGGCAACATTTTAAATTCACATATACAAAAAAAATTGAAATAAAGACACTTTGAATTAAATTGGATTGAGCATAAATATCTGAAAACCACGAACAAAATCTTAGAAAATATCATAGAGCTAATTCTGTCCATTCACTTTTATAATCCATGACGGGGTAGGCAGAACTTTGCGTGATTCACATGACACCACGTAAAGAACCACGTGAGAAAATCAAAATGATTGTTTGAGTTTTTTCTAAGCCGTTCTTTATACCCTGTTTTGAAACGTTCGTAGCCCAGTGGCGCTTGCTGATCTTAACCGATCAGTGAGGTTAAGCAACATACACATAGGCAGGGAACCTGATGGGTGATCAAAGTGGCAATTTATCACGAGCGTTTCCGTGCTTTGAGGGCTCGTAAAGCTGTCGGTCCCGGCTGTTGTCGATTGACTACAGTCGTTAAAACCAAGTCAGAAGCCATTGTGCGGTTTCAAAACTGACAACAGGGTTAGCCAAGTTTGCCACACACTTAAGGACTATATTTCCTCGGTAAGAAAAAGTCTTACTGATTTAAAATTTTTCATTGCATCACCGAAGCCCTGGAAGCCTTAAACTTAATAGAACAATTTATTTGAACATAAAGTAAAAACACCTCTGGTACATTTCACGCAGAAATTATACTTATAACTTAAGTAACCCATTTATATACGAGGCTTAATATGGCGTAGCAAATGCTACGTGGAGCCGTAGCAGCGTAGCAAAGTGCTACGCCGTAGCAACGGGTCATTAATCATTTTTAAACCCGAACATTTCAAAATGGCTGACTTCTGTTTTAGAGTTTAGAGGTGTGAGATGTACGGACGGCCGCAACTTAAGTTACCACATGCGTGCACTCTGTGCTGTTGTGATAAGAGCGATTTTGCAATGAAAATGGAGTAACCTGATGCGCTTGCCTCTGTACCTTTACCTTTGTGTATAAGACTAGGTCATACAAAGTTATGCTTAATCAAGAAATGAGAAATTTTGCCGGTTTGCTTAAAGGCACGATAGCTCAGTTGGTTAGAGCACCAAGAGATCTGATCCTGGGGTCATGGGTTCAAGTCCCATTCGCGGTGAACATTTTTCTTTTCCTTAAAATATTTGTGAATATCCCTCGGGCTTACGCGTTTTAAAAATACTACAATAATTATAAAGCTTATGTGTCTAGCTTTTAGATTAATTTTAGATTAATCCCGGTTGCCTGGAAGAAATTGCACTGTAGCAATAAGGCCGCCGGATTGTACACTACATCATGAACATTTGTTTATGTTTAATGTTATGTTTTATGTTTTTTTTGTGTGCAATAAAGAGTATTGTATGTATGTATGTATTAATTGTTGTAATAATTACCATTTTCAACCGACTTCAAAAAAGGAGGAGGTTCTCAATTCGACTGTATGTTCTTTTTTTTTTTTTGTATATTTGTTACGCGATTACTCCGGCAACTGTTGTCCGATTTTCAAAATTCTTTATTTGTTCGAAAGAGTATACTCCTGAAGAGGTCCCATATAAATTTTATCGAAAATGATTCAGCGCTTTTAAAAAAAATCAACAAAAACAAAATATACTACAAACTAGAACATCATCTAAATAAATGAATGACATTTCTGTTTGTAGTTATTTGCTAATAGGCATTGTAGTCCGCAAAAAACTAGATATCTACTTTATGCGAACTGTTGTTGGGATTGAAGTCGGTGACTCATACGTTTTTAACGTGGAAAATAATGTACGATTTATTTTCTAAACCCCGACAAAAGCAGAAGGGGATTATAAGATTGACGTATAAAGTTGTTTATCTGTATGTATGTCTATCTGTGTGGCATCGGTCTGCCTGTGGCATCGTAGCTCATAAATGAATTTACCATTTTCGATGCGGTTTTTTTTATTTGAAAGCTGACCTAATTGAAACGGTTCTTAGCTATATTTTATTAAAATCGGTTCATTTATTTCAGAGTTATAGGCGATCGTTTTTAATTTTATTAATATTGCAAGTTTTATAAGTCCCATCCCAACTTGCCATATTTTTTAAGTTTACCAACAGGCAAAAGAAAAAAAATTGAGTTATTTTAACATAAGAGTTATACAAAATGCTGAGCTCAAACATTTGCTAGATTTTAGACAGAAATATCCAGACAAGATATTCAAATACCACGTACTCATGTTCCATAATATATTGCCTGCCCAATGTTTACCTTTAGTATTAAATTATACAGTCTACAAATGGATATCTAGGCACAAAAGGGTACCTAGGTCTGCAATTCAGGTCTCAATAGTCTAAGCTTGACCTAGAATATTAACATAAAGCACATTCAGCGATATTATTTTCTAATTTCGTTTGAATCGAAATTGAATTAACTTTTTGGGAGAAGTAAGCGCTCGTAGCCCAGTGGCGCTCACTGATCTCAATCGATTAGTGAGGTTAAGCAACGTACACAGAGGTAACCTGATGGGTGACCAAAGTGGCAATATATCACGAGCGTTTTCTTGCTTCGGAGGGCACGTTAAGGTGTCGGTCACGACTGTAGACAAGTTCGCCATATACTTGACTATACCGACACTATAAATAAATAAATAAATAAATAAATAAACGCTACAAACTCAAAGGCCCACACTAAGGTTTTCCCTTGTGTCGTGGGAAAACCTTAGTGTTCCCTTGGAACATACAAAGACAGACACATACACCCATGACCCGAGAACAAACATCTGCTTTTTACACAAATGTTTGCCCCGACTGGGGATCGAACCCAGGATGCGCCGATCAAGAGGCAGAGTCACTACCACTCGACCAAACCGGCCGTCAAGAAGAAGAAGGAAGAAGTATTTTAATTAATCATATGTTGAACTATAAGAAAAAGAAGGGAGGAGTATTTTATTAAATCATATGTTGAACTATAAGAAGAAGAAGGGAGATGTATTTTATTAAATCATATGTTGAACTATAAGAAGAAGAAGGGAGAAGTATTTTAATAAATCATATGTTGAACTATAAGAAGAAGAAGGGAGATGTATTTTATTAAATCATATGTTGAACTATAAGAAGAAGAAGGGAGAAGTATTTTATTAAATCATATGTTGAACTATAAGAAGAAGAAGGGAGAAGTATTTTAATAAATCATATGTTGAACTATAAGAAGAAGAAGGGAGAAGTATTTTATTAAATCATATGTTGAACTATAAGAAGAAGAAGGGAGAAGTATTTTAATAAATCATATGTTGAACTATAAGAAGAAGAAGGGAGAAGTATTTTATTAAATCATATGTTGAACTATAAGAAGAAGAAGGGAGAAGTATTTTAATAAATCATATGTTGAACTATAAGAAGAAGGGAGAAGTATTTTAATAAATCATATGTTGAACTATAAGAAGAAGGGAGAAGTATTTTAATAAATCATATGTTGAACTATAAGAAGAAGAAGGGAGAAGTATTTTAATAAATCATATGTTGAACTATAAGAAGAAGGGAGAAGTATTTTATTAAATCATATGTTGAACTATAAGAAGAAGAAGGGAGAAGTATTTTAATAAATCATATGTTGAACTATAAGAAGAAGAAGGGAGAAGTATTTAATTAAATCATATGTTGAACTATAAGAAGAAGAAGGGAGAAGTATTTTAATAAATCATATGTTGAACTAAGTTATTTAGTTTACTAGGGTGATTCACTGATGTTGATTTACATTCCTAATCTCTAATTTAAAATCACCCAATATATAAAAACGTTCATAACCTAGAAATCGAAAAACCACTTTTCAAAAATTTAATTCCGATAGCCATATATTACAACCAAAGTTTATCTCTACCATATTCAAAAGCTAATTCAAAAGATATATGGCTTCCACCTAAGTCATATTAGATTTAATATCTAATTTCAGATTTATTTTATTTTGAATCTGTTTTACAAGAGGACTAGAAAATTAGATGCTGAACACACAAAAGCCCACATTAAGGTTTTCCCTTGAGTCGTGGGTCCCTTGAAACAAACACAAACACCTATGGCTTGAGAACAACTGAACTTTGCACAAATATTTGGCCCGACTGGGAATCAAACCCCGAACCCGTCTATCAAGAGGCAACGTACACTCGACTAAACCGGCTTATAACAAACTCCTTCCATTTTAGACTGGGAGTGACAGGAAAATTTAGAATCAGCCAGCTGCTTTCTCTTCCGAGCCATACTATAGAAACCAATTAGTGAGACGCGATAGTATTTGTTATATTGTGGGTGAAAGGCTGACAATCTATCACATCTAAACTCATATATTCCATCTAATAACCCTCAAAATGAATTTCAAATGTGGCGTCGAGTGGCTCTAGAACTACATGATAGATAGATAGATAAAAACTTTATTCACTGCTATTACAATCATTGTCAATAATAATAATAATCTTATAACTAAGTATCAAGTAAAAGTAAAACTACAATTAAACAATAAGTAACGCAGTGAAAGGGCGCTGACTCAGCATACGTACTGTGGGTAAACCACTTTGGATTTCCCACAGCGCTGATCTTCCGCCAAGACCCAAAAAAGTGACAGAAGAGCTTATCAAATGGTAAGAATTTGAAAAATGAAAAACATACATAAAAATAAATATGAAACTAACGTATTGTGAGCTATCCTTTCGCAAAATTAATAAATATACTTGTCAAGCAAAAAAACATTCCAATCCCTACGTAATAAAATAATTGTCAAAATATAATTTAAAAAACAATGTAAATGGAAAAGGCGATTGGGAAGTTACTCAGCTACTTTTATTTTTTTGAATGTTGATAAGATGAAGACGATAATTGCGTTAATGATGTTCTGCCTACCCCGAAAGAGACTATAGGCGTAAGTGTAAAGATAGATAGACTGGATAAGCTTTTTTTAGGTGAACTTACTTCATCCATTCTCGACCAAATTTTAGCCAGTGGTAGATTGTGGTCTACAGAAACCCAATTTAACAAAAAAAATAAAAAGATCTACATGGAACAGGTGGTTTTTAATAATTTATTCTTGGAACCAAACCTTCGAACCCTTAGATAATTAAATCCTACTTTCCTGTCACTTTTATAACCTCCGCTGTCCCTCTATCATCCCCATAACGCTTTCAATTCACTTCAAGGGTAACTTCCTCGAAAGTACTATCAAAAAATGTCACCTATTTTCCTTGTCACCCTACTTAATTTACTAAATTTCGGGCGGGGCTTCTATTTCAGCGGATTTTAAAGGATTTTGTTTCCTCTGTGTTGTTTTTGAAGTGAAAACATCTTTACCGGCGTTCTGCACTTTGAAGTGAGGGTAAAAAATGTTGAACTCGCGTCAGGACACGTGAACCTGATCGGAAATTCGTAAGACGGAGGGAGAGTGAAAACTTCTTTATTGTGCACTTTTTGGGATGGGTAAAAAATGTTAAACTCGCGTCAGGACACGTGACCTCGTCAAAAATTAGTAAGACGGAGGGAGAGTAGACCGCAAGGAAGTAATATATGTTCAAGTTTTCACTTCTATCGGCACTCCCGGAGTGCAACCCGTTGTTTTTTTCGTAGGATTATCAAGTTGTGTTTTAATTTTATTTATCTATAAGGGCTTCATATGTACATTATGTCATTTATAAAAAGATGTATACACGAGTCAAATCTTTATTGCTCAGACACACACACACACACGCACACACACAAGCCCATGTCGATATTTAAGAAAAGTGTAAGATTAAAAATTGTATATCACCCCCAACATTCATCGCTTATAACGGTTAAATGACTGAACCAGTTTTGATTAAATATAGCTAAGAACGACCTTGATCATGTCAGCTTTAAAAAAAACTGCATCAAAATCTATGATGCCACAGACATACACATAGATATACACTTCGAAACTATAAAATGTCTCTTTATTGTCAGGAATTAAACATTGATTTCATTTTCGAAAATAAGCACCCTCCTATCCAGACAAAATTTAAAAGTCAGTTTTAAGCAAGCGAGAATGTAGAACACGTATTGTGTAAAAAAAGTCCAAAAACGCTTATAATATTTTCCGCTTATAATCACACTCTACATTAGCCAACCCATTTAACTTACAACCTTACACGAACATATTTAAGGTCGAAATTCTAATACTGCATCCAGGTCTCAGGTGCCATAGATATAAGAGGGACGCTTACACAATTAAGCAGTTTGTTAGTGAGAAATAGCTGGATGAAATCAATTGGGGGTCTATCTATCAGTCTGTCAATCCTTTCAATTTGCAGGAGCGTGATAAAATTTCAGCCTAGCTTAAGGGTTAAGTTTAGTATTAGGTTTGAATTAAGTAAGTGGTTAGGATGTTTTTATATCTACAGGAAGGTACAGAAAGTCGCACATAAGATTACTTCATGCGTGCACTCTGTACTTCTTCTTATCGTATAGGTATTGTCAAGTGTGTGGCAATAACCGTGTGGTGATTGATTGAGAATAACACCACCCCATCTCTTTCCGTGGGTGTCGTAAGAGGCGACTAAGGAAACACAAATGAGACCTGCCTCCTAGTAATCCATCCCAGGCAACGACACTTCATTTTTTTCTGAATCTGAGGTGTCGTCCTATGGTCTCATGCGGTGTGGTAGGCTCTGTAAAGGGCCGTTTGGCTCGCGACCACCCTCCTACCGAAGTCCGACGCCAAACAGCTTGCTGTGTTTCGTCGGTGCATGGGAGTACCAGTGCCTTTATAGGCATTTTCTGGGTTAACTCGCTCCATCGTCGACCTCATCTTTGACCTTATGGTCAAGATTGAGGTCAAGAGTTAACCCATCTTATAATAAAAAAATTAAAAAAAAACTTGACAAACCTGGAGCCACTGGGCCACGAGTGCTTCTCTGTGCTGTTATGATAAAAGCCGGGTAACTTGATGCGCAGTCTTCCGTACTCTGTGTGTACGTTCAAAGTCTAACGAGCTTTGAACTATATTTTTTTATAACTAGCTGTTTTCCTGCGACTTCGTTTCGCTAAGAGTGGCCTACTCGTATTTTATTATTTTCACTACATATTCTCTGTATGTCTAAATGCGATAAACTTACTACTAAATGGATTTGATACGGTTTTGACCAATATAAGGAGTTATTCAAGAAAATTCCCAAGGGAACGAAGTCCCGGGCCAAAGCTAGAATTATTATGAAATATCTTCAAAGCGTTCAGTATTTTTTGTGTGAAACAATGTCAATCTTTTGTCCAGCGTCGGGTTTTCTTTTTCTACGAAAACAAAACATTTTCTTATTTGAAATCACACATTAACTTCACCAAACCGCTTACACTAGAACCTCGCCTTTACAACAACAAACTTCACCCTTATCCTTCAACAAATAAGGTTAAAAATCCAACTTCCCTGAACATTTTGTTTGAAGCTGGTAGCAGGTGGCAGTGGCTTTATTAAATGAGCGTTTCGAGTTTTTTCTCAATTAAGTCTTCAGTCAGGCGTGAGTGGAACTTCAGATAGGACTTGGTGAAGATGCTAGGAAATTGTTTTTGCAAGAAAATAAATAATTCACGACGAAAATTTGAGAAATAGCAGACCTTTATCATATCTCAGTTCTCTAGTGCCCAGAGTAGAAACTTTTCTTAGTTTGAGGTTAGATGGTGCTGTCTATACAGGGCTTTAGGTAAATCTCTTTCAACCTCTCGGGTGCTAAATCAGTCTATGCTATGAAATTGAATAACTTTCCCCAAGGAACATAGGTTAAAATACGAAAAAAGTATTTTGATCTCCCATACAAAATGCGCTATATATGCTGATGAAGTTTGTATGGGAACTCTTTTTTTTTTCGTATTTTGACCTATGTTCCTTGGAAAGTTGTTCGGTTTCATGGAACCCGAGAGGTTGAAAGAGAGATACCTAAAGCTCTGTATTAGTCCAAGAATAATAATGATACTAAAATTTAAAGAGGAGAGATTTGTATTCTTGTGTGTATGAATTATTGTAACAAATAAACTCAAAACTACTGAACCGATTTAATAAAATCTTTTACCATTAGAATACTACATTATTCTTGAGCAACATAGGCTACATGACTTTCCCGAATTCTTAAGGAATCGAAGTCCCAGGCGGAAAGCTTATACATTTATTCATGGTTTTTGGCCTTGTTATACTTTTATGATTGTAGCTTTTATAAATAACTTTTAAACTGTTTTTTACGGCAGAAAATATTAAAAATATATAAAAATTTAAAATTTTCCTAAGGTTTCCACTGAAAATCATTCAGAATGACGTTCTGAGCTCACAGCTCAACTTTTTTCTAAGCATTCCCTTACCTTCTGTACACACAGCAGAACATCGGGCTATACATGTTGATCTTGGCATCGCCTTTATGCCGTTTGCAATAGCGTCGGCTTTTGTAGTACATACGTGCTGCTGTCTGTACATTGTACAACGAGGGTAGTTTTAACAAACTTAAAGTTAAAAATGGTTACGCGGGTAGAACTAAATCCATCTGGACGTTGACGGAGTGTTTTCATTGGAACACTTCCAAGTTCACAGCAGGTGTGTCGCTCGATCAATTCCTTTCAATTATGTCTAGTATACTTTGATGTAGAGGGCTCTACAATGTAATCCGACCAATCTGTGAGGTTAAGCAACGTACACAGAGGCAGGGAACCTGATAGGTGACCAAAGTGGCAATTTATCACGAGCGTTTCCATGCTTCGGGGGGGACGTTAAGCTGTCGGTCGTTTGAGGCCATTGTGCGGTTTGAAAACTCTGACACCAAGGTTAGCCAAGTTCGCCGCACACTTGACTATACCTATACGATAAGAAGGAGACTTACCACAAAAAAATGGCTTTATGGACATAGATTCCTTTGCCTTTCCCGAAAGGGCTAAACTAAACAAAATGACATAAGTCACTTAGACAATGTCTTTAAGTGACTTATGTCATTTTGTTTAGTTTAGCCGTTTTGGGAAAGGCAAAGTAATCTAGGTATGTCCATTAAGACATAGAAAAAATAAGTGAAATAAAACTCTTAAACGGCTGAACCGTTTTTGATGAAATGTAGCTAATAACCATCTAGATTATAGCAGTTTTCAAACAAAAAGAAACTGCATCGAAATCGGTTCATTCGCTTAAGAGCTATGATGCCACAGGCAGACACACAGAGATACAGATACAAAGATACACACCCCTCTTTTTTTGTACCTATGTTCCTTGGGGAAAATTATTTAGTTTCGTGGGCTGATTCCCGTCTTTTAAATTACCCAATATTTATTTATTTATTCTTTCTTACCAGCCCATATACGTCCCCACCGAAGGGCACGGGCCTCCCTTCGAAACACGAAGGGGATTTGGGCTATAGCCCACCACGCTGGCCCAATGCGGGTTGGTGGACCGCTCGTCTTTCGAAAATGACGGGCGGGTTTTCTAGGACGGGCGGGTTTCATCACGATGTTTTCTTTCACCGTTGAGCAAGTGATAATTAGAAATCCGTACATATATCCGAAAAGACGAATTTAGTGGTACAGGCCCGCACCAGGATTGGAACCCGCGACCTTCGGATTATAAGTCTGGCTTATTACCAACCGGGCTATCACCGCTCATTCATGTATTAACAAAAGCAAAATATGTAGCACTCATTTAAAAGCCTTTGCTTAGGCGGATAAATTTAACATAAGCCTGCTGTTCACAAGAAACAAAAAACAGGGCCAGCACACAACACATATTTGACCTCAAAACCGACTCTCCACATTAGCTGCAGCGAGGAGAGTCACGCCCTTATGCCGGTTTTAAAATAGAAATGCTATAATTATCCTCCTGAATACGTCACATGCTCATTAGGGCAACATGCTTTACGAATATAGGCTTTGTGTGTTTACAGGCATTGCCTTTTAGAAGAAAGAACTATATGAAAGTATGTGTAATAACGTACTATCGCGAGCATATCTGCATGACAGTTTCAAAACAAAAGTTTCTTGCACCGTTTTTAAACGCCATCTATCGAACACGGCTCTGGATCTACATCAATACTTTCAACTTGAACTTGAACATGCGTAGGTGCATGCTACGTGTTTCCATGATACTGATGAAATGTAACAGATGGCGCCACATATTTATGTCGTTGAAAAATATTTCTTTTCTTGCCTATTATATTTTGCGTTATTATTTCCCTCATTCGTTCGTAATAGGTTATTATTAATGCTAAACCTGTTAAAAAGTACTGAAAAAAGTTCTGATATCGGGGTGCAACTTGGATTTGAACCAGCATCTACTGAATACAAGGCTGCATGCCTAACCACAGAACTAATCGTCTGCTATGTGGACGGGCGAAATTTTCTATCATATTCCTTATACTTTTGTTGATAAGCCGCGAGTTTAACAATATAATACTATGTGGGTAATTCTTTTTTTTATTTATTCCGACCGCATATTATATTTGATTAAGTTTGTATCACTTTTGTTTCGTCACTCCAGTTCGCTGTGGTTTGTTGTTCGGTGTTTTTTTTGCAGTAATCAGTTAAGCTTATTCTAAAATAATGTGTGCCCAACGCAATATTGACCTTGTTAAGAGAGCAGAAATTGTTGCTTTGCACAGGGAAGGTTATAATAACGCTGAAATTTCTAGGGAGCTTGGTGTAACGGTAAGTTATTTTATCTAATAATTAGTAGGCTTTTTCACAGTGTTTTAAAAATGTGTAGTTATTTAGTTTTTTCTGGTTTTTTTCTTGTTTAATAATGATGTTAAGTAGATTTAGGGTACCGCATTCCATAAATATAAAATGTTTCTCGTTTTTTTAAGGTCAATACTGTGAAGCTCTGGGTAAAACGTTATGCGGAGGAGGGGTCAATTGAGCATCGTCAAAGAAGCGGCAGACCGTCTATCCTGACTGCTACACAACGACGGCTGATGGTGTCGGACTATGAGGAAAACGGCTTCACTCATACTCATCACTTTGCCGAACTGTTTGATGCATCAGTGCATACTATAAGACGCGCTTTGCATAGCGAAGGTTTACACTATCGCAGACACGCAAAAAAACCGAAGTTGACTGACGCCCATAGACAAGCTCGAATTGAGTTCTGCAGGGAATATATTAATTTCGACTGGACAACAGCTATATTCAGTGATGAGAAAACGTTTAAGTCGAGTCAACATGGACGGCTTAGGTTGTAGCGAAGAAATAATACCCGCTATGATATCAAAAATATTGTAGAAACAAACGAGTCAGGCCGCATAACAATAAATATGTGGGGCTGGATGAGCGCTGCCGGGCCGGGTGAACTATGCGTTATACCTAATCGCGCGAAAGGGACAGACTACGTGCAAGTGCTGGAAGAGACAATGCTGCCCACTGCGCGGACTGTTTATCCGGCTGAAGATGTGCCTCATATAATTTTTGTGCAGGATAACTGTCCTATTCATTGTTCGCGTGTTGTCAAAAGTTGGTTCCTGCAGCATCCTGACATTAAGGTAGTCCCTTGGCCTGCTAGGTCACCCGATTTAAACCCCATTGAAAACCTGTGGGGCCTTATGGTGCAAAGATGGGACAACAGAAATGAGCGAACCCAAGAAGCATTGCGAGAACACTGTATGACAGTTTGGGAGGGTATTCGCGGCTCGACCTTGTGCGCGAAACTTGTTACCTCCATGCGGGCCCGTATGCAAGCGGTGATCGACAACCACGGTGGACACACAAAATATTAACTTCTACTTTTTTTTTGTTTTTACAACTTTAAAATTTGTTTTAATATAAAAAATAAGTAAGATAGATATTTATAAGTCTCTTCATTAGCCCAATATAAGATTTTTTTTTAATAAGGCTTTTTTTAGCAAAATATTTTGTGTGTTCATTACTTAAAATTACTTTTTTTTTAACCTTGTGGTTTTGCTTCAATCCTCTCTTCAAGCAAAGAAGATGAATACTTAAGCTGAAACCCCAAGGCAGTTGTTTTTAAATCTTGTTTTATAGTATTATAAGTTCAGTTAATAAAAACAAAATTTTAGTTTTGTTGTTGCTTTATTTTTCAATTTTATTTAATACTACCTACGAAAGGCAATTATTTTTGAGTAACCTATTTTCTTAAACGTTTTTAATATATCTAAAAACCAAAAATTAGGTATTTAATTGTTATTAAAAAAGTAAAAATGTGTTGAATAACAAACAGGTTACACAAAAATTAGCTTCTGTTAACCCCTGCCGGAATCGAACTCAGGACTAGTTACTTGTTGTAGTTGCTTGCTTATACATTATGCTACAGCGTCAGTGTATTCTGTCTCGAAAATATGAATCACTACTCGCTGCTAAAACACTCCGTGCTGTTTATAATATTTTATACTGTCGTGGAGCTCATGCCATCTAGTTTCATTACTAAGAATCAAATCATTATTATAAACGCAAGTTGTGCAAACGATTGTCGCCTTTGCGGCTGTCAGGGATTTATGCTCGCGTTTGTACATTAGATTTAGTATTTTTACAACGCTTAACCGCGAAGGGAATGACAATTTCGCCGCTTGACTTGAAGGCACGATAGCTCAGTTGGTAGAGCAACATCTAATGCCGGTTTGGTCGAGTGCTAGTGACACGCTGCCTCTTGATCGGCGGGTCCTGGGTTCGATTCCCAGTCGGGGCAAATATTTGTGTAAAAAGCAAATGTTTGTTCTCGGGTCATGGGTGTTTGTGTCTGTCTTTGTGTGTTCCAAGGGACCCACGACACAAGGGAAAACCTTAATGTGGGCCTTTGAGTATGAAGCGTTTATTTATTTATTTATTTATTTAATGCCACTCCAGATGCAGAACAAATTGAGGTGTCGTTGCCTAGAAAGGATTGATAGGAGGCGGATCTCATTAATTTGTGTTTCCTTTGTTGCCTTTTATGACACCGTTATTTCGGTGTCGTTATTTTACCCCAACAATCTAGGTGTTTATAACTTTTCCCGAAAAATCTAGGTCGTTGTTGTGGTCGTAGTCGCCGTTGTGGTCGTACACTTAACGCCGCGGTCGCCGGCAGGTGATGCTAAGGACCGGCCCATCGTTATGGGCCGCGGTTGATTCTACTGCCATGGGGTTCGCCCCGAAGCGGTTTCCCCGTGCGCCGAACGGCGCACGAGAAGAAGGTTCTGCTGCTGCCTTTTACGACACTTACGGAAAGAGACGGAGTTGATGTTATTCTTAACCGTTCTACACATGGCAACAAACTCCCTTAGAAACTTTCTACTGACTCCTATAATAGGTCGGATATACCTGGAATATTTTAATTTTATGTCTTTTTTATATCTATAACTTACTGCTTATAAAAATACCCATCTAAATATAATACCCACATTTAGTACAAGAATTTCTAATCTCTAGTACTTTTATCTCGTATTAACAACCCGAATTTAAACCCAACACAAAACTCCACAAGAAGCAGTACCTAACAGCAAGAAAACTTGCAAATTATAACAAGAATACAAGCAAATAATACCACAAACTTCTTGTATTTCCTAAACTTATTTCCTAGCGCAAGTTACAAGAATAGGGCATCGCACTAGCTTCATCCCCCGGACTCGGCTGCCACGTCGTGTACAGCTCCGGTCGTCTGGTCGCAAAAGTTTAACGAAATAAGTTCTCGCTATGTTAAGGAATTAGTTTCTTCCGCACTGTACCTTGGGCGTGTGGTGTAAGTAATAATAAGTTATTTGTTAAAAAAAAATTTCAAACGTAAGCTTTTACTTAAATTGTGATTAATATTTTTACATCATATTACATCTTTGACCCTCTGAATTTATGTCAAACGTGGCATCAAGGGTGGGTATTAACGAAGGACCATAAAAAAGCGGATTATAAAATTTTACTTAAATAATAGTTAATATGGATTACTAAATAATTATAATATACAGACAAACGGTTAGGAAAAAATATACAATCAATCAGTCAATCTGATAGAAACTGACAATTAAGAAACAAAAACCAAACACTAGAATTTAGAAAATTACATATGATAAGGTCGCTAAAGAAGGGCTTTTAAAACCATTAATGCTCTGCCTACCCCAATAGGGATTATAGGCGTGATCATATGTCTGTATGTATGCAACATTTCTACACCAATGAAATTCGTAAAACTTTGTTACAAACTTTATTTTTTTTAGTTTATTTAAAGTCATCTCATTGTCAACAAATGTGACTGTGTTTAGTAAAAGGTACAACTGGGTAGTCAATAAGAGTTATTTAAAATAGCTCATCACACTAATTGTTAACGACTATTACGAAAGTTGTACCTTTCCATTTTCATAGTAACAAATGCAATTCTATTAGGCATGTCGAATTGATAACTTATTTTTTTTATGAAATCGTGCAAAAGCGGCTTTACCGCCAAAAAGCGATCCTTTTCAAGGTGTTTTTAAAGTTAAGTATTTTTAACGTTTTTATTTTAACCCGTAACACGCTTGTTTACGGCGCGTGCGATACAAATCCTGCACACACGGGTGTGAAGATATCGCGCGAGGGTTCTATGCAGTGCCGTCATAACATTTCTTGGACGGAGAGCAAAATGCTGATTGGAGCGGTTTTTGAAGTGAAAACTTCTTTAGCAGCGTTGAGCACTTTTAATATGGGGAAAAATGTTAAACTCGCGATGAACTCGCGTCAGATCGTCAGATGTCACGTGACCCTGATAGAAAATGTGTAGGATAGGGTTGCCATCTTTTTTGAAGTGAAAACTTCTTTAGCAGCGTTGTGTACTTTGAAGTATGGGTGGAAACCCGGACGGATGGCAGACCTATTGTAAAATTATCTCTGTGACAGATGTCAACGATGTCAACGATTATTCGCACATAGTGCGCAAATACCGAATTTTACTGAATTGAAAACAGACAGTTTGGTCGAGTGGACAAGTTGCCAGATTGTAAGCATCAAGTCGAGGGTACGAATCCTAAGAGAATAACGGACTCTTTTTGTGTATTTTGTTTTATTTCCATACTAGCCTCCCACGCGGGACACGAAAATCATGTACCCCATGTCCATCCCGGATAATGTAGGATTATAGTGGTGAAAGAATTTTTCAAATCGGTCACTGGACCGATTCGGAGCCTATTCGATGCAAACAAACAATCAAATATTTCCTCTTTATAATGTGTGTAGATATAGATTAAAAAAGAAACTCTTACAAAAAAAACTGACTGCTTTTCTTAAGCGTTAGACCTTAAATCCTTACTAATATTGTATGGCTGTTTATTACTCTTTCATGCTCAAACGGCTCGAACGGATAAAATTTGGTATGGAAATAGCTGACACCCTGGATAAATACATTCCCATGGGAACAAAGTCCCAGGCTGAAAGCTAGTTATTAGATTAAAATATATTTTTTAATGTCACCTTCTTCATTGAATTGAAACCGCTAAACTTTCTTCACTAGCTCCACACTCCGGTCCCACCGCATTGTCCTGTGCTCAGAACAAGTTATGAGTGTTGGCGTAGTACAGACAAACAGACAGACAAACAATGAGCTGTATCCGCTATACAATGTTGAGATGTTAAACTTTAACCGCGGGACGTAACATTTTGAGTTGCATTTGTTTGTGTATATGAAAAGTTGGGGAAAATCATTTTAAAGGGATTGATTGGTTCTCACTGATTGATATCGATCAACAAGCTAAGCATACATGGAGCAGGGACTGATGGGTGACCGTCACGAATGTTTTAAACCCCGACAAAAAAGAGGGGTGATTATAAGTTTCATCGTAGCTCCGGTTTTTTTGTTTGAAAGCTGAAGTAATCGAAATGGTTTTTAGTTATATTTGTTGGTTCAGCCGTTTAAAAGTTATTATAAGCAATCGAATGTCGGTTGTGACACCATTTTTTTTGAAGAATTATCACTGTTAGTGTTAGTGTGTAAGTTTTGAATGAGATAAATGTTTTTAGCTGTTATCCCAAATAAAATAAAATAAATACTCTAGTAAAAGTCTCTCGATAATAATGTAAGTCTATCTAAGGTAATTTTAAATCACGCTAATAAATTAAACAAGATTGGACCGATTTCCGAACAGAACAAAAGCATGACCTCTCCATAGCAACAAACCTCGGAGGCGCTAAGAAATTCCTTTTAAAAATATTATTTTCATCGGAACAGGGTTATAAATAAGCAGAGCCAGTTAGGAGGGTTCTAGAGCTGCTACAACCCCCTTGGGGCCTGCCCATGTCAGTTAGTATGATATATAGAGCCAACCCACACTAGTCTAACACGTTTTATTCTTTTAAGTGAATAATTTTTATTTGTTACTAAGGTTATTGGGAATTAGGAGCTGTATTAGGGTATTATCGTACATTTATGGTATTATAAGGGCGCTTTATAAGTAAAAACTTCTAAACTTGTGATATGCTATTTTAATATATGAAATCACAGTTTACTTAGATACATTTTTATTGTAACATCAGTTAAGTTCTGTTGAAGAATTACACATGTATACTAGAACACCTAACACACTTGAATGCCCATAAAGAAATGACACATGACCCCAGATTGCTGTCCTAGTTCAATTTCAAATTTAAATCGATACTTGATGACATCACTCCGATCAACCAGTAACGCCTAAGATACGCAGTCCAATCACGGTGAAGACTGCATATCACAGTATCTTACTCAATGTATTAATCTATACAATCATCCATATTATACGCATGTATATGGATGAATACGCCTACAGTTTAAAGTCAATTTCCTGTCAACTTCTATAAGGCTGGACGTTGATATGTCAGTCGTTACATAGATTTGAATAGACCTACCTAAACTTTTCTAAAGTAAATGGGTGGAAAAATAAATGAAATTAACTTTGATGCTAGGGTAAGCCAAATTCACCACACACTTGACTATACCTACACGATAATAAGAAGACCATACGTACAAGACTCATGCTTGTAATCCCTTTCAGAGTGAACATTGTCAAGTAGGTGAAAGTTTCAAGCTTGCTTAGTGCAAACAAGCTTACTTAGTGCAGGGCCCGCAGCAGGCCGAGTACAATAGTGACAGCGCCGCGACAACACCACGGTCCTATATCAAAATGTCAACATTGACAACGCCATAGGGCGAGCAAGCCTTTGCGCGGGACCCTCTCGCAATCAAAGTGAAGTTTCAGCGTGAGCCGAGCGCGAGTTTGTCGTTATCGTGCTAGAGATGCTGTTGTATATGTATCTCTTTATTTAAATAACGTAATTTGTGAAATAAGTTATTCAATTATTTTAGAACCAGCGCTGTGGTAGATCCAAAGTGGTTTACCCACAGTACGTATGCTGAGTCAGCGCCCTTTCACTGCGTTACTTATTGTTTAATTGTGGTTTTACTTATACTTAGTCATAAGATTATTATAGACTTGCTTTCCGCTCGCGACTTCGTTCCCTTGGGAATTCGGGAAAATCATGTACCCTATGTCCATCACGGATAATGTAGAATTCTAATGGTGAAAGAACTTTTCAAATCGGTCCAGTAGTTTCGGAGCCTATTCAATGCAAACAAACAATCGAACTTTCCCCTTTATAATATGTATAGAAAATGTTTGTATTAGCAGTGAATAAAGTTTTTATCTATCTGTCTAACCACTCGATGCCACATTTGACATTAATTCTGCGGGCCTACGCTAAGTTTTTTCCTTTTGTCGTGGGTCCCTCGGAACATACATAAAGACAGACACAAACACCAATGACTCGAGAACAAAGACTTGTTTTCTACACAAATATTTGCTCCGATTAGGAATCGACGAAATTAAATGCTATTTAATAATAATATTAAATACATGCAGAGTTGTACGCAAGTTTCTACAGTTGGATTCAACGACATCAATCGACCCAAATGAGGGCATCATGGCCTAGGCCCGTGGACATCATCATTTACCGGTGTTTCTACGCTGAGCTGAAAAATCATTTCAAAAACAATAATAATTATTATTATAATAAAGAAATTTATTCAAATTTCACACAGAATCTTAAAACTAATTTCAGTTTACAATTTCAATTTCTTGTTTACTATTGTCGCTAAAACATGAGCCGTCGACGCACCCGATTTTTACTGTTTTTTTTCTAATTTCCTCTACGTAGAACGTAGTTCTCCCCGTGATCAATCACTTTGCTCGAAAGCTGTCAGTCAAGCTACTCTCACAATAAATAATCCGAACCGACTCGGGGGAGTTCACTAGTTCACTTCATGTTTTATACGCCTTGAGAGGACTCGACTTTAGGATTGAATGGTTTTTTATTGCATTATATACGTTCCTTCCATGCTGAACTAGGTCCTGATTTTGTAACTTAAGTTGTGTGTCGGTGGAATGGAGGCCATTTTATCTGTTCTGGTGGCGAAATTGAGAACTATTTAATTTTCATATACTTGCTGACAACCACCCCGACCAGCAGCGCCACCGCTAACCGAACGTAAAGTTGCAAACTGCAAAATTCAGTTGGCGGTGGTGCCACCAGTCAAAGCAGCCGTCATTAGATGTATGGAATTTGGATAATTCTCAATTTCGCCACCTGAACGTATAAAATGGCGACCATTTCATCGACACACAACTGAAGTACAGAATCGATAACCCTAGAATAATAACTAAAGCCATATTATTCTGAGCGATAACCCTCGCAACTTGTGTCAAACGTGGCATCTAGTAGTTCGCTAGAACCTTCATAACTTAGTTACAAATGTGTTTTTTTTTATTATGGTCAGTTACTTCGTTATCGTGGGAATTTGGGAAAATTATGTAGCCTATGTCCATCGGGGATAATGCAGCTTTCTAATGGTGAAAGAATTTTTCAAATCGGTCCAGTAGTTTCGGAGCCTATTCAATGCAAACAAACGAACATACCAACAATCAAATCTTTCCTCTTTATAGTATTAGTATTTAGTATAGATTAGGTGGCTTTAAATTAGCTAGCGAAACTTCAGTATGTGAGTCAGATTACGAAACTGAACAACTATCCCCAAGGAACATAGGTTGAAATATTTTAAAAAAATTCGCCTCTTCACACAACTTGTACAATCAGCTGGTATGGGAAGTCGAATCTGATCTCAACCGACCAGAGAGGTTAAAAAACGTACACAGAGGCAGGGAACCTGATGGGTGACCAAAGTGGCAATTTATAACAAGCGTTTCCGTGCTACGGAGGGCACGTTAAGCTGTCAGTCCCGGCTGCTGTCGATTGATTACAAACGTTAAAACCAAGTCAGAGGCCATTTGTGCGATTTGAAAAATCTGATACCAAGTTCGCCACACACTTGATTATATCTACACGACAAGAAGAAGAAGAACTGACTTATTAACAAACCCCTAGGACCTAGATAGCTGAAATTTGGCAAGAAGGTTCCTTTTATTATGTGGATTTTACCAAATTCCCACTGGAAGAGATAAAAAATATTACAGATAAACATTTCATCCATTTTATGAATAATGGAAAATTTTAAATATTTCGGTCAGAAGAGAACGCTAAATAACAAACGTAAAAAGCTTGCGTGCGTCAGAGAAAAATCAAACAAATAAGATACCATCACTTAATCGATCAAAAACATGCTATTACCCTTTGACATAAAGCTGGTTTTCAATTGATAGAGTTTTCACATAAAATGCCAATAACGTTCATAAAATTTTTGCTGAATTTTTAAACCGATTGGATTTAAAATTCGAAGCTTATTCTGACGATGCATTTTCTCGATTCTTCACGCGTCCGTTTTTCAAATTTAATTTTATTCTTTCGGAACATACTTTAAACATTTACGAAACACTACACCGTTACAACAAAAACAAATAAATAATTATTATTATTTACCTTTTGGAATAATGGATTTTCTGACAGCTCAGGATTTTAGTTCAAAAAAGTGGTATTGGATGGTGGTGTGAAGTGAATTCAGTAATGAATAATGAGCTACGAAGCCACATACAGAGATGCAGACATACAGATACACTGAATCACATTTACATAGACACTCAAATACACACGCCAAACTGCTAACACCTCCTCTTTTTTTGTCTGAAGTTAAAAAAATACATTTTATACTCACAATTTACGTAAATCTATTGCCTTTCACTCTAAAACCAAAAGACAGACAGAAATAACAAAGGATAAATAGTTAAAAACAAGTCAAGTCGAAGGATTACAACTTGGGGTAACAAATCCGAGCCACTAAAGCTCACTCGGCGCAGGCTACAGGTGTGTGGGCAAACAGCCAGAAGTTTCTGTTTCAACCTGAAATAAAGACTATTTTATTTTATTTTATTTACTAGCTGTCCGCCCAGGACTTCGTTTCCGAGGGAATATAGGAAAACTATGTGGCCGATGTTTTAAAGGGTGCCATCTGCTTCCATACTAAATTTTATTGAAATTGGTCCAGCCGTTTGAGCGTGAAAGATAAAAAAATTAAAAACCAGTCAAGTGCGAGTCGGACTCGCGCAAGAAGGGTTCCATATCATTACCTCTATAAAAACGAGCAAAAAAAACACGTTTTTTGTATGGGAGTCCCCTTAAAAAATATTTTATTCTGGTTTTTAGTATTTGTTGTTATAGGGCCAATAGAAAAACATTATCTGCGAAACTTTCAACTGTCTAACTATCACGCCTGGTGACAGACGGACGGACAGTGGCGCCTTAGTAATAGGGTCCCATTTTTCCTTTTGGGTACGGAACCCTAAAAATAGATTAATGCTCGCGCATGAATCATATTTAAGATTCTTCGATAAATCTATTTTGATCTAAATTTTTCATAGTTATAAGAGATTTAACAAAATAAATAGTAGGCTTTTGTTCCTAAGTAATTATTCAAAATTTAAAAAAAAATACAAAATGATGAATTATTTCACATTGTAACAAGCCAGATTACTTCTGTATTTTCTTAGGTCATAATTAAGATACTATTTTGTTTTTAAATCTTGTAAAATCACTACGGTCGCGAAAAGGATAGGATACCATTGACTAAAACAAAAAAAATGATAGCTTTTGTGATTAAAAAAGTGTAAAATTTTGAAAATTGTCACCTTTAACTCTTCCGTCTCAAAACATTGCCGACCCCTGCTTTAACACAAAGCTAGTAAACAATCATAATACGCCGTACGAAATTAAGACTACTTACTCTCAAGATTACAACAGATTACGCAAATTTGCAGTCAGCAAAAGGTCCCTTGGTTCAGCTATTTGGGCAATAAACATTAAGTTAAGGCGGCCATCACATAAACCATATTGTATATGTATAACAGTCACCGAGCGCAACACCCGAGACGTCTTAACTTAGTACTACTTTTAGTGCACAGAGCAGGGGCTCTGTCTATCAATTATTATAAATGATATAACACAAACGCATGCACACACAACACGCACATATACACAAATTACTCTTCACTAAGTCTTCACACACAAAATTAGATACCGCACAGATGCAGTCGCTAATTCCTTTGTAATCAGGGTTCTGACAGAATATCAGCGCTGCTGTGTTCAAGCCTAGAAGCAACATGCTGAGTCAGGCCCTTTTGACTGACACTTTGTTTCATTTTAAGTTTAAATTGTTGTCTGTGTTATTCGAATAAAGTTTTTCTATTCTATTCAATGACAGAAATTTCAAAGCGTCGAATGTCAGTATATCTCTGTCTTGCGCCATACGGATGACAGTGACAGGTAGTGACAATTATCGGCCGTCCGTCGATCGTAAACAGTACAGAGTAGAGTCCCAGATGTGAAGAAAAAAGGAAGTCTGTGAAGTCCAATCGTTGTGCCTTTTCAATAATTTGTTTTCAGAATAAATTTACATTTTAACATGAAAATTAAGAAACTAAAAAGGAGGAGGTTCTCAATTCGACTGTAATTTTTTTGTGTTTATTACGCTATTGCTCTGCCAACTGTCAAAGTTTTTTTTTTACTTAATCGAAAAAGTATATTTCACAATGGGACCACCATTGTCATTTGAAGTGATTGCCAAGTTAAATAGATTTGATAGGCTACGTATATCTTCCTCCGTACCGATTTTAAGCAGATAAGTAGGTAAATAATACAAAACATTTCATAGACTTATTTTTTTTTGACTCATCAAAAACCAGTATCACTGTGCAAAAAATCACAATTAAAAAAATGTTTTATCAAAACGCATTTTAAATGAAAGCAATCATTTTCCATAATACATTTTTGACTCTGATAAAATATTTTTAACAAAAAATTTACCCGCCTTCAAAAAGGGTGAAATAATTTTTTAAAGCTATGTTCACGAGTAAGTAGTGGTTACGGGTAAAACAGCAAATAGGTGAATTCATAGCTGAATATTGTAAATAGAGAGGAATGTTTTTTTTGACGTCGGCGCCGAACAATTACTCGCATGGCATATGAATACTTATTTCATTAAACTTGGTCCTGTTCAAACCGGCGCCGACGTCAAAAAAAACATTCCTCTCTATTTACCATATTCCGCTATGAATTCACCTATTTGCTGTTTTAACCGTAACCACTACTTACTCGTGAACATAGCTTAAAAAAAAAATTTCACCCTTTTTGAAGGCGGGTCAATTTTTTGTTAAAAATATTTAATTTTATTCTTTTTAAAGGTTATCATTTATCTATATTAATGTTATAAAGAGAAAAGATTTGTATTTTTGTATGTAACGTATAGCCTCCGAAACTACTGGACCGATTTGAAAAATTATTTCACCATTAGGATGCTACTGAGTAACATAGGCTACATAATTTTTTCGAATTCCCACGGGAACGAAGTCCCGAGCGGGATGCTAGTCATTCATATAACTCGCTCGTAGATATATTATAATCACTCGAGATTAAAGAGCGATATAGTGATCAATTACTTTCACCCCACGGAAAGATATGAGGTGGTAATATTCATAACCAGTCGCAACATGGCAAGAAAGATACGGGGTAGTACAATTCTCAAACCGATCGCCAGATGGCATGAAAGATATGGGATGATATTATCAACCGATCACCAGATGTGTGGTGGTAATATACTCTACCGGTCACTAAACAGTGACCGGTAGAGTAGGTAGCCCCAGGACACAAAGGAGCCCTAAAAAATAACTTAAAAGTCTCAGGGAACAACTTCGCTTTTGCTTCGTTTACATTGATGACCTATTATCATCCACATATATGACCGTAAATTTCAGTTTTTTATTTATTTTTGACCTAAACTACTGAAGCGATTTCGATAAAAATTGTATGGGACCAATCTGGAAGTAGATGCTACCGAACTAATAAAAAAATTTTAAAATCGGTCTACAAATGACGGAGTTTTGAGGTAACAAACATTAAAAAAAATACCCGAATTGAGAACCTCCTCGGTTAAAAATAAAGAAAATCCAGACTGTCTGATTTAGGCATCATGACTTAACGTACCACGACTGATGACAGCTTTTAACCGGTTTTAACCGGAATGGCCCAGATTTTAGACGATTTGAAGGATGGCTGGTAGCTTAGTGCCACGGTTTAACCATGCACTGCTGCTTCGTGAGTGCATATGAGCATATTTTTTATGGTTATTGTGTTAAAGTAGTCGACTCTTCTTTTTAACCCCCAACGGGAAGAGAGAGGCGTCATAGATTAGATTAAATAATTTATTTCAACATCATCAATTTCTTAATTACAATGGATGTCAAAAATTTCAAAAAATAATGTTTTCTGTCAGAAAATAATATTGGTTGACCGGTGTATCAGTTTGTCTGTCTGTGGCATTGTAGGTCCTAAACAAATTGACCGATTTTGATGCGGTAACTTAACGAGCCCTCCGAAGCACGGAAACGCTCGTAATAAATTGCCACTTTTGGTTACCCATCTGGTTCCCTGCCTCTGTGGACGTTGCTTAACCCCACTGACCGGTTGAGATCAGCGGGCGCCACTGGGCTAGGAGTGCTACATGTTAGTAAAGTGAATTGTTACACAAGCAATCACAAGTACCCACATCCGAGGCCACAGAATACATAAGCTTTATTTTTCTTTTTTTTCTGTGACAATAATGGCCGCGCTGAAAGCAAAGGCTCGTTAGGGCGACATTTACTTGGGCCTTTGGAAAAAGCGCGGGAAAACATATGGGGGTTTATTTATTGTCTGTGACGTCGGCCTCATTACTTGCTGCCAGTGAGGGCGAAACAGTTTCGGGTGTTCTTTGTTTAAAAACGAATTAGTTTTTATTTCGTTTATTTTTTTTGGCAAGTGCTACATTCAACTGTTTCCTTTCATTCTTTTGCTTTTATATCTGTAGTTCAAGTGAATAGGAATCTTCTGGGTGAGCTCGCTACATTCTCGACCACATCTTTACCCCTGGGCTAGATTGTGGTCAAGAGCGAACTCATTACCCATAAAAAAACAATTTTTCGACACAGAGATACACAGTTATACACGTCAAACTTATAACATCCCTTTTTTTATCGGGGGTTGAAACCAGAACTTAAAAGACAAGTACTATACACCGTAGTCTCAGAATTTGTCGTTTTCCTGGTCTGCCATAAGCCAAGTCCATAACAGTTTAAAATGATTCGCTGACTGGGCCGAATCAAGGTTAAATGTGGGCTGGGCACTTTTTAATAAAGTTACCTTTTCAACAGTAAGCATTCGTTTACCCAGCATCAGCTTCGCTTAGGTGGTAGCCCCCCAGCTACGTTTCAATTGCGATTAGATCCACTTTTTTTAGCGCGATTGCCCTGCTGAGTTCCTAAACTATTTAAGAATTCCTGTTTCTTATCAAAATACAATAAATAATATTAAAAATATATTTTGAGGTTATTGGAAAAAGATTTCTTGAGGATAAGGCTGCTTTTTGTGCACCTTTCAATTTTGTTTGTAATATGTACAGCTATGTGTGTTCTTCTGTGCTAAACTTATATTCTTCTTCTTATCATATAGGTATAGTCAAGTGCGTGGCAAACTTGACTAAGCCTGGTGTCAGAGTTTACAAACCTCCAAATGGCCTCTGACTTGATTTTAACGACTATAGTCAATCGAAACCAGCCGGGCTCGCTCGTGATAAATTTCCACTTTGGTCAAACATCAGGTTCCCTCCCTCTGTGTGTGTTGCTTAACCTCACTGGTCGGTTGGGATGAGCGAGCGCCACTGAGCTACGAACCCTTGAATTATAATAGTAACAAATTCGCCTAGGGCCACTGCGCGGTTGGTCCGGCCCTGTCCCCTTGTTAGAGATAAGCGGAATTGAGTCAGCTCCCATCGTTGTTATGTAGGAAGTTTCAGCTGAATCGTTTTATGTAGTTTGTTGAAGATATTTTTAAAACATAGCGCCCTTGGATGTTTCACTCAGTTCTCTGTGTCTACTTCGACAAAAAGCGACACTTCTATCTATATTTATATACATATTATAAAGAGGAAAGATTTGATTGTTTGTTTGTTGGTTTGTTTGCATCGAATAGGCTCCGAAACTACTGGACTGATTTAAAAAATTCTTTCACCATTAGAATCCTACATTATCCAGGATGGACATAGGGTACATGATTTTTCCGAATTCCCACTGGAACAAAGTCCCGCGCGGGAAGCTAGTTAACGATAAAAATAAATATTAAATCCTTTTTTAACACCCGACAAAGTAGAGGGGTGTTAAATGTTTGACCAGCAGGGCAATCGCGCTAAAAAAAGTGGATTATATCGCAATTGAAACGTAGCTGGGGGGCTACCACCTAAGCGAAGCTGATGCTGGGTAAACGAATGGAACGCTGTCGATTCTTCTTTATAAGGAGACCTTGATTAACGACATGAACCAAACACAGCATTCCATTCGTTCAATCAGCATCAGCTTTGCTTATCCACTTTTTTTAGCGCGATTGCCTTTCTGTGTGTATCTGTGTCTGTCTGTGGCATCGTAGCTCCTTAATAAACGGACCGATGCTGATGCGTTTTTTTTGCTGGGAAGCGGACGTAATTGAGATGGGTCTTCAATAAAATTCAATTAATTTATTCTTTAACAATAAATTGTGTTGAAATGTCTTAGGTCCCTTAGGTCTCCAGAGAGTGAAACAGTTGGAATCGCATCACCACGCTATTTTCAAAGCATTGTGGTGGTTCCCTCGGTTCATGCTGGAGAGAGTAATGAAGGAGAGCTTTTGACCGGAGGGCGTGGTGTTCCGCTGTTTTCGAGTAGTGCCTGGCGTTACGGAAAACACAGTTCGCTTTCGGAAACCAGCACCAAATTTTTATGTGTGGTTAGGCATGTCACCTAGACCCCAAAACTGCCGGG